>CAMZMU010000053.1:37222687-37600657 GCA_947311845.1 Poa pratensis
TGCACATACGGATATGCGTGCGATAAGTTGGGCTTGCGGCCGTTTGTATCATGTGCATGGCGGTGGCGTTGAGTTGATGATTGGCCTTCTCCGTTGGAGTCATGTTGTGTGGGTCTTGAGGATGGAAGCCTTGCTCTAAAATGTCAATCAAGAAAACACAACAACTAGACATGTGTGAACGCATAGAGAATTGCCAATTAGGAAAGTCTTTTGGATCAAGCTTAGGAGGTGCGCCCATATTGGCGATGTGTGGCGGAGAGACGTGTTGGTGGATTGTGTTATACACTTGTTCCGGTGGAACATTAGCATACACCCCCGGCGGCTTCCTTGGGGTTGAGTTACCATCCTCGGAGTTCTTTGTTTCGGGATTGGCTTGCGCCTTTCCGTCCGCATTGACAATACCCGTAGAAGGAAGAGTATCTAACTTCCCGGGACATTTTCCAAGGAGGGTAAATCAACCTTAGGAGGATCCGGTTTCCCTAGGAACTCCTTGAACATTTCTCGCATCGATTCCTTCATGCTTATGTTGAGGTTGGTAGTGATCTCGGTATTGAGATTCGATATCTCACTCTTGAGTTCACTAACAACCTCACCAAAGCGTTCATTAGTAACCGATGCGAGAGGGTCCACGACGTCCGACATATTCTCTTAGGCGGTGAAGCCTTAGATAAGAGACGAGGCTCTGATACCAATTGAAAGATCGATATGTCGACTAGAGGGGGGGTGATTAGGCGACTACCAAATTTTAATTCTTTTTCGATTAATTAAGGCTTGAGCAAAGTATAACAAGGTTGACTAGATGTGCACTAGTGAGCAACCTATGTGATACAAGCAAGGTAAGCAACGTAGCGGAAGCAACAAGTAAAGGATAGAAGTAACCGCAAAGTGGAGACACGGAGATGTTTCCCGTAGTTCCTTCCCAAGGGAAGTACGTCTACGTTGGAGGAGTGTGGAGCCACCTAGGCGCTCCAATAGCACGGATGTGCTCACTCTATTCTCCGTGAGCTTTACCCGTGGGGGTTCGGCTCATTCACTATGAGGTCACCTTGATGGCGTTGACCAAGCCGGTACACAAAGGTCGGGGAACTCCACAATGAGTTGAGCCTCCCAACAATGCCTCGGACTTCCTCCGAGACTCACAAAGGCACCTCGAGTTACAAGCAACCCAAGATGCAAGTTCCACACACCGTGTGGGGGATTTGAAATTCCTTCGGTGGAGATGTAGATCTAGACCTCCTCCTTCACTCCACAAAGTATCAAGAGGTTTGGGTGGTTGGAGTGGGAGATCTTAGTAGGTTGAAGCTTTCATCAATGGAGGAGAGAGAGCATAGGAAAACTTAGTCTTCAAGTGAGGAAGAAGACCCTTTAAATAGCCCTCCAAAAGTGGCCGTTGCGCAGCCAGATTCCCGCGGCGGTAGTACCGCTGGGGGCAGCGGTACTACCGCTGCCTTCCTTGTCTTCAATTCAAACGGCTAAATTCTGGAGCCCGCGCCTGTCTTCAAAGCGGTACTACCGCTGGAGGCAGCGGTACCACCGCTGCCCAGCGGTACTGCCGCTGCGGCTACCGCCCAACGCAACAGAGGGTGGAAAACAGCGGCACCTCGGGCGGTACTGCCGCTGCCCAGCGGTACCACCGCTGGGGCTGGCGGTACTGCCGCTGCCCAGCGGTACTACCGCTCCAGTACCGCTGGAGCTACCGCTGATGGAAACAGAAGCTGAAAAACGGCGGTACCTCCAGCGGTACCGCCAGCGGTAGCTGGCTGAGCTTGCGAGGAAACTCTGCGCAGCGGTACTACCGGCCCTCCTGGCGGTACTACCGCTGCCTGGAGCAGAAAACAGTTAAGACCATTTTGCAAGCTCTATTCGATGACGCTTATATCAGAAAACCCTGGAAGCTCAAAATACATCGTTAGACGGTACTACATCGATGACGCTTATATCAGAAAACCCTGGAAGCTCAAAATATATCAGAAAACCCTGGCGTACTACCGCTGCCTGGAGCAGAAAACAGTTAAGACCATTTTGCAAGCTCTATTCGATGACGCTTATATCAGAAAACCCTGGAAGCTCAAAATACATCGTTAGATACATAATTGTGTTATCACTAACACCAAAACATCATCTAGGGAAGATGCACTTTCACCGTAGCATGGTATTTTAGTTTATCCCTAGTGAGGTAACAAAGTAAGGTAAAGATACCAAAGTGGATCACAGAACTTTCTCTCACGTTCACTGCACTAGCCACCCCCCGTTACTCCAACTAATGCACACGTTCCACCACACACGCTCTCATAAACATGCTTGATCAAAACAAGTAAACAAGAACGGGGTACATAATATGCATCTATACTCATAACTGAAACAAACATTGCAATCTCAAACATATATTAACTCATAAAGATCCACCACAAAGGTATTACAACGGTGACCGTAATCATGTTCAGCACTCATACGGTGCTAATTAGTGAAGCTCAAGAGAGGAGAGATACATAAGTTACTTCCACAAACCCATAGTCCAGAGGTGGACTACTCCCTCTTCATCATGGAGACGGTGGAGAAGTCGATGGAGAAGATGG
Source organism: Poa pratensis (assembly GCA_947311845.1). Taxonomy (NCBI): domain Eukaryota; kingdom Viridiplantae; phylum Streptophyta; class Magnoliopsida; order Poales; family Poaceae; genus Poa; species Poa pratensis. Next base: position 37,225,264 of record CAMZMU010000053.1, read on the forward strand.
AGACCACGCCGGCAGCGCCCCGCCGGAGTTTTCCCCCTCCAATCTGCAGCTCCTGATCTCCGTTTCGGTGTTTCTGTGTTTGTGCGGCGCTCCTTCTAGAGAACGACGGGGGACCTTTTTATAGGCGTTTTAGGTCAAGACGATGTCGGTGGAGAAGAGATCGAAGGCAACGGAGCCACGAGGCCCGAACGGGTGGGTCCCACGTGGCCTGGTACTGTGGCCGCGTGGGCCATGCTCGTTTGGCCCTCGGGCCTCCGTTTGCTCGCTTCCCTTTTCCGTAGTCCTTCTTCCTTCCAATATTGACGCCCGTAAATTTCCAGGTGATTTCCTTGACGTTTGGGTCCCTGAAACATTAAAATACAAAACTGGGTTTTCTGCCTGTGCCGGGTTAATTCCAAATAAATGGGAAAACTATGAAGTATTCCCAAAATCATGATAAAACATTGATATAACCCTTATATGATGCAAATATGATTGGAATATAAGCAAAAAAAATTTTTTGAAGGTTTATAACAGTAGGAAGGGCTCCTACTGCTTTTGCATTAAAAAAAGGGGGGGGGGAGTGAACTGTTTTTACATTTTACAGCTGCCGAGGCATAGAGCACTCAAAACTCAAAACTTAAAGAGAGCTAGCTAAATCTGAAATAAAGGGGTGCAGGTCAGCTTTAGTTCTATGAACTAGGAGACTAAAATCAGATTTGAATCTGTCCTTCCACGAGTTGAGGCTTGGCGTAATCCCTTAAAGTGTAGGTCATTTCTCTCTTTCCAAATGTTCCATGTTGCAACCGAGATTACTTCCATGAACATAGGTTTATTCCAGAGTAGTTTTGCCGAAGAGACAATCTGCAGTCTGTTATTGCCATTTGGTATCATCAAGCCAAGAGCTGTCCAACAACTTCTACTGAAGGAACATTCAAAGAATAGATGCTCAACTGTTTCTTCCACAGGTTGTGGACAGAGTATACAGTTAAAGTCAGAGGTCACATTATAGTGCCTTCTTCTGAGCATATTTTTGTGTTCAGTCTATCCGAGAGAAGCAACCAGGTGAAGAATTTCAGTTTAGCCGTGGTTTTTGATTTCCAAATCCAAGGAAAGGCTTCATGTGCAATCTCTTCTCTGAAGCAGAACTTGTAGAATTTATGAGAGGTATAGGCCACACTTCCCCATGCATACGACCAGCTGTCATTTTCCGCAGAAATTGTCACAGAAGAGAGGAGAGTTTGCATATGTCGGATCTCAGTCATAGCTTCAGGGGAAACAGGGAGAGCAAAGTTGCAGGAGAGCTGCTGCGTGCCAAGAAATTCACGGACTGAGATATCTTGCTGGATGGAGAAAGAGAACGCTCTAGGGAATTGATCACTAAGAATCTGATCTTGCCACAAATCTTTCCAGAACGGTGCTGTGTTTCCAGCATTAACCGAGCAACTGGCAATACCTCTGAAGATAGGTGCCAGCTTGAGGACATCTCTCCACCAGAACGAACCACAGGCCTCGACTGCATGTGGTATCTTGTTGTGGTAGTGTGTCTGCCACATTAATTGAACCCAGCGGGTGTCATGTTTGTTGTAGAATTTATGGAGGTATTTCAGCAGAAGTGCTTGATTCTGAACTTTCAAGTTGAGAACTCCCATCCCTCCTTTCGCTTTTGGTTTACAAACACTGTCCCAAGCAATAAGAGAATTGCATTTCACTCCATCGTCTGTCTTTTTGTTCCAAAGACAATGTCTCCTAATTTTGTCAAACAAGACAATTATTTTGGGGGGAAGCTGAATGGCGCACCTGGTGAAAGTTGCAATGGAAGTGAGGAGAGAATTAATAACAGTAACTCTCCCACTATATGCCATCATCAAAAAATTGGCAGTCATCTTTCTTTCAATCCTGTCAACAAGAGGCATCAGATCTTGAACCGAAGGCCTTGTAGTCCCCAGTGGCAGCCCCAAATAGGTAAACGGCATTTTTCCAATTGAGCAGCCAATAGAATTTGCTAAGTGTATAGCTTCAGCTTCTGGAACATTTATGGGGATCATGGAGGATTTATGATAATTGATCTGTAAGCCAGTAGAGATAGCATATTGATCAAGAATCTGTGTGAGCACTGTGATCTGGTCCTGCGCAGCTGGGAGGATAATGAGTGTGTCATCTGCATATCGGACCACAGGGAAGTCCACGCCATGATCAGGAGTATAGGGAGCATGTAAAATCTGATCTCTAAAAGCTTTGTTAATGGCCGACTGTAGCAAATCAGCCGCAAGAACAAATAGAAGGGGAGATAGAGGATCTCCTTGTCTGACACCTCGTCTACAAAAGAACTGTCTTCCCGGCACTCCATTTAGAAGAACTGCTGATTTACCAGAGGCAAAGATCATTTTAATCCAAGATAACCATTTCTTGTCGAAGCCCATTTGCTCCATAATTTTCAGCATTGCATTATGGTCGATAGTGTCAAATGCCTTTGCGAAATCAAGCTTCGGTAAAAAAATAGGCTTGCCAGATTGTTCACACTGATGCAAGAATTCAAAAGCCCAAGCAATGCAGTCTTGGATGGTTCGCCCTTTTAGAAACCCATACTGATTTTTGTGCACAATCTTAAGAATGACCTTCTGCAATCTATTGGCTAAGAGCTTGGTCACAAGCTTAAGGCAGCAATTGAGCAGAGTTATGGGTCGAAAATCATTCACAGAGGCAGGGGAAGGCACCTTGGGCACAAGAGTTATATGGCCCATGTTAATACTCTCGAGATCTAGTTTCCCATCATAAAAATCAAAACATAGTTGATATATATCTTCCTTGATAATTTCCCAAGATCTTTTCAAAAAAAGTCCGGTAAATCCATCAGGACCTGGTGCTTTCTCCGAAGGCATTTCTCTAACAACATCATCAATTTCTTTCTTTGTAAAAGGGGCTGTCAAAACTTCCAGCCCTTGAGTAGGTTGGATCAGGTTATCAAGCTGAAGGAGCATAGGGGGGTTTAGATTTGAGCCAAGCCTCTCTTTGTATGCCTGAAAGATAGCCTCTTCTTTATCCTCATGAGAAGAGACTTCTGTACCATCAGCCAGAACTAGCTTCGGGATTGAATTTTTTCTGTATCTTTCTGTGGCAACAGACTGGAAAAACTTTGTGTTCTCATCCCCGAACTTAAAGTGCAAAGTTCATGTATGCATTTTACATGCACCACTCACCTTCTTCTTCTTCTTCGTCGTCGTCTTCACTTTCTGTGTCCTCCCCATCAGGAGAGGATGTGGGGGTAAAATCCACGCTCCACCACTTGGAGTCCTGAGAAAAAGCAGTCACAGTAAGTAGTAGTCTATGGAGGAATTTACCGGGTTAAAGTAAACAAAAATGGTCAAGTATTGGTTTTACCGTGGAGGGTTTGTTTTTGGCACTAAATGGGGCGAGCCCGTTCAGTGCGATGGCATCTTTCTTTTCGTCAAGCAATCTCTTGGCATTCTTCACGAGCTGATCATCAGTGAGCGTCATCTCAGAGTAACGCATGTTGTCTGTGGTTTCACCAGTGTACTGGCAAATTAGCCGGGTCCTGATGCTGAGTGGCTGGATGAACCAACCGATCCAGCACTTAACGAGATCTGTGCCCTTGTGGCCATGGGCGAGTAAAGCTCTGGCCCGGCGAAGGGTGGGCTCGAGCTTGACCCGCTCAGCCTCATCTGCATAGCTGTTCATTTTGGCTTCATATGTTAAGCCCGAGTTCCGGAAAGCCGGGTAACGGGCATCGTCAGATTCTGGTGAAGTGTCCTTGCAGTAAAAATATGTGTTTTGCCACCCCTTGGGATGGCTGGCTAGAAGAAGAGCCGGGAAATCGCACTCCCTTCGGCGCTGGATCGCAACTCCACCGTATGGGAGTACTTGGTCCTTGCGAGATGGGTTGCAGTAGAAGAACTCAAGGAATAGCTCGAGGCTTGGAGCCATTTGCAGAAAATCTTCACAGAACACCACAAAGTTGCTGATGTTCAGCATAGAGTTGGGCGCGATGTCTTGAGGCCTAAGGCCGTAGTACTTCAAGACCCGGCGAAAAAACAGAGAACCCGGGGGCGAAGGCCGCGCTGAACATGGTCGAGGAAAACCACCACTTCGCCTTCTTTGGGGCTGGGGCGGATTTCTTCTCCAGCAGCATGCCAGTGAATTTCATCCTTGAGAGGGAGCTCGCCGCAGTTCACGTATTCTTGAAGCATCAAGTTCGTCACCGTGGACTTGGTCCAGTTGACCTGAGTAGCAGCGGGGGCGGCGGAGCCAGATGCACCGGCGTGGGTGCTGTGAGGCTTCTTTGCGAGCTTCTTCGCCGCACGGGGACCTCCGGCCTTCGCCTTGTCCTTCACCATGGCTGAGGAGCTTCGAAGTTCCCTGGGCGCAACAATGGAGATGTGAAACCCTAGTTCTAGATGCAGATGCGTGGAGAGGGAAATGCAAAGGAAATCTGGACGAGATTCAAGTTGGAATCGAGTGCGGAGCACGGATGCGTGGGAGAATCGTACCTGTGGATCTTCTTCCAGAGGTTTGGAGGCTCGATTTGAGATTGAATCCGCGGCTGCTACAGTGCGGGCGCGAGGAAGAAGATGAACTGAATGGGGAAAGTGACCGCGGTGCCTCCTGGTCCCCTATTTATAGGCATAGTAAAAACCCTAGGGGTGTTGTGGTAAAAAGTGAAGAGATAAGGATCTTTGACTAAAAGTCAACGACAAACGGAATGAGATAGTCACGGAGTATTAAATGATAAGATCGTGATTAAGTTGGATAAGGGTGGATTTCAGTTGGGCGATAATTTTCACTAAGTGTCGAAAGTGAAACCCGGGGTGTGTGAACCCGCAAGAGATAACCGGGTTACGGCGTGAACCGCCAAAGAGACTGGCCAAGCAAAGTAAGAAAAGAGACATGTTCTGATATTAAATTTGTTATGTGTTATTTTATGTTTCAGGTGATTAACCCGGCTGGCCAGGATATCAGTTCTGCTCAAAGAAGCAATATTCAAGAGTAGAAGCAGAGCATGCCAACCTGGCAACCAGGTTAATCTGGGGGCTACTGATGGGGGGATAATAACCCGGTAGGCCCATGAAGAGGGAAGCGTGACCCGCCAGGCAGGAGGCCCGGCTAGGCCAGCTAACCATCAGCATGGGCCGGGTTATGTTGCTGGGCCAGAGGCTTTGGCGGTAACCCGGTTCAGGAAGGGAAGTTTCTAGAAGATCAGAGGCAGTTCGGGACTTGGAGGACACGAAGGCCAGAAGAGCTAGAATAGGACTCCGAGTCTGGGTAGAGCCCGGGTTCGTATTGTAAAGTGCCAGGAGACCCGGTCGTCTATATAAACCGGTCCCTGAGCCCTAGTTGAGGGAGAACTATTACGACCCAAGCTTAGGCGAGAGAACCATCGAAACACCACAACCTTGTAACCTAGATCGAGATCCGGCTCTGTTGTCGTAGCCGGGTTATCGAGATCGAGATCAATAATAAGATAGCAGGAAGTAGGTCTTTATCTCCAATGGAGAGGCCGAACCTGGGTAAACCCTTTGTCCCAGCAGTGCTAAATAATCTCCCAGACGCCAGTGTCGCCTTGCCCATCAACTCAAGCTACCCCAAAGTAGCATCTGCCGTGTTATGTACCCCACGACACCGCCCTTTCGCCTATTTATTCCTCCCGATGCGAAAACCCTAAAGACCCGAGTCATATTCCACGAAAAGTTCCAGAGGCGCCGCCGTCGTCAACCCTAGCTCGGGAGGGTCCAGAACCTCTTCCCGGCACTCTGCCGGAGAGGGGAATCATCACCGAAGGGCTCTACATCACCATGCCTACCTCCGGAGTGATGCGTGAGTAGTTCATCCTTGGACTACGGGTCCATAGCAGTAGCTAGATGGTTGTCTCTCCACTTTGTGCCATCATGTTTAGATCTTGCGAGCTGCCTAACATGATCAAGATCATCTTATTGTAATGCTACATGTTGTGTTTGCTGGGATCCGATGAATATTGAATACTATGATCAAGTTGTTTATTAATCTATGATACATGTTATTTATGATCTTGCATGCTTTCCGTTACTAGTAGATGCTTTGGCCAAGTAGATGCTTGTAACTCCAAGAGGAGTATTTATGCTAGATAGTGGGTTCAGTCTCCAGTAATCTGGGCGAGTGACAACAACGCCTAAGGTTGTGGATGTGCTATGCTACTAGGGTAACCTAACAATGCTATGTCCACGGTCATATGTATTTGTTTACTTTACGCACATTGCTTAATGCGATTATCCGTTGCTTGCAACTTAATACCGACGGGGAACACGGATGTCAACCTGAAGGTGGATTATTAGTCATATATATTGTTGGATAACGGTCTATGTATTTTATCGTAATGCCCAATTAAATATCATGGTAGCCAACTGTCATATATATGCTTTGTCATGCGCTCAATTTTTTGTCAATTGCCCAGCTGTAATTTGTTTACCCAACATGTTTTATATTTATGGAGAGACACCACTAGTGAACTGTGGACCCCGGTCCATTCTTTTACACTGATTAAACCACCAACTGCAAACTGTTCCTTTTACTTTCTGCAATTTAATACTGTTTTCCACACCATACGTTTAATCCTTTGTTTTCAGCAAGCCGGTGAGATTGACAACCTCACTGTTTCGTTGGGGCAAAGTAGTTTGATTGTGTTGTGTGCAGATTCCACGTCAACAGTCCAGATCCCCTTCACACATTTTTCTGGCGTTGTTGACAACCTTCTGAAGTTGCTGCTCCTACTGGTTCGATAACCTTGGTTTCTTTCTGAGGGAAAACTTGCTGCTGACTACATCATACCTTCCTCTTGGGGTCTCCCAACGAACGTGTGTTTCACGTCATCAAGTATTTTTCTGGCGCCGTTGCCGGGGAGACAGCAGTCTTCTGCAAGGGGAGTTTCACGCTTCCAATCTCTTTACTTTGTTTTTGTCTTGCTTAGTTTATTTTATTTTATCTTGTTTGCTTTCAATTATCAAAAACACAAAAAAATTAGTTACTTGCATCTAGTTTACTTTCAAGTTATTTTCTGTCTGTTTTTAATTTTGCTAAAATGAGTACTCCTGAGAACACTAAGTTGTGTGATTTCACTAGCACGAACAACAATGATTTCATATGCACACCTATTGCTCCACCTGCTGCTTCAGCAGAATTTTATGAAATTAAACCTGCACTTTTAAATCTTGTTATGAAAGAGCAATTTTCTGGTGTTAGTACTGATGATGCTGCTGTTCACCTTAATAACTTTGTTGAACTTTGTGAAATGCAAAAGCTCAAGGAAGTAGATGGTGATATTATTAAACTGAAACTTTTTCCTTTCTCCTTGAGAGGACGTGCTAAAGAATGGTTGCTATCTTTGCCTAGAAATAGTATTGATTCATGGACTAAATGCAAAGATGCTTTTATTGGAAAATATTATCCTCCTGCTAAGATTATTTCTTTGAGAAGTAGCATAATGAATTTTAAGCAATTTGATAATGAACATGTTGCTCAAGCATGGGAGAGAATGAAATCATTGGTTAAAAATTGTCCCACTCATGGACTGACTACTTGGATGATCATCCAAACCTTCTATGCAGGATTAAATTTTTCTTCAAGGAATTTATTGGATTCGGCCGCTGGAGGTACCTTTATGTCCATCACTTTGGGTGCTGCAACAAAGCTTCTGATGATGATGATTAATTATTCTGAGTGGCACACCGAGAGAGCTCCAACAGGTAAGAAGGTAAATTCTGTTGAGAAACCTCTTCCTTGAGTGCCAAAATTGATACTATTATGTCTATGCTTGCAAATGGTCAAACACATGTTGATCCAAATAATGTTCCTTTAGCTTCTTTGGTTGCTCAAGAAGAGCATGTTGATGTGAACTTCATTAAAAATAATAACTTCAACAACAATGCTTATAGGAATAATTTTGGTAATAGCAATTATAGGCCCTATCCTTCTAATAGTGGCAATGGTTATGGAAATTCCTATGGTAACTCCTACAACAATAATAAAGTGTACCCTCTGATCTTGAAGTTATGCTTAAGGATTTTATTAGTACACAAACTGCTTTCAATAAAACTGTTGAGGAGAAATTTGGGAAAATTGATGTGCTTTCCTCTAAAGTTGATAGTCTTGCTCTTGATGTTGACTTGTTGAAACTAAAGAACATGCCTCATGATGTTAAAGAGAGCAAAACTCTCAATGCTATACAAGTTAAAATTGATAACAATGTGAGGATGTTAGCTGAATTGCATGCTAGATGGGAAAGAGAGGATGAAATTGCTAGAAAGAATAATATTGCTAGAGTTTATACTATTACTACTTCTGAAAATGCTTCAAACTCAAGTGTTAACAAACCTCCTACCATTAATGGCAAGATAATTGGTGTTGGTAATGTTTCCACTTCTATTGCAAAATGTCCTAAATTGCCTGATAACTCTGAAACTGTCCTTGATAAAGATGCTGAAATTTCTAGCAATAAGGAAGAAATAGCTCCATTACTTTTGATGATAATGACTTTGATTTTGATGGTTGCAATATTTCTGAAGTAATTAAGTTCTTGCAAAAGCTAGCTAGAAGTCCTAATGCTAGTGATAAACATGGCTTTTACTAAACATATTACTAATGCTCTCATACAAGTTAGGGGAAAAATTAAACATGAAGCTTCTATCCCTAGGAAGTTAGAAGATGGTTGGGAGCCCATCATTAAAATGAAATTGAATGACTTTGATTGCAATGCTTTGTGTGACCTTGGTGCTAGTATTTCTGTTATGCCTAAAAGATTTATGATATGCTTGATTTAGCACCTTTGGAAAATTGTTATTTGGATGTTCACCTTGCTGATTCTACTATTAAAAAACCTTTGGGAAGAATTGATGATGTTCTTATCATGGTTAACAACAATTATGTCCCCGTTGATTTTATTGTCTTGGATATTGAATGCAATCCATCATGCCCTATTGTGCTTGGGAAGACCTTTTCTTAGAACTGTAGGTGCTATTATTGATATGAAAGAAGGGAATATAAAATATCAATTTCCTCTCAAGAAAGGTATGGAACACTTTCCTAGGAAGAAGATTAAGCCACCTTATGATTCTATTGTTCGAACAAATTACAATGTTGATGCTTCTTCACTTGGTAATACTTGATGCATGCTTTGTGCCTAGCTAAAAGGCGTTAAAGAAAAGCGCTTATGGGAGGCAACCCATTATTTTATTTTCTGCAATTTTTCTTTTATTGAGTCAAGGAGTTGTTTACTTCTGTAGCAACTCCTTTGTATCTTTATTTTCTCGCATTGTTGTGCCAAGAGTAGCCTCTAATGTTAAGATGATGCTTAATTTTGATTGCTGCGCAGAAACAGATTTTGCTGTTCACTGTACGAAATTCCTAAAATCACCAGATTGTTAATTAAATCTGAAAATTTTGTGCGTAATCTTTATGAATGTCTGAATCTTTCATTAGTTCAAGTTTTCGATCTGAGCGTCGTAAGTGCCTCGAAAAAATTCGTCTTTGCGGACTGTTCTGTTTTAGACAGATTATGCCTTTTTATTTTGCATTCTCTCTTTTACTAGTGTTGAGTGAAATTCTTTTTTGGGTGGAAGAGCTTCACATAACATCAGTGGCTGTAGCTAATGTTTAAAGTAACAAATCATATTGCGTCTTTATAGAACATGTGAGTTTTTGATTATGCACTAACCCTCTAATGAGATTACTTTGAGTTTGGTGTGACGGAAGTTTTCAAGGGTCAAGAGAGAAGGATGATATAATAGGATCAAGAAGAGTGAAGAGCTTAAGCTTGGGGAGGCTCCCATGGATCTCCCCAGCATATTTCAAGAAGACTCAAGCGTCTAAGCTTGGGGATGCCCAAGGCATCCCCTTCTTCATCGTCAAAATTATCAGGTCATCTCTAGTGAAACTATATTTTAATTCTTTCACATCATATGTGCTTTTCTTGGAGCGTCTGTGTGCTTTTATTTTCAGTATTATTTTATTTTCAATAAACTTGACTGGACCCTAGCATTCTTGATTGGGAGAGAGACACGCTCCGCTTTTTCATGAGAATACTCCTATTCTTCACTTATATTTGTTGAGTATTCATATCTAGCGCTGTTCAGCTTTTAGCTCTTGTTTTCATGTATCTCTTGTCAGAGCTATTAGCTTTCTTTTGTAGAAAGTACTCTCTTGCTTCACTTATATTTGTTTGGAGAGTTGATGAAATAAATTGATTGGTGTTTGGTTGGTTCAGAAAATGTTGCATGTGGTAATTGGTATAAGGAAAAACTTGCTTAATCTTGTAGATCACTAATGGATAACTTGATGCTTGTCAATTGTTTTGAGTTAACAAGTAGATCATGATTAAATTTTGCATCATGAGTTAAGCCTATTAGTGAAGAACTACCGTAAAGCTTGTTGAAAATTTGGTTTGCATGAGTGGTATCTCTAAGGTCTAGATATTTTCTAATAAAGGGTTTGGTTAACAAGGAAGACGGTATGAAGTCTTATAACGTTTGCAATATGTTTGTCATATAAAACTTGGTGTACGGGTTGATATTCTTGTTTGCTTACATAACCTTGCTAGCCTAAACTCTGTACTGAGAGGGAATGCTTCTCGTGCATCCAAATCCTTGAGCCAAAATCCATGCCATTTGTGTCCACCATAACTACCTATATGTGGTATTTCCTTGCCACTCCAAGTAAATTTTTCATGTGCTACCTTTAAATTATTCAAAATGTTATTATTCCCTTTTTGTGTCAATGTTTACTAGCTCATGAGGAAGTAGTGGGTTATTCTTTATTCTATTTGTCAGACTTTTACACCTGGACTAGTGGCATATACATCCGCTTATCCAATAATTTTGCAAAAAGAGCTGGCAACGGGGTGCCCAGTCCCAATTAATTACAACTTTAACCGCTTAATTCTCTTCACATTTTGTCAACTGATTACTCAGTGAACATACTATGTCAAGTTGATTATCAATTTATCTCCTATGTTATTTATGATCTTGCATGCTTTCCGTTACTAGTAGATGCTTTGGCCAAGTAGATGCTTGTAACTCCAAGAGGGAGTATTTATGCTAGATAGTGGGTTCAGTCTCCAGTAATCTGGGCGAGTGACAGCAACGCCTAAGGTTGTGGATGTGCTGTTGCTACTAGGGGTAACCTAACAATGCTATGTCCACGGTCATATGTATTTGTTTACTTACGCACATTGCTTAATGCGATTATCTGTTGCTTGCAACTTAATATCGACGGGGAACACGGATGTTAATCTGAAGGTGGATTATTAGTCATAGATGCTGTTGGATAACGGTCTATGTATTTTGTCGTAATGCCCAATTAAATATCATGGTAGCCAACTTGTCATATATGTATGCTTTGTCATGCGCTCAATATTTTGTCAATTGCCCAGCTGTAATTTGTTTACCCAATATGTCGTTTATATTTATGGAGAGACACCACTAGTGAACTGTGGACCCGGTCCATTCTTTTACACTGATTAAACCACCAACTGCAAACAATTGTTCTCTTTACTTTCCGCAATTAAATACTGTTTTCCACACCATACGTTTAATCCTTTGTTTTCAGCAAGCCGGTGAGATTGACAACCTCACTGTTTCGTTGGGACAAAGTAGTTTGCTTGTGTTGTGTGCAGGTTCCACGTCAACAGTCCAGATCCCCTTTATCACCATTTTTTCTGGCGCTGTTGACAACCTTCTGAAGTGCTACTGCTCCTACTGGTCCGATAACCTTGGTTTCATACTGAGCGAAAACTTGCTGCTGGACTACATCATACCTTCCTCTTGGGGTCTCCCAACGAACGTGTGTTTCACGTCATCAAGCAACAACCATCTAGCTACTGCTATGGACCCGTAGTCCAAGAATGAACTACTCACACATCACTCTGGAGGCAGGCATGGCAATGTAAAGCCCTCCGGTGATGATTCCCCTCTCCGGCAGGGTGCCGGGAAGAGGTTCTGGACCCTCCCAAGCTAGGGTTGACGACGGCGGCGCCTCTGGAACTTTTCGCGGAATATGACTCGGGTCTTTAGGGTTTTCGCGTCGGGGGGAATAAGTAGGCGAAAGGGCGGCGGCTGGGGGCCCCCGAGGGGCCCACATAACCCTAGGGCGCGGCAGGCAGGGGGCTCGCGCCCAGGGTGCGTGTGGCCACCTCGTGGCTCGGCTCCGTCTCTCCTCTGGACTCCGTGTGCGTGTCGGTGAAATAGGGACCTCCGTTGATTTTCGTCCAATTCCGAGAATATTTCCAGAATAGCTTTTCTGGAATACAAAAACAGCAGAAAACAGGAACTGGCACTGTGGCATCTTGTTAATAGGTTAGTCCCAAAAAATGTATAAAAGTGATATGAAGTGGATGCAAAACATGTAACAATTGGTATAATATCAACATGGAACATCAAAAATTATAGATACGTTTGAGACGTATCAGACCGTGCTGTGGAAAAGCTTCGCCGCCTCCCGTCGCTTCGTTTCCAACGCGTTTTGGCCCCGGGGGTGGCGTATCCTTTCGATGCGTATGTGGTCGCCGTCATCTCCATGGATCCATCGTGGAGATCGGTCGGAGGGGCGGCTTGGGCCGGGAGATGTTGTTCTGGGCGTGTCTGAGCAACGTAGTTATGCAATGCGGCCGTCAGTGGCGCTGATTTGGGGCCATTCGTTGGTGGGGAGGTCGAGCGGCGTGGAACCTATTTGGGGTCGTCCATGGAGAAGAAGGTACGTTTTTCTTCATCGATTCCGGTTGTTTTAGGTTTATGAAACGGTCGATTTCTAGTCTAATTTGAGAAATATTAATTTGGTTAGATGAGTTGGAGATTGTCCTCGCCGTTGTCCGAATCGGATAATTCTGACACTGAGGAGAAGCTCTTCGACGGCGATGTAGAGCATCTCGTCAAAGAATCGGAGAAGGGACACAAGAAGAAGAGGCGAGGATCGAAGCTCGATCGTCCTTCCATTCCGCTAAACCTAGCTCTCGGCAGTTCGTTACTCATGAAGGATCTGGCATTGCTTTTTTAGTTTACCGGGTTCTCTCAACGATATCAATGTGTTGCAGAGGTCACATCTTTTTGCTCGACTTGCTAGTAAAGATGCTCCGACTTGCAACAACACTGCCAACGGACATGATTATACCATGGGGTATTATCTTGCCGACGATATCTATCTGTCAATATTTGTGAAGACCATCTCAAAGCAAGTAGGCAAGAAACAATCCATCTATGCTAAAGTATAAGAAGCATGTCGATAGGATACTGAGAGGCATTTGGTGTGTTGTAAACTTGGTTTGCAATTGATCGAGGTCATGCTCGCTTATGGGATAAGAAATCCCTCTCAGATATCATGACGACTTGCGTGATTTTACATAATATGATCACTGAGAATGAGAGGGGTCTAAACTTGGAGTTTTTTATGACAACATTGGCACTTGTGAAGCCTCAACGGAACCGAACATGATCCAGCTTCGTGATGGTCTTATTGAGCACCAGTGGCAGTTGTATAGAAAATAGACTCCATTTTATTCATTTGATATTATTTGTATTCATGTGTGATTTGAACATTTCTTTTCATTCCGGACCCTTCGTTATTGTTTTAATTATTTGGATTAAACATTTGTTGTAATATGGATGATTATTGTATTGTATGATGTTAAAACATTATTATGTTGAATTTCTATAGTTGTTGCATTAAGCTTATGTTGTTCAAAATCATGAACTTGATGAAACCCTAGAAAATGTTTTCCAGTACCGGGCGGCTCAGGGCAGATCAGATATGCTAAACTCGTACCGGTGCGAGTTTGGGGCATTTGTTCTGTCGGAGCCACGCGGTACCGAAAACGTTTTCCGGTTGAACTGAGATGACGACCATGCCGCTGACCATCGTGGGCGCCGTCATGCACAGTGGCGTGGTCTCATCAAAGTCGTCGTCATTAGCACTACACCGTAGGTGAGCAGTCGGGTGTGGTGAGCAGTCGGCGGCCCACCCGGCTCCTGCCTAGTCGCATAGTAGCTAGCCGTGCCATGTAACCAACCCACCAGCCTATATAAGGTGGGCTGGGTGCCCAAAGGAATGGGTTGGCTTCTCTAGCATTACACCCATTCGAAGAACGCATACACCTCATGGAGCAACCTTATACTCTATGCTCATCTATACGAGTTCTTCAGGAGTAGGGGTGTTACCGCCCCGAATCTGGATACGTCTCGGTGTCCCGTGCTCGGATCCCGCCTACGGACGTCGTCGTTCGCCCCATTTGGCCTCACCCACTAAGTCATCCTTGATGGCACTACCGTGCAACAAACCACGACAAGGCGGGGTCGGGGCAGACTAGACATGGTAAACCCATACCAGGTACGAGTTTGGAGCATCTATTTTGCCGGAATCCGTGCGGTACCGGGAAAAGGTTTATTCGGTACGAGAATATCCGGCATCTACTAGGGATGCTCTTACTTGAAAGCCGTATGCTATCGGCCCAAATGTAAGCGCAGTTATTCACTTGTTGCCGCATAATACGATCCATCCCCAGTCTGCTATATTCTTGTATTTTCTCTCTAACCCCTGTCAAGAAAAAAAAACTCATTTTTTGTATGAAAGAAAATAATTTATGTACTCAAACTTCTTCCTAAACAAGAAAAAAAAAATACTCACGCTTCTCTAAGTAAAAAGGCACTGGTAATATCATGACGTTCAGTGTACTCCTATAAGCATCTTCCCTCGATTATTGGGGACGAATCGATTTCTCGTGACATAGAACATGTGCCGCTGCATGTATAGCCAAGCAAACTAATGAATTATTAGTAGGAGTATAAAATTTAAGAAGAAGACGATGAAACAAACAAAGCGTTCGTGCATGTGGTCTTTGATTGAACGGGGATTTCCTGGACAAGCAAATCGCTTAGGCCTTGTTTACTTCGAAGGTTTTTTAGGGATGGGAAGAGTGGGGATGAGAGGGTATTTGGTGAACACCTAATCCCCACAAATCTCAACAAATACTCTTCCCCTACAATACACTAGTATGGATTAGAGTTTTTGTGTTAGGCAAAAATGAGTTGGTTGATAGGGGATATTTGAGGATTATCCCCTCCCATCTCCTAAAATACACTACAAGTAAACAAACTAGTGGAGATTTTTCGGGATCCGAGATAATCCTCTCCCATGACCTAAAATACACTCGAGGTAAACAAGCCCTTAAACACTGAACTCGAATCATCATAGAATCTCCAGACGATACGCATGTGTTTGTGCAGAAGGGCAGGGCAGACACTCTGTAAAGATGACGGACCGACGGCGCCACCCACCCAACACGAACAAAAGTCCATATACACGACGGGTGGGGCCTCCCGCGAGTAGACGACGCCTACGTGCGACAACTCCGTCACGTGGATCATCGTGACGCGGCGCACTAGTTAATTCCGGAGCGAGAGGCGTGGAGGATAGCGACGGCGCGGCCAGCAATCGCGGATTGAGATCGCCGGATCACCAGAAAACGTGCTCCGCCTCGCCGAAAGCCGAACAAAAAGCAGCAGGAGCCACCGCAGCGCACCACTACCCCGCCCACAACACTCCTACTACGGTACGGCACCACCACCCACATCGACAGCCATGGCCGCGCCCCCAGCGATCCCCCGCCGCGGCCTCTTCATCGGCGGCGGCTGGCGGGAGCCCACCCAGGGCCGCCGCATCCCCGTCATCAACCCCGCCACCGAGGACACCATCGGTTAGTTTCGCCGGCCCCTACTCCTCTCCCCCCACTTCTGCGGTTCTGCCCCCTTCCGCCGCATCGTTCCGGATGTGCGCCGGCGCTGCTACCAGTTACCACTACTCGTACTTCTGTACTAGCGTACTGACTTTAGCTTTTCGTTTGCTGTGTGGTGTATGATCGGTGAAGGTGACATCCCGGCGGCCACGGCGGAGGACGTCGAGCTCGCCGTCGCGGCGGCGCGGGACGCCTTCTCGCGCAACGGCGGGAGCGGCTGGTCGCGCGCTTCCGGAGCGGTCAGGGCCAAGTATCTGAACGCGATCGCCGCTAAGGTGCCAACCTCTTGTGCTCCCTGAATCAGGCGCCAGCTTAATCTCTTCCAGTTTAGTAGATGTATACATGCTCTCGAAAAAGTTTGCTGTTAATTTGGGTGGCCAAGGAAGAGATGTCCCTAGTGGGTGCTGCACAGCACATCGACCTGCTCTTGAAATTTTATCAAGTCTAAATATTTTTTAGTATAATAGAAGCTCTAGAACTGCTAGAAACTAATAAATAAAACGTCATACGGTTAGACTGTTGGGATGCTCCAACGGGCCGACGCATCGAGTCCGCGCGCGTCCGTCCCTGTCCGCGCGAGCCAAAAACACGGCCCAACGGGGCGACGCAAACGGACCGCGGTCCGTTTTTCTGTCCGCCGCGACGCATTCCTGGCCCAAATTTGGGCCACGGATGCGTCGGGCGCGGACGCGCGGCGGAGCGCAATTGTGTCCTCCTCTGGTCCGCACTTCGGCCTCGGCCTCTCCCAAAACCCCAGTCCACCCCAGTCCACACTCCAACCCTAGCCATGGCCGGTGCAGCCGCCGCCTCCGACGCTGGACCTGCTGCCGCCGGCACCGCCTCCGCCGCCGGCCCCGCCGCTGGATGTGCGCCCAAAGCTGCAAAGAAACCAAAGAAGGAACTCACCGACGAGCAGAGGGCCGCAGAGACCCTGAAGCGGGGCGACCGGAGGAGGAGGTTGAAGTAGGAGAAGCTCAACGCCGCCCAGAAGGCAGCCGCCCAGAAGGCAGCCGCCGCCGGCCCCGCCGCTGGATGTGCGCCCAAAGCTGCAAAGAAACCAAAGAAGGAACTCACCGACGAGCAGAGGGCCGCAGAGACCCTGAAGCGGGGCGACCGGAGGAGGAGGTTGAAGCAGGAGAAGCTCAACGCCGCCCAGAAGGCCGCCGCCGTGCCGGCGGACGAATCTGACCTCGTGTCCAGGGCCGCGACCGCTGCCCTCCTCCTGATCTGAACACGCCTACTACACCATTGGTCGGACACTCACCGGTGGCGCAGACTGCGGCCGCGCGTGCAGCTGCCCCGGCAGTGGTCGCCCCGGCGCGTAACCTGTTCGGCGAAATGCCCAGGCCGTCGCCGGGTGACCCCAGGTACTTCGAGGAGGTCCATGATGAAGGGGACGACGTCCTCCAGGACATGATCAGGGACAACAACGAGTACCCAAAAGGACAAGGCTGCCGACAAGGAGGAGGAGAGGAGAGAAAAGGAACGCCTAGAGAGAGAGACGGCTTCCAAGCTCTTCTTCGAATTGCAGAAGAAGAGACTCGACATAGAAGAAGGAAACGCCAGACAAGAGCAAGGGAAGCCGATGCAAGAGCCAAGGAGGCCGAGGCTAGGGCCATGGAGGCCGAGGCAAAAGCAAAGGACATTGAGCTCGCCCTACGCCAAGAGGAGGCCAGGATCATGGACATGGATCTCTCGGCCTTCACCCCTACGAAGAAGGCCTACTACCTCAAGAAGCAAAGGTACTACATGGACCGAGATTGATCAAATCTCGGTCGTTTTATTTATGTTGCATGCCGGTGTTGAACTATGGCCGATATGGCCGGAAAAACATGGCCGATGGCCGGAATTTGTAATATTTTGGGCATGTATGCAGACGTGGCCCTATGAGGCCAGGATTATGTTTTATTTTATATTCATATGCTTGCTATTTGTTGTATTGTGATCACAATGGCCGAAAATGATCAAAAACCCTGGCGAGGCGGACTCGATGCGTCGGCCCCGTTGGGCGCACTGGCCGGAAAGGGACGGACCTGGGCCGGACGCGCGTCCTTTTGCCGACGCAAACGGACCAAACGCGGACCAAACGCGCGTCCGTTTGCGTCGCCCCGTTGGAGACATCCTTGGATCCTCTTGGCTTAGGTTGTTTGAAAATGAAATAAATTAGCACTTTCACTTCGTTGGGAGATATGTCACTGTACTGATATACCTATCTACCAACTTCAGTTCCTATTCAAAATAGGAATTCAAATCCAGCATCCAACCCTGATGTTGAAGGATGAGGCCGTCCTTTTCTCACGATACACTGAATCCTGCTAAGATTTGAACTGTACACATCATCTTGCTGGCCAATTTAGAAACCACGTGAGCTGAGTTTGTACATTTGTTGCAAGTATGTTAGGAGATAGTCAACGTCAATGCAATTTATCATACATCCACAACAGAAAATTGAACTTAATATTGGCATGTTAGTCTTCTGTTTTGCTCCATTTTAAACGGAAGATGGAAAACTGAAATTTTGTTAGGGCAAGAGAGTTTCCTATTGTCAATGCTTTCAATGAAGTACGTCCGTCTTGTTCATTAGTATGCTTGTTACTGGCATTAAATTTCTTGAAATATTGGATGCGGGTTGCAGATTAGAGAAAAGATGTCTTATCTGGCATTGCTGGAGACACTTGATTCCGGAAAGGCCAAGGACGAAGCAGTTGCCGACATGGTATTTTTGATTATTCACATTATAATGTTTAGTGTGCCTAAAGATGCTCCGTGTTTTATTTGATGCTTTTCGATCTTATCTTAGGAGGATGTCGCTGCATGCTTTGAGTACTATGCTGGTCTTGCAGAAACCTTAGACGGGAAACAACATGCACCAATCTCTCTACCCGTGGAAAATTTCAAGTCCTATGTTCTCAAAGAACCCATCGGGGTTGTTGGAATGATCACTCCCTGGTAAAATTTGGCTGTGTGGATCTCATAGCATTTTTTTATAGGTTCACTCCTTTTTTCTTCTTAAGACTGTTTTTAAGCTATTGCTCTGAAAACTTCATAATAATGTAGTTCATAGCAGAACATATTTTTTTGTCTTCCATCATATTGTTGGTTCATGTTTGATGAATAACAAGCTGAAATTATAAATCCTATCACAGAGACGACTAATCTTATATGTGTACATGCTGAACAATTGGTCATTATTTACCCTTTTGCGGATGGGTTCTTGTCCCAGTGGTTGGGAGACAGTGGCCTTCCCCAGCCGGCCCGAGTTCAAGCTCGAGTCCCGCACCTTCTTCTTATATTAATACGGCTGAGGTTCTTCCCTCAACGGTTCAAAAAAAATTATTTACCCTTTTTTTGGGAAAAACGGGTCATTTGTTAAGAAGTGGATTAAGAAAAAACTACACTGCTTGCCTTTCATATTTGATAACGTAATGTCTTTGAAGTTAGTAATTTTTTTTTGTTTTCTCCTTGCGTAAATGAAGGAACTATCCTCTGTTGATGGCTACTTGGAAGGTTGCACCTGCTCTTGCTGCTGGGTGTACAGCTGTGTTAAAGCCATCTGAGTTGGCTTCTCTGTAAGGCCCGATGCCTTTTAAGCTCTTTATGTTATTATTTTATTCCATGACTAATTTTTTTTAAATAGAACGTGTTTAGAGCTCGGCGTGATATGTGAAGAAATAGGTCTACCTTCGGGAGTCTTGAACATAATTACTGGTCTAGGACCTGAAGCGGGTGCTCCAATAGCTTCACATCCCAATGTGGATAAGGTCAGACCTATTCTTCAAACATGTATATTCGTATGTCTGTGGATATACTGAGTTACTGAAAATGTATCACATGATCATATGTGTTTTTGGTCGATTCTAAAGCTTCTAAAATTATCTGGGGCTCTTTTCTGTAGATTGCTTTTACTGGAAGTACTGAAACTGGTAAGAGGATAATGATCGCTGCTGCCCAAATGGTTAAGGTGTGTTTTTTCTATATTCTTCAGTTGCCATAACATGTGATCTTTGTTCAAAAAGGAAATTTTGATCTTTTATGCTTCTGCTGAAGTGCTGATACAAGAAATGTGTGAATTATGCATCGATGTTCCCTTAGTCTGATTTATTGTGCATTATCTTCTTGAACAGCCTGTATCGTTAGAGCTCGGCGGCAAAAGTCCTCTTATTATCTTTGATGATGTTGTGACATTGACAAAGGTATCTCCCTTCCTTGGATGTCACATTATGCTCCTAATCCATTATTTCTTTTTAACTCATAGTCCACATTACTCTGGGTTATGGAAGACAAATGCCGAATTTACACATTTCGTCGATGATACGTAGTGTTAGCTAATTGTGGATTGGTGTGCTAATTTTTTGCTAAATTTGAAACAGCTGTGGAATGGGCTATAATGGGCTGCTTTTTTAATAGCGGTCAAGTTTGCAGCGCAACTTCTCGTCTACTTCTCCATGTACGTATGCTCAGCTGGCTGTTATGGACACCAAGTTATTTTCTAGTACATGACATGAAAATTCACATTTTCACAGGAGAAAATTGCAGAGAAATTTTTAGATAGATTAATTGAATGGACAAAGAATATAAAAATCTCAGATCCACTGGAAGAAGGTTGCAGGCTCGGGTCAGTTATCAGTGAAGGGCAGGTAACTCAAATGGGACTATTGCACTTTTGGAGTTTGCTTCTAAATATGTACTGTTTTGTGACCAGCTAACACTTTTCTGTAGAAAATAAACTTAGGTCCATAATTATTGAAGAAAATAGTGATGATTTGCAATTGCAACAAATTATAAATCCTGACTTTTTTTGCGAACTGTTTAGCTTGTACTCCCTCCGTTCCAAAATATAAGGCGCTATTTTTGTGTTGGTCTTTGATACTCAACTTTGACCACTAATATAAACTGAATTATATGGATCGAGAACGTATAAATGGTACCGTTGGATTCGTCTTGCAAAATTCTTTTGTTTCATATATTGTATACTAATTTTGTGGACATATTATAAGTATAAACCATGGTCAAAGTTGCACCCCGTTGACCAGCGAAATTTAAGGGCGCCTTATATTTTGGGACGGAGGGAGTATCTTACGTTATGCTTTTGCACCGCCTTAAGAATTTCAGTATTCACAATTGCATGTGATGTCTCATTTACTGAACGCTGAACCGCTATGTTACTCAGTAGTCAATAAATCTTTTTTGAGAACCGTTTTGTTCTCATTTCAGTATGCAAGCACCATTATGTAACTCAGTAGTCAGTAAATCTTATTAGACGGCCCTTCTTTTTCTCATTTCAGTATGAAAAGATTAAGAAGTTCGTCTCAACAGCAAGGTCTGAAGGTGCCACAGTTTTGTATGGGGGTGACAGGCCAAAGGTAAGCTTTGATCATTGCATCGCATGTTTTTGTCCCTCGGTTATTCATCCAAGATACATTTTGTGAATTGGCAGCATCTCAGCAAAGGGTTCTTTATTGAGCCTACAATCATAACAGATGTTAGCACATCAATGCAAATTTGGCGAGAGGAAGTCTTTGGACCAGTCCTCTGTGTTAAAGTGTTTAAGACAGAGAGTGAAGCTGTGGAGCTTGCGAATGATACCCAGTGAGTTTCTTGATTTCACAATCGTGAAAATAACCTTAATGCTTCATCATTCACTTAACTTCTCTACCATTTCCTTTTCAGCTATGGCTTGGGTGGTGCTGTGATTTCTGATGATCCAGAGAGGTGTGAGCGCATTGCAAAGGTAGATTCAAGTTGAACCACACCAAACCCATAAACTCAAAACTTTCAATGAAACCAAAGTATCGAGTGACCTTATAATCCCACATCTGCAGGTTATTCATTCGGGCATTGTTTGGATAAACTGCTCGCAACCAACTTTGGTTCAAGCCCCATGGGGAGGGAACAAGCGGAGCGGTTTTGGTCGTGAGCTAGGAGAATGGTGAGTTGCTTCCGTTTTTAACATACTATCTGTGATAATGTTTGATTAGTGATTGAACATGGGTGCTACTTTCTGCCAAGATGATCAAATATTATCCTCTGAATTGCCCTTGGCTGTTGTTTCCAGGGGCCTCCAGAACTACTTGAGCGTGAAGCAAGTCACCAGGTACTGCGCAGATGAACTGTACGGATGGTACCAGCGGCCATCCAAGCTGTAGATGGCCAAGATGAGGTGTTCAAGTCAGGAGTACGGAGCATCATCGTTCACTGAAAGACGAGATCAATCCTGATCCTGCGCATGGATGGAATTTTACTGTACAGTGCTCATGCAATAAGCCATTATATGGCAAACGTGGTTACGGTAGTGTGTCATGTGACTTATGCGATTGGTCAAAAGACATTATATTCTGCTACTTTCAGTACATTGTTTGCCTGTTTAGTATTTATTTTTAAAAGGAAACCTTTTAAAATATGAGATGCATTCCTCTTTCCTGAGAGCCAATCTTCGTCTCAGCTGTGAAAATTACTGGTGCCTATATAAAGTTATAAACCCAGGACACGCCACTTGAGAATGAGCACTTTCATGTAAATTCCACAAAATTGGAGTTGTAATTTTATCAAAATTGACAAATGAACCTTTTAGAAACTGATGCTTTCCCCCACATCGATACCAAATTTCAGCAGTTCAAAATACTCTTGTATAGGAGTATATACAACCATCTTGTAGGAGACATTTTTCCGTTTTAAGATTTGTATAAAGCTGTTCATCCATTTCTATAGGATATCTGCCCCCATAAACTGGGCAGCCTGTTTGAACGAGCAAACGGCAAACCAATGCTGCTCCTCGTCCTCCTCCAACTAGGAACCCTCTCGGCCTCCTCTACCGCTTCCTGGCCTCGCCTTCCCCGGCGCCTCCGCCGCTGCCCGCGCTCCTCCGCCTGCACGCCCTAGCGGCCACGTCGGGCATCTCCTCCCGCCCCGATTTGCTGCCAAGCTGGTCTCCGCCTACTCTTCCTCCGGCCGCCCCGGCCTCGCTGCCCTCGCCTTCTCCGCCTCCCCCTGCCCCGACACCTTCCTCTGGAACTCCCTCCTCCGCTCCCACCACTGCGCTTCCGACTTCGCCTCCGCGCTCTCCGCCCACCGCCGCATGCGCGCCTCTGGCGCGCTGCCCTCGAGGTTCACCGTGCCCCTCGCCGCCTCCGCGGCCGCCGAGCTCGCCGCCCTCCCGGTCGGCTCCTCCGTGCACGCCTACTCCGTCAAGCTCGGCCTTCTCGTCGGCGATGGTTCCGTCGCGGTCTCGTCGTCACTGGTGTACATGTACGCGAGGTGCGGCAGCGTTGTCGACGCTGTGAAGCTGTTCGACGAAATGGTAGAGAGAGACGTGGTCGCGTGGACCGCGGTGGTCTCTGGGTGCGTTCGGAATGGGGAATGTGGGAAGGGATTGAATTACTTGGTGCAGATGGTTAGGTTCGCTGATGATGGCGGGGCGAGGCCAAATACACGGACGATGGAGAGTGGGTTGGAGGCCTGTGGAGCGCTAGGCGAGGTGTCTGCCGGGAGATGCTTGCACGGGTATACGGTGAAGGAAGGGATTGGAGATTGCTCGTCGGTGGTTTCCGCGCTTTTCTCAATGTACTCGAAGTGCGACATGACTGAGGATGCATGCATTTTATTCCGGAGTTGCCAGAGAAAGACGTGGTTACCTGGACTAGCTTGATTGGAGCCTACTGTCGGAGAGGGCTTTCTGGTGAGGCCATGGAGTTGTTCCAGGAGATGGAGGAGTCTGGTCTGCAGCCAGATGAGGTTCTTGTTAGTTGTGTACTTTCAGGGTTAGCGAACAGTGGTAATGTGCGTAGAGGGAAGGCTTTTCATGCAGTTATAATGAGGAGAAACCTTGGAGACTGTGTGCTGATTACCAATGCTTTGATCTCAATGTATGGGAAACTTGAATTGCTGGATATTGCAGGTACAGTTTTTAGAATGTCGCATCAACGGGATACGGAATCGTGGAGTTTGATGGTTGTGGGATACTGCAAATCTGGAATTGACGTCAAATGCTTGGAGCTGTACCGAGAAATGCAGTGCACAGACTACAATGAATTTGCGTGTGACATCAACAGCTTGGTTTCCGTAATATCTTCTTGTTCACGGTTAGGCAACCGACTATTAGGTAAATCAGCTCACTGCTATTCAATCAAATGCTTGCTTGATGAAATTTCAGTTGCAAATGCGTTAATTGGGATGTATGGAAGATGTGGGAAGTTTGACATTGCATGCAAAATATTTCGTGTGGCCAAATTGAGGAGGGATGTTGTCACCTGGAATGCACTAATATCCAGCTATTCTTATCTGGGACATTCAAATGATGCCTTGTCACTATATGATCAGATGTTAAATGAAGGTGTCAAACCCAACTCAACTACCTTGATCACTGTCATTTCAGCTTGTGCGAATTTGGCTGCGTTGGAACGTGGGGAACTGATACATTCTTATGTGAAAGATATGGGATTGGAATCTGATGTATCTATTAGTACATCACTTGTTGACATGTATACTAAATGTGGGCAACTTAGAATTGCAAGAGGAGTATTTGATTCTATGCTCCAACGGGATGTTGTTACATGGAACGTGATGATATCAGGCTATGGGATGCATGGCGAAGCTGAACAGGCACTGAAATTATTTAATGAGATGGAAGAAGGAAGTATTAAGCCTAACAGTGTCACTTTTCTAGCCATTCTTTCTGCTTGTTGCCATGCAGGGCTTGTTGATGACGGCAGGAAGCTGTTCACTAGAATGGGGGGATACCGCCTTGAGCCTAACCTGAAGCATTACGCATGTATGGTGGATCTCCTGGGGAAATCTGGGCATCTCCAGGAAGCAGAAGATATGATTTTGGCTATGCCAATAGAACCTGACGGTGGGGTATGGGGAACTTTGCTTAGTTCCTGCAAAATGCATGACAACTTTGAGATGGGGTTAAGAGTTGCAAAGAAGGCTTTTGCTTCTGACCCAGGAAATGATGGGTACTATATTTTAATGTCGAATACATATGGCAGTGCTGAAAAATGGGGTGAGATAGAGAAGCTAAGAGATAAGATGAAGAATCATGGAGTGGAAAAAGGTGTAGGCTGGAGTATGGTAGATGTCTGAGGAAGAGTTGACAATTGCGCTGTAGTCTGCAGCCCAGTCTGTGGAAGTGTAATATGACCAATTGACCGCATTTAATCTCTGTCTAATGAGACAGCTTTGGTATTGCACAAAACAGAGATATAGTTGAAAATCTTGATCAGCATGCTGCTGATCAGTGACAGCATTGACTGGTTTACATAAAATCTGGAATCAACTCGAGAGATATAATGACCAGCTGACAGCTGCTGCTCAAATGGCTAAGGTGTGTTCTCTTTTTGTTGCCATAACTTGTTATCTTGTATGCTTCTGCTGAAGCAAAAAACCGTGAATTGGGCATCGATGTTCACATTATTCTGATCCGGTTGTGCATATTTTCTTTGGTAGAGCTCGGTGTCAAAAGTCCTCTCATTATCTTTGATGATGTTGCTGACATTGACGAAGGTATCTTCCTCTCTTGGATGTTGTAGTATGCTTCTAATCCATTTATCTCCACTTTAACTCATAGTGCGTAATTCCCTGGTTATGGAAAACAATTGTCGATTTTACATATGTTTTGGATAAGAAAGTACTGTTAGCTTATTGCAGATTGGTGTTAAAATCTTACTGAATTTAAAACACTGTTGAAGGGCCATGTTTGGCAGTTTTGTGAATGCTGGTCAAGTTTGCAGTGCAACTTCCCATGTTGTATGCTATCCTGGCTGTTTTGGACATCAAATAATTTTCTAATATATGGTCAAGAAAATGCACACTTCCACAGGAGAATATAGCAGAGCGAATTTTAGATAATCTTGTTGCACAAGCAAAGTTTAATAAATCTCAGTTCTACTGGAAGAAGGTTGCAGGCTGGTGTCAGTTGTTATTTAACAGTAGGTCTCATGTGGAGTCTCTTGCACTTTGGGAGCTTGGTTGCAAATATGTACATTTTCATAAACTTGTGAACACTTCAGTGTAGAAAATAATAATTATTTGAACAACGATGATGATTTGCATTCCAGTAGATTGTAAGTGTTAATTTTTTTTACGAACTGTTTAGCTTGGTTGGAGTGGTTGTAATCTTTGTAGGGGCACCAGTATTCTGCGTCCGAACCATGCTTGAAAGTCTGGCCTACATGCTACTGTGCCCACATGGTTCAAAAATTTGTATGCCTAAGACAGCAGCTGAGACTGTAGAATGGTAATACGACAGCATTGGTCTTGTAAAACAGAGAGTATAGTCGTGTAGGTGGATCAGAATTCTTCTGATCAATGACAGCATTTTCTCATTCACCTAAAATCGGTTTCAACTTTAGAGACTGGATATTTTTTCGTCTATGTAGTATAATATACTTCAGAATATGGAACTGAACCCAGGCACTGTTTGGAAGTGATGTCTGTAAGTTTTCTCGTATTGACAATGGTTTTGATGGTAAAAGTTATGCTCGTAAAAGAAAGTTACACTGCTTGTGAAGAATACCCTCATTGATGCATAGAAGAGGAAATTGTCCATGGTTAAGACATGGTGGATCCCATGCTTACTTAACACTGATAGGCTTGCATTGTAGCACTGAGCCAAGCTGGCTGGATCTTGACCAGTCACATGGTCTTTGGCCATGACACTGCAGCTTTCTGCAGAACTGTTATGCTGCTCCAACTGTTAATTGCAAAAGCACTGCACTTATGAGAAGATGTCTGCTCCAGAGCTCATGATATGGTAGCTCACGCTCCTGATTTATCTGGCATATTTACTTGGGAACTAATTATCTTTTAGGAGTATCATATCTTAAAAGCATTTTCAACATCTTATATCTCGAATGCTTTGTTCTGTGGGCAGGTTAGACATGGCCATGTTGCAAAGAATTCTAAAAGGTCAGCTGATCCAGTTTCCCCTTCTCATTCCACTTTGTGATACATTGCCCATTGCCCGCTATTGCTAACGCGAAAAAATCGCCCTAAATATTTGAAATGTTCAGGGGGTGTATTTTATCTGAGGAGTCCTCAAGACAGACCATGGGGAGGTTCAGTGTCTATGTTACATCCAAATGCAAGGTGAGACAGAGTGGCTCATGAATATACGCATCACAACCTCCTCTGCTCACTTGGCAATTCATAGCAACCATCTCGCGTCCCGGAGGAGCAACTCAGCACAAGACCTGATTTATCTCAAGTTGCAGGTTTGGTTTCCTTTTCATTTCATTCTGTTACACAAAAACTTGTGTACGTAACTGGCCTGCTGCTCATCTTGTCCAAACGTTTTTTTCTGCCAGTATGTCGAATCACGGAAACTTGCCATGTGGAATGACTTGCCGGATATACTCCATAGCTCGTACCAGAACATTGACATGGGGTTGGTCAGGTTACCATGCCCGGCCTTCACATGCTTTTGGTGCCGCATTGGTGTATTCTTCTTCCGGATCTCTGCACTAAACTCCTTGGGCGATGATGCTGCAAGAAAAAAACTCCTTTTGCGATGCGTAAGCGGAGGTGGATGGAAAGGGCAAGGAAGGGAGCGGCGAGAAGGTTAGTCGAGGATTATGGACTCATGGTGTGCCTGCGTGCCGTTGCAAGATTCGGAACACAATGCAGAATGCCTTCCAAACATGTTCTGTTGTAAGATTCCCAAAAAACTAAATTTTCGCCCCTAATTTTAGCTTTTGCTTAATTCCGGAGAAAATTGCACATAGCACCAATGTTTTGTAGCTAACCCTAACTTTTGGGGTAATAATATAATATGTTGCAGCTGAGCCAAATAGGTGATTTAGTTAGTGGCTTAACAACGCTAACATGTGGGCCCGTATTTTTATACCGTACACCACAATTAACGGAAATTAAAAAAAGTAACGGTATAAAACATAGAGATTATAAAATGTACATGTAAAATAGAGATTATGCACAAAAATATTTTTACACATGCTTTATGCTGCCTTTAAAAAAAACTGTCATATAACCGTGGCGCACGTACATAAAAATATGGGCCCACATGTCAGATACGCTGTTAAGACTCAAAATCATCTTTTGTTCTAGCTGCAACATATTACCCGAAAATTAGGGTCAACTGTAAAACAAAGCATGTTTTGATTTTATGGTTTGTGCAATTTTGACACGATGTTATGTGTAATTTTCTCTTAATTTTGTTGTTGTTACAGCACAGTCTTTCTCTGAGCTGCTCTTGGACAAAACTAGCTAAAAACCAAGCACCATTTTGGCCTGGAAGCTTCCAGTAGCTCCCAACGCCTCTCCCTTTCCACAGTTTAATATGCCTTCCCAAAATATCCTACTATCCTGTGCCTAGAACCAGTAGCCGGCCATTCAAGGAACTGATGGACGCAAAGGTTTCCAAGGTCACAATCAAAGCGAACGTTGTACTCTGAAAAGAACAATTAATAAAAAAACACAAGAAAACGAAAAACAGTATCTCTCTCCAACAAGAGAATAACCGTCCCGGTTTAGCCCCACGGGCACTCCACCGTATCAATCCGACGGCCGAGATCCTCCTCCCGTTCCACCGACCTCAACCCCCAACCGTCCTTCCACCACCAGGGACAGAACCGTCATCTCCCCCCGTTTCCCCTCCCTCCTGCGACACCTGGGCCTCGTCCCGGGCGTCCGGCAATAAAAGCGAGCGAGAAGAAACGCAAACGCCAAAACAAACAAACAAAAAGCCCCGGAAAAAAGATTGCGTTTCGTTTTGCTCTCGTCCAAATAAACTCCGCCCTTCCCCCATCTCTCTCTCCTGCCCTCGTGCGTCGTGTTATCTATCCCGACCCCGTCCGTCCCACACACATCCACCCATCCCGCCGCTCCGCTCCGCCTCGTCCCCCTCCCTCCGCGCCGACCGCTTTCTAGGGTTTTCCCTCGCCGCCCCGCGCACGAACGCAGACGAGGCAGACGGTTCCTCCGCCGAGATGGGGTACGACGGCGCCCACCACTCCGCCGCATCGCGCGATGCGAAGAAGAAGAGGGTAAGGAGAGGTGCGCGATCTGCGATGCGGTTTCCGGGACGTTTCCCCACGGATTGCGAGGCGCGCTGATCTGATCTGACGGTTTCCTTTTTTATTCGCAGCAGGGGAACCGGTCGTCGGCGAAGCTCAAGCAGTGCAAGCTCGACGCGCGCCGCGAGCAGTGGCTGTCGCAAGGTCTGATCTCGAGCCTGCTCCCAAATTCCTTTCTATCTGTTTCTGGTCTTTTCGGTGTCCTGTCGACTGTCGTCGTGGTTTGGGGATTTGGGCGGGGTGCGCGTGCGGGAGGTTGGGATCTCTGCGGCGGATCATACATAGTTCGTCTCTCGTTTGAGGAGACGGAGTCGGGACACGTATATGATTAAAACATCTGTTGATTTTTGCTATACGTTGTGTTTGAGGGCGATGTAGGTGTTATGTTGGTATATTTAATAGAAAGATTTGTTCAATTTCTGATCCTTTTGCGTTTTGGATTGGTCTAGTCAAGGACGGGAAGGAGGCCACGGCTACTGCTCTGCCAACAGCTGCAGGATCAGGCAAGGGGTCGAATGCTGGTTCTCCAATACTCGCTTCGCCTCACCCTCCGCTCCCCCGAAGGCGCGGCGACACAAGGTCAAGGGATGGGGCTCCGGAGGATGCTGGTACCACCGGGCAAGACGTGGGCAGCAGCGACTTCGACTCCCCCATGCCTAGCCCCGGTTCGGACAACTCCAGAGGTGGCGGCTGCGCTCAGAGGAAGCGCTGCTCCAGCAATGGTGGTGGCCCCAGCCTCAGCAGTGTCAGCAGCCTATGGTCCAGTTCCAGGAGTGTGAGTGATGCTGAGGATGATGACACGGGCAGCGGACCTGACGAGGACAACGGGGTGCTGGATGATTGGGAAGCTGTTGCTGATGCACTTTCAGTTGATGAAACAGTCACTGCCACCAGAGTCTAGGCCCATGATGCCCCCAGCAGCTCCAAGGGACTCGGCACCAATGTCAAATGCAGCAAAAAGATCAGAACCGATTCGTAGCAACGCAAGAGCTTGGACACCTGATGATATATTTCGTCCGCAGAGCTTGCCCACTATCTCCAAGCACGCCAGCTTCCCAGTGAGCAGTGGCAACTGTTGGGGGATGGGTGTCGGTGCAGCACATCAGCGTATCCTCCCTTCGCCATTATCTTGCCCAATTTGCTGTGAGGATCTTGATCTCACGGACTCGAGCTTCCTCCCCTGCCCTTGTGGGTTTCACCTGTGCCTCTTCTGCCACAAGAGGATCCTTGAGGCGGACGCACGCTGCCCAGGGTGCAGGAAGCAATACAATGCAGTGTCTACTGGAGGAGGAGGAGCAACCGCACCAGTGCGCATATCCCGTTCTTGTAGCATGGGTCCAAGACGCTAGGCTGTGCCTGGGTTATATAGCTCTATGCTGTAGTTCTGCTTCGATGTTACTGTCCGATATGCTGGTTTCGCTGCGTATCGACTGCTTTTGGTATAAAGAAATGTGAATATTGGAATAGATGCTGAATCCGTAGTCTCCAGAAACTTGGTATCCTTTTTTTTGGCTGTTGCATTGCGTGTGATGCGTATGTTGCTGGGGACTGGAGAGCACCTTTTGTTGTTGACAGTTTGTGAGATCATATATGATAGCTATATAAGGTGACTTCTATTTTCTTGTCCACTACACTGTGAGCAGCTAAATCATGTTTGCTAAACTGGGAGTCTAGCTCTTCGCTTCATTTATGTGATGATTTTGTAATTGTTCTGCTAAAGCGAGTATTCTCATGTATTAATTGCTTGTAGCTAACCCTTTACGGTATGCTCTACAAATGCTTCATTAACCAAATGCAACCTGATATCATAATTCTTTTCTCTTCTATATATTTATTATATGATCATTTCAGGTTCTGGCCATCAGTAGTTGCCTAGGTGGGTGTTCCTGTGGTTCTGATCTTGGCAAGGAAAATGTTCGTCTATTGCAGTACAAGTGTCTGTGGTGTGCTGTCCTTCCCCCTAATTTCATCATTTTTGTTTCAACTTCATACTATGTTTTAGCTAAGCCTGACAACTGACATGTAAATGTAACTTAAAAACGATTCAGTAAAGGAGCACCACTACATATGATGCACTATGTCGTTATTTTAGTAACTAGCTTCTTCTGGTATGACGACGGTTCTCCATATCTATATATGTTATCTTGTTACACTGGAACCTCACAATACAATCATTTAATGCTATTCTAGTCATATTTTGACCTAGCTTAAATTTCGTTGATAAAATGCTTATCAACTTTTTGCCAAATGCTATAATGGCCATAGGAACTGACTTAGTACAACTTGTTGACATGTGATCAGTGATAAGCCAGAACATATGACAGTCTCAAAAGCCTTGGATGTTGACAAATGTGACCTATTGCCATGGGGCATCTATCGTGTGCGTTTTAAATTGGAAGCATGGAAAGCATTTTGTTGAGAAGTTAATATTGTTGGTCTGAAACATTATTAGGGCTTAAGTTATCAATAAGCTTTATTTTACCCCTAGCTTCTTAACTTTTGTAGAATTATCTAAAGCTTCATATAGAGAGAAAAATGTCCTAGGAGAGTTAGTATGGCACTCCTGGTGTCGCGCTTTTGTGCATTTAAAATTAACCTTACATGGGTTTCCACTAACCTGGGTTGTCCATCACAGGACAAATTACCTACAACCTGAGTAATGAATGTCAGTATTGGAATTTTTGTTGATCAGCTAACTTCCTTATTTCTGTACTGTTTTGCGTCTTATAATGGCTCGAGCGCCATGCCCTGATTGAACTTAAATCCAGCTTTCAGTCCAATCTGCATTCCTGTTATAGAATTGAAGGCTTTTGTTAGAATGTGAATGATTGTGTGTCCTGACATGATACCGTTAATTTATACTTGTAGCCTCCTTTATGCAACAAAGCTCCTGTAGATTGTGTTGACGGTTAATGCTCAAAGCCTGAGTTCATGCAATGTGTTTGATTAGCAGGAGTCGGTGCGACATTCAAGGCGGACACTTTGTTGAATTAAATTTGTGTGTGCACTGCTTGGACTCTATTCTAAAAGTCATGTAGTGGGATAAATATTTACACAGTTTTTCTGTTGTATGTGCATTCCTGGTTATAGCATTAATAAAGCTTTTGTTAGAATGCGAATGATTGTTGGTTCAGGCAATGATATGGTTATTTATACTTGTAGCCTCCGTTGTGCACAAAGCTTTTGTAGATTGTATTGGAACTTCATCCTCAATCCTGAGTTCATGCAATCTGTGTGATTAGTAAAGAATGTGGTTTTTCTTGCCTGGTAGCTGGACCTTGAATAGCACATGAAACAGTGGAATGCTGCTTGCGACATCTAAGCTTTCATGAATCGCTGAATTAAACTTGTATGTGCACTGCTTGAACTTATCGATCACTGTGACACGAGCATTTTGGCAGCAGTAAGTGACGCGTTCCCCCGAATCATCGATTTGTTATTTTGCCAATGTACGATCACAAATTGTGTGGCAATGTGCTTTTCCTGCCCTACGGCAACACTGATTACACGATCTCCTTCTGCATAATCCTAGTTCTGAGAACTCGTCTGGCTCACTATCATAAGCTGAACGTTGAAACCGAATGAGCGTTCTTGACACTGAGTACTTACAAAATGGTTAGGTTACACAATCTTTGCATGGAAAATCAACATGGCTTTTTGATAGGCAAGCCGTTAATTTCGTGATGTCAATGAAGGATGTTTACACATCAACGTGTATACATTTCTTTGACAGTATAAACGGTGGATATGCTACCAGCGTTAAAAAAACGTGGATCATGTTGGTGTTTTGGACGTCAGAGAGCGATCCCTCACCAGAGAACATCAACCAGGAAAATCAACACGCAATATGCCACTACTAATCACAGAACCAAGTTATTGGCATGAAGCATGGAGTAGCTAACATGGTGACTCTGAAACAGTTCTAGGCCACAAAGGCCTAACCTACAAAGAACTGTAGGGTATGGAAGTTCACAATCAGCTGGAGAACAAAGGACATTGTGATGCAATACAGCTGATTAACAGAGCAACCTGTTGACTTCCCTCTTAAGCCACAGAGCGCGAAGCCTCGGCTCATAGGAGATGAAGATCTCCCGGTTCACTGCATCCTTGAAAACATCAGCAGCTAGAACCCTGACCTGATCAGACAGGTCGGTCATTGCGTGCAGAGCCTTGATACACCTTGAAATCGAGAACTGTTCTCCATCCTTCTTGGTTTGTTCTTTTGTGCGAGCTTGTTTCATTCTGAAGTCTAGGTAAGACTCCATGGTTTGTTGGATGTCAGCCGCCTTGCGCTTCTTGGGCTTGTCTTTTTGTGGCTCTATGCATGAGCTCGATTGTGCAAGTTCCTCAGCTCTTTGCGGCTTTGGGTCTACCACTGGCTGTGGTCTTTCCAGTACCTCCTCAGTGTGGTTTTGAAGATCAAGATCATCGAGACCTTGTGATCCTAGCTCTAGAGTTCTACAAAGTGTGCTGATATTGTTCTCACCCTCATCAATGCCTCCCGGAACCATTCCAGAAGATCTTCTAGACATGCTTAGCAGTGGGGTGATGTCGTTGCCTTCCTCATCAATAGTCCCAACCCCTTCAGGAATATCCCCTATAATAGTAGCAGAGTTGTTAAGTTGGGATCTCCTTCAGCAATGCTTCTAAACCAATTAGAAAGGGAAGAAATTTACTTTCAAATAAAATCTCCAGCGATGGAAGCAATGGAAAACTCTTACTTTGATACTTCCGTGCCTTGGGTGACACCTAACAAATTTAAATGAATGGTTGAATTTTACATTGTCATATAAATAATCACTATACTAGGAGATGCATAAATAATCACAAGACTAGGAGGTGTATAAGAAATCAGTAGACAGGAGTAAGAATCTCACGTCGATTATCTCATCCCAGATTTCATCTGTCGTTCTAATCATAGAAGCACTCTGGTCCCATGAAACACCATCACGCTGGAGGATGGATTTGATCAGTTTATAGTCTTTCTTCAGTTGAGTCTCATGTTCCTGAACTTGAACTTTAGTAAATCCTGCATCTGGTGCCTATCATTGAAGTCCCTAACAATTTTCCTCCATCCCTCAGCTTTCCATCCATGTGGAGTGCGGTAGTGTGAACTATTGTTCTCATGCAGTATATCAACAAGCCCCTTTTCATACTTCATCACCCACCTTGCTCTGTTTGCCATTTAATCTTGGAAAAGGCTGCAATGCATCAACAGTATTGCTCAAATGACCGCAGTCAAAGATAAAGAAATCAAGTAGTCACTAGTTACCATTGCAGTTGATAATTTCAGACCATAGGTTAACAGAAAACAACTGAATCAGCATACTTAATTGTTGTCCTATAGCGCTACATACAGTGATAGGTAACATCAACATCATACATGGTAAACAGTAGCATTGGTATTTCAATCTAGGAGTGTTACCTCGTTATAGGATGATTTAAAGATCAGTTGATACGGGAAGTCAAACCAACATGAACTCTCAAAGCAAAACGTTATCCTAAGCACGGTTCAAATTGTCAAAACAAACAGGAGATTTCCTCTTATCGCTTCTGTGAGACAGGAGCATGAGATCTCAGCAACAAATAGTGGACTAGCATAGGCAACAATGCACGAGACAGATCGACACATGACTTGTTCCAATCGCTGCTACCAACAAAGAGCAACCAAAACAGGGGATGCTGAAACGGTGAAACCCCAACAAAATTTCTGGAAATAAACAGCCCTTAGTTAGTCTAGCTACTTCAGGGTGACAACTGACAAGACGTCAAGACCAGAATACAAGCGGACGCACCCCCCGCACCTTGGAGAACGCTATCAATCGGATGGTATCAACTGCGACCGATCTTGAAGAAGAGAGATCTGATTGGATTGGGTTGTTCACAGAAAACAGATGACCGGAGGCAAAGGAAAACGATCCAGGGAAGCTAGGGTTTTCTTACCAACCAGAGGAGTCGCGTCGGATGGACCTTCAGGGCACGCCGATCCAGTAGAAGAAAGGAGGACGCCTGCTAGGAAGAGCTCGTGCGCTTGGCAAGCGTGCTCCGGTGGAGGACTACGGCGGGTTCGGCGACGCGGGCGGAGGCCGGTCGGGCTCGGCGGCGTGGGAGCTGGCGAAGAGGAATTTTTTCCCCTCTCTGGATATACTACCTGAGTTTGGGGTTTTGTGGGGTGGGAATTGAAAATGTTCGGTTGGATCTCTCTGATCCATTTGTTTGGATGGTGGACTGGGAAATACCTAGGTATCGGGGGGTCGGGTTCACAGTTCACGTAACATCTCGCACACTACCGTTCAGCTTGTCGGGACTTGCGAGCTGCATCGGTTGAAGTTGGGATAAGTTCACACCCCCAAGCCCAATGTATCAACTTTATTATGAAAACTTAAAATATACCAATGGCAAATATCTACTTTATTCTGAAAATCTTACATAATTTTATCGATAAAGAATTTTGAATACCCCTCGCTCGATTTAGCACATCATCAAGTCATCAAGAAGCCATTTTGTGCGTAACTCGGTTTGACGACCTTTGTCACTAAGAATTCCCTTCCAAATGTTCCTCATCATCGGTAAAAAACAATGCCAACTAAGTAAAATGATAAAGCGTGTGAAAACATGTTATGCCTTTCAA
The DNA here is from genome assembly GCA_947311845.1 of Poa pratensis. NCBI lineage: Eukaryota > Viridiplantae > Streptophyta > Magnoliopsida > Poales > Poaceae > Poa > Poa pratensis. Next base: position 37,260,665 of record CAMZMU010000053.1, read on the forward strand.
ATATCAAGACAACCCTACAAATTTCAATTCTCTACATATGAATAACGAATACCTCAAAATTCTCGTGTATATGCTTATGTTCATAATTAGAGTAATCTATATGATAAATCTCCGCAAGATGAGCAAGGTTATTCACATTGAATTTAAAAAATGAGTATGGAGAGTCAAGGCAAGAGAATTCCAAACAAGTCCGAAGATAGCTCATTTAAGAAATCGTCGAAATCGGTGATAATAGAGTCTATAGTAATATGGAAGGTTTCCGTACTGTAAAAAAAATCAACAATGATCTGATGTCTCCTTCTTTTTTTGATTTCCCGTATTTTGTTACCATTTCATTCATAAGTAAGATTGTGATGTCATTTTCTGCGTAATTGACACCTTTCAAGAGGGGCTATGAACCTTAATTTCTCCAATTTAGCAAACAGGTCCTCACATCATTAAACAAATATATTGACTAAGCTATACAATTATATTTTAACCAAAAATAATATACAAAGTCAAATAGAACTAAAAATAGTAATTTATTACATATCTAGAGTTTGTTTCGGCCACTCTCGCGTAAGCTGTCCAAAATTTGCTCAAACTCTCCTTACCACACCTAGAACATGTTCAGAGTCGAGATTTTTTAGATTGAGAATTAGCTATTACAGAGAAAATAAGTTGTTTCCGACTAGAGTATATATATAGTCCTTGTTTTCCGTTCGGAATCGATTTTGCACAATGTTTACTAAAACACGCATAACTTTTCTCATACTGACAGTGGCGAGCTAGGGCCCAGCAACCCCAAGCACCTACTGACGTGGGGGTACCACGGCAAATCCATGGTTAGGTGACCTAGGGTTTCGAGAGAAGGAGAGAGTTGGTAGCGCTGGTGGAATCGTCGGCTGACAAGCAAGGCGTTTTACCCAGGTTCAGGCCCCCGAGGGTAATACCTACTTCCTGCTTGTCTGGTATTGATCTCGAGGTGTACAATATGTTTACAATGGCGATCCCGACGAGATGCGATCTCGCTAGGGTTTGAGGGTGGAAGGATTGCTTTTTCTAGGTCGGTGGCCCTCCCAGCCTTTATATAGGAGGACTGGGTCTCGGGAGTTCGCTACCGCCCGGTTTACAGATAAGGTAAATTTAAACCGCCTCGGGTTGTTCTTGACTTGATGCATACTCCTTGTGGTGGGCCTCCTCATCAGGCCTTCTATGTTGGCTTCTCTTGGGCCACCCGATGGGCCTTAGTCTGGTCGTGCACCAGGTATGCTTAAGGTGGCGCACCCGAAGGGTAGACCCACGTCACCTACCCAGGCTCTAACCTGAAAACGACATTAAAATTATAGCACAAATTAGCTGGTGGTTAGCATTTTATATGGGTAAATGGCTACCGACCGAATGCATCGCGTACTTTGCCTAGGCTCTACATGTCACTTGGACCACTTCATACATAATCGTTTTTTGACGTACGACCACTCAAACTATTCAAAAATAAGACGTGCATAGTGCATAAGAATGTTCTCGCCAGAATTAAGATAGGTACACCGCCCTACCTTGCCCTAAGGAGAGATTCACCCATTGCATCTTGTTGTATCTTTAAGGTAAAGGTAAAAAATTACCAAAATAATGCAGAGGCCAAATATCTGCACTCTCATCTTAACATATTTACCAGGATCATTTTTAACCAAAATGGCTACTCTACCATTGAAAGTTCGTGGAAAGTATGATATTTATGCGAAAAAACGAGCAACAAAGACAAGTGCTACGAGTGAGGGAGCTAACCGGTGGTTCAAGGTCGAGCAAAGCTTAAGAAGATTGGCATCAGTGAAGTTTTGTCCAAACAAATGGCACTGAAAACTCTAAGGCAATATTGTTTTAGTGGAGGTTTGGAGGTCTACTACTGAGTTAGATGCCTAGGGTAATCGAGAGTTGCCTTCGTCCCTGTGTGATACAAGCGGTTTAAACATACGTGTCATATGTGGAACACATATGTTGGACTGTAATATCTTTAAGTGGAGAGCGGCGTTTTGGCTCTGAGGAATTAAAATGAATTTTAAACACATTTCAAAATGTAAAAAAAAACGCAAGTAGATCTTTACATCCTATGTGTACACAAAGTTGTTTCACAAAAAAAAAAATTGTGGCCGGTGAAAAAAAAGACAAAAATCGAAACTAAAATGAGCCTTTCCACGAGACATTTTTTTCATCATTTTTACACATACCATAAACAATGTTTGTTTTTCACAACTTTACACACAAATACTGTGGATATGTATGCGTGCAATTGTTTTTTTTTTACATTTGAAATATGTGTTATGGGTAAAGGATGGGATGGGAGGGTGAATACTTTAACTGAGCTTTCTCGTGCTTGTGCATTTGTAAAGTTTGTAAATATCGGTGTACTGTATTTTGATACTAACACATACTCCGCACAATATAAGACTTTCTAGTCGTTATGTCTTGACGTACGTATACATATTTTAGTGTTTGATTCATTCATTTAATGACGAACCAGGACAAAACTAAAAAGTTAGAAAATCTTATATTGCTTGCAAATGGAGGGAGTAACACTTTTTTTTATAAGAATTGTAAAAAATGAGCAAACTTTTTCTCAACCACATAAAATGAGAAAAGTGAAAAAAAAATCTCCGCCTTCGAGGAAATTCCATTCAATCATTCATTTCTCCTTGACCTTGATGATGAGATCCCTTTCAACGGCTATCCAAATCAAAATCACCGGTGTACATTGTACTTGCTCTCCATCGCAAGTGCTGCAGCTGGTTGCTCGTCGTACGCGAGTGTCTTTTCTTTTCGGGAGTACGCCAATGGCATCGTACGCGAGTGTCAAATTCCAACGGGCGAGGAAGAAAGATTAGCAGCAACTGCGTTCGCGTGATGTCGTAGACGCGCGGCTAGAGAATAGATCGATGGACGAAAGGAAACAGCTGATCGATCCACTTGCATTGAAAAGTTCAAAAACATAACTCATCCATCTCCCTGAAACTTCTGAATTCCAACATTGGACCACATCGACCGCAGCACGACGGAGTCCGCCGGAGCCGCCTCTCCAACCACCGACGTCGCCCTCGCGCAGTGGAGCAGGACCGGCGTTTCCCCGATTGAGACGTCGGAGAGATACTGCCGTCTACCGGCGACGACGTTTCCAAGTGGGAGATCATGTGCGCGCGCGCGTTCGGTCAGGCAGAAGCGACTTGCGAAAGGCAGGCGCCGGGCAGGAGTGGGCCTCTGACCGCGCTTCCGGTAGTGGGCCCAGATGGGGGCCCGCCCGTGGGACTGAACGAGAAAGCACGTGCGTCACGCGGCCGGCCGATCCGATCCATGGGCCCGGGCCGGGCGAGCAGAATCCATTTACTAACCTGTATATAACCACACGCGCGCAGCTCACTCTTCTTCGCCCCCGTTCTCCGACTCCTTCCTTCCCACAGACAAACCCCCGCGAGCCGCACGCGCGCCTCCCTGCTATGGCCTGCTCCCACCTCGCCGCCGCCTCTTCACGGCGACCGCCGCCACCGCTCTGCGCTCTCGGACGACATCCCCCACCGCCGCCTTCGCGCGCCTCCCGACGACCCTCCGTACGAATCTGGTTTCATCCCCCGTCCCCTTTCGTTGATGATGTGCGCATCTCGAGTTAATTGGACTCCCCCCGCAGGTTCCGAGAATGGTGGGCTGGCGCTCAGGGGCAGGAGGGCGGTGGCGCCGGTCGTCGCCGCCTCCGGGTCAGCCTCGGCGGCGCCGGTGGCAGACCTGGACGGACGCCCGGCCGCGGTGAAGCAGCCCATCATCGTCATCGATAACTACGATAGTTTCACCTACAACCTGTGCCAGGTATATGGTTTCGCATGTTGTTTGTTTCCTATTTAATATTTTTGCTAGATTTTTTTCCATTTACAATGTTCATAGAATTTTTTCCATAACCTGATATCCATTTACAATGTTCATAGAATTTTTTCCATCGAATAGATTTTTTTGTAGGTAATTCTGTATTTTCTGTCTTGCCGTGCGAACTACAGTAGTTGGTTAGAGCCGAAGTCGCATTCTTGGTTGGATCAGGTTGTTTTTCCAGTAAAAGGGTTTTATAAAAAAAAAACTTCCATTGACCATTGCCTTCAAGCTTCAACTATGCTGACTATTCGTAGCATGCTTTTGACCTGTAAGATTCTGTGATTATTCGGTCAGCAATTAGAATCATAATTGCTCGATTTGGTCAGAACTATTGACCTGTCAAATTCTGTGCCTGTTTCTACTGAATGTCTTCAAGGTGCTCATTGCCTTCTGTTGAATTCATCATTTAGAATGGTACATAAAATCTTCGTGAACAATTGTACACCAGGATTTAACATCTATCATTTGAACTGCATCGCTAAATTAGAAAAAAAAATTGTTAGTATGTTATGGAAACCAGAAAAGTATTTTTTGTGAAAATATTATTGTTGTAGTATATCTTAATTAGATTACCCAAGTTAGCAAAACAAGTGATTCCCTTCTGTCAGGTGTGATGGTGATATGTATTTCACCTTCTATTGTGAAAAAATATCCCTGCGCATAATACTTTGGTATGCATAAATTGAGCACGTTGTCCCTTGGTTTTAATTGTCGAAAGACAAATCGTAGTAGGCACTAGGCAGCGATTCTACATATAAAGAATAACATAGTTCGGATGCTGGAATACTTCACTGTGTATTGTTTTTCGCCTTTTCGGAAGCATGTGCTTATGAGATGGTTGGGGCTATTTTTGCACCATTATTTTAATATGAGAAAAACATGTCTTGCTGATATTTAGTGTTTCATGCAGTATATGGGGGAGCTTGGATTAAATTTTGAGGTGTACCGCAATGATGAACTTACCATAGAGGAAGTAAAGAAGTATAGTTCTCTGAGCACATTTTCCATTGTGATTTAGTTTCTTTCTGTTCCAACTAAGTTGCTTATGCCAAATTATAACTTTGCTGATGATGTTCCTTTCTTGAATCTCTTGTAGGATGAACCCACGAGGAATACTTATTTCTCCAGGGCCTGGTAAGTTTCTCTTACTGAATCTCATGAGAGTATAAGTTTCTGAGCATAACAGTTACAATCATATTTCTTCTTTAGGTGAACCACAAGATTCAGGTATATCACTGCAGACTGTTCTGGAACTCGGGCCAACCATCCCAATATTCGGAGTTTGCATGGGTCTGCAGTGCATTGGGGAGGCTTTTGGAGGTTAGATTTATCTCAATGGACACAAAGTTTTCCATGATCTGTGCTCTTGTCTTGCTGATTCTTTTTTTTTTGTATATGGATATACAGGGAAGATTATCCGCGTTCCTTCTGGTGTGATGCATGGAAAAAGCTCTCCGGTTTACTATGACGAAGTTCTAGGAAAGTCCATATTTGAAGGCTTGGCAAAGTATGATTTCTCAACCAACCATGGATTGTTCGGTTCTACTAGTTTACTTCACATGAAACTAAACTGACACTGCTATTGAATCATTAAACTGCACACATACCCAAGCGAGGTTCTGATTGACATGATCTTCACTTCCATGAACAGCCCTTTTACCGCTGCAAGATACCATAGCTTGGTCATTGAGAAGGAAAGCTTCCCACACGACGCCCTGGAAGTCACAGCATGGACTGAAGATGGACTTGTCATGGCTGCTCGCCACAAGAAGTACCAGCACATCCAGGTATTTCTCAACTCTGCTTCGCATCACCTCATGTGTCAAATTTACACACAAGTCCGTACCTGAGGTGTTGTCCCGTGGTTCTTACGGGTGCTAACTGATATGGGGTAACTCTTTCAGGGGGTCCAGTTCCACCCGGAGAGCATCATCACCCCTGAAGGCAAGAGAATCATCCTCAACTTCGCAAGATACGTGGAAGAGTTTGAGAAGCAGAGCTCCCAGGGGAACTAGAGAAATCTGAGAAGCAGAGCACCGTGGGTAGCTAGAGGGCTAGAGGCTATTGTTGACAGATCAGGCAGGCAGGCAGGAAGAGGGGCCTAAGCCGATGGGATTCAGAGAAAGGAACAAGGGAAAGAGTTTTGGGTTTGCCATTCGATTGGTTCATTGTAATATATTGGTTCATTGTAATATATCATCGTGGATCGAGATCTTGAATAAACTTCATCCGATCAACCTTGTGTATCGTGGTATTCTTTTATCAATGGAAACTGAAGCTTCTTTTGACATTTTTTTTTACTGATTTCAGACCTTCAGGACTTCCGGTTAGTGCTAACATTGAGGAAATAGCCATTTGTGGATGAATTCAGAGTTTGCTACTTGTTCTCAGTTAGCTTCACTGTAGGCTCGGGTTTATGCCTTGCCACCCCAAAACTACTAAACTAGCAATGGCACTGCTAAACCTGCAGGTACAGCACAGACACACGACAAGCGTTTGCTGCGTCGCACATATTCAACACAGACACCCCTCACGTCGCCCATCCTGCACCTGTCTTGATTTTGTATTTTTCCCGTAAATGGTAAACAAGAAACGATTACGCACCCCTCACGTCGCCCATCCTGCACCTGTCTTGACTTTGCATTCTTCCCGTAAATGGTAAACAAGAAACGATTACAGTTACCTGAAACTACAAATGGCTCTCGAGCTCCAGGAGTTCAAATCGAGAAAACATTCCCAGATGAAGATAGTGTCAAGATCTATAACCATGCAAAATTTTAACTCAAAATTCGTTCTATTTTAGGCTGCACAACGAATATAAATCAGGAAAATCTCAGGTTTTTAAACTATGTACTGATTACCATGCATATCCACCATTTGTCATTTTTTCCCAGCCCACAATATAACGAATTTTGATTTACAATTTTGCACTTGTAGATCTCGACACTATCTACATTTACGAATTGTTCTCGATTTAGAAACTCAAAAGTCCCGATTTCGATTTTTTTCAAAAAACCAGCTCCATGTAGCTCGGGAGCTATTTGTTACAGACTACTCATCTGTTGTTCTGTTCTTGCGGCCTACGAGCAATACGACGTAGAGCAACGCCCTGAACAGGAACCAGAACAATGCGACCATGCCAAGAAGGCAACTCCACTTCCCAATGTAATGTAGTCGTGTTGGTGCCCGGGTGCTGTCCTTCTGTCAATTCCCAATGGCACCAACACCTTAGTCTTAGACGGCCGCCGATGGGCGTCGCGGGTTGAACATCAAGATTCCGTGAGTAAAGCACCTCATCACGTGGCCAAACTTGAGGTACTTTTTAGATAAAATTCTTGAGGTACATCAGAGGTAACTGGTAGTGTAAGCAATGAAAAAAAAACAGCATGCTATAGCAAATAGTGACAACCCTCAAAATCCGCTATTTCAACGCTATACCGCAGCTAGAGCGAGCAATTGTACATAGATTAAGCGGCACCTGCTCAAAATGATATAGTGCCGCTATAACGGGATATAACACGTTGTTTAAAACTACGATTGGAGCACCAATTTCGTGGTTATCAGTGTCAGAATGCGTTACATGCAACAACACAAGACATTTTGGTTGTTTAAGCAACAACGACATGTTACCGTGTGTGCCTACCATACACACACATAAAAGTGTGATGTCAAAATTAAGCGATAAGAGAACAATTCTAGGTATTAACATAACAATTAATTATATGTTGCAAACAGGAAAAAAACAAGTAGGCATTAAATATTCATCTTGGTGGCGCGGTGCGCCAACGCCTCCATGATGTCAGAGGCCAGACACTCGTTACCTCGTTTTCCTTCACACTGGGTAGTCGTAGAGTTCCCCTCCATCTAAGCTAGTCCTTGTAGAGTTTTTCTCCATCTAAGCTAGCCCCCGTAGAGTTCCCCTCCATCTAAGGTAATCCACGTAGAGTTTCCTCCATCTAAGCTAGTTCGAAGTAGAGTAGTACAAGGTTCTCGATTTTTGCCCAGCCACATCAGCGTGGCCGACGAAGATATCGACCCATCCATTCATGTCCTTGCACAAATCCGGACATCGCTAGAGGCGGTCGATGAGGATGGCGATGAGGCGCACACTCGACTTGATTTTTTAAAATGGAGGTAAAAGACTTGCTTCATCTCGTTAAATAAATAAGAAGGAGAGTTCACAACCCTACCAAGTTCAAACAAGAAAACGGAACCCCAATCTCCCGGTAAGATGATACCAAGTGTTCTGCACTGGCGATTGCCCAATTCTTGGTATGTTTGACTAGGTGTTTAGGTTGACTTGACAAAAGTTGCGGTGCGGTTGGCCACATCAATGGAAGACGCGACCATGAGTAGGAAGAGAGTTTGCAGACGAAGTAGTCATACACCAACTTCACTTTGATGCACCACTGCTGATATGGACAACATGAATGTGCTACCGTCCCAGAATGACGCCAACATAACCAACACGAAAGGTTTACGATACATTGGTTTTACCTAGAAGAATAAGGTGGTAGTTGTGAATGTCATAGACAAGAATACCACCCTAATGCAGTATCGGTCGAATTTGGTCGTCTCCAATGTCTCATGGTGAACATATTTGAGTGAGATAGATTAACGACACAACTTTAAGCACACCTGGTGGCTTCACATAATACCATAGTATATATACTACCAAACCACTGGCTACAATGACATGCTATTTCCATTTGTAGAACACTTTGAGTGTGAGTTTAAGAGTGAATTGGTCATTCTGATAGGATGTAGTGGTAATCCAAATGTAGGTTTTGTGTAAATATTGTTTTTCTCATTGTCATGCTGATTGTATGCCGGTGTGAAAAAAAAATAGCATGTGGACTAGCAAGAGTCTAATCAAGCATCCCACAAACTTAACGGATGCATGCCATGTTTTTAGACCTTCCGGTTAGTGCTAAATTTGAGGAAATAGAAAACTCTGGATGAATTCATAGTTCGCTACTTGTTCTCAGTCACCTTCAATGCCTTGCACCCCAAAACTCGCAATGGCACCCCAAAACTCGCTACTGGATCTGGTCATCGTTTTTTTTTGTGTTCGTGTGGCCACAAGTTAGATCCTTTCGATCTACGCTTCTCTTCATCGGCGATGGTTGCTCGTCTGGTGCGCTAGTCGTGTGGGGTTTTAGCACAACGACTTCCTGACAGTCTAATACAACAAGGTTTGCCGCGTCTTCAGCTCGCTGCAGTGCTTGTAATCGTCGCTACATGGTTTACGGATCTGGATGTATTTTTATACTTTTTCATTCTTTGTACTGCATTGACTGTTCATAAATAGATTGGAAGTTTTCTCACAAAATAAAAATAACTAGCTTCAAATCCATTCCGATCAATCCCTTGGTTTAACGCTCTATATATAACTGAAAGATCATATGTCTCAGTTAGCGCTTGGTTTGATGGGTTCAGTCAAAACAAAATCAGTTAACTCTCTATATATGTCTCAGTTAAACTGAAAGATCGACAGTATCCATGAAAAAACTGAAAGATCGACACGCCCATTCGCAAAAAAAATAAAAAAGATCGACACGCATCGCTAATACATGGAAATACTATCTTTTTTAAGGGGAACGGAAAATACTATCTGTCGAACCAGATCACGCTGGGTGCCATTACTAACTCGGCCCATTACTGACCCTACGAGCGAGGCGGGTATACACCGTGTAAGATCATCTCCAATAGCGTTTTAGCGCGCTGGTCGAGTGTTTTGCTTTACCAGACGCTCCAAAAAATAGCACCACAAACACAGCAGTTTATCAAACGCACTAAAATACAGCACACAAACATGTTTGTTCAACAAATAGATCCCTGAAACTTACAAAAAGATCCCTACAACTGTTTCAGAAAAAGCAATTGAGTCCTTTTCGTCCACCACCATGGCATGCCTTCTCCGGCGCAATTCCGGCGGCCGTGGCAAGGAGGAGGCGGCTAGCTCGGGGCCGTGGCCGTGGTGGGGGAGGGCGGGGCCATGGCCGTGGTGGGGGAGGGTGGCGGGCGACGGGAGGCCGGGGCCGTGGCCGTGGTCGCCGTGGCCATGGTGGGGGAGGGCGGCGGGCGACGGGGGGCAGGGGAGGGCGGCGGGCGACGGGAGGTCGGGCCGTCGCCGTGGTGGGGGAGGGCGGCGGGCGACGGGAGGCCGGGGTTGTGGCCATGGTCGTAGTGGCCGTGGTCGCCGTGGCCATGGCCATGGCGGGGAATGGCGGCGAGCGTCAGGGGAGGGCGGTGAGCGTCAGGGGAGGGCAGCGGAGGAGGGCGACGGGCGGCAGATGAGCGCGGCGGCCCAATTCCGGCGACCGCCGGCGGTGGGCGTGGCGATTTCGGAAGGAGACAGCGGCTCCGTGCCCGCGGGGGAAGTTTCAGCCGATAGTTATTCTTCGCGCGTGAGCTCGCTTTGGTCCAGCGCGCTGGACGCCAGGCTCAGGGCCGGCCCTGAGGGGGGTCAGGGTGTGCGGCCGCCCCGGGCCCCCAAATTCTAGGGGCCCCGCTCCAGATATATAACCATATGTCCGTATATGTCTTTTATAGCTGCTGCTACGTATCTCTACTATATAATACGAGTAAACGACCGTGGTGGTACGTCGCGGTAGTTTTACAGTTTAGCCCCTTAGGAATTAGAGTATCAACCCGAAGTCCATGTATGTACTGTATTTTGCACCTTTAGCCTCCAATTCTCGAAAATTAACGCGCAACCAACCTTATCCTTATCCTCTCGCACGCGATTTCCCGAGGAAATTGCGGTTAACACCACTTGTTGGGGCTGTTTTTGCAGAGAACCACAACCACCAAATTTTCTTGCGCAAAACACCACTCTTTGCCGTAATGAGTTGCATAGGACCCAAATCTCTTCATCTGCGGCATTGACAGCAAATTACGCTAGTTGCGCCAAATTAACAAGGGATCAATTAGATGCCGACGAACTCGACAACTAATTTTTAAGGCCGCTCACGGACGAGTCGGAGGCGTTCGGCGGCGTGAAGGACGAGCTCTTCCGTTCCTTCCCTCGACGGCGACCTCCCGGGCCGGAGCCCTGACCTGACCTCGGCGTGCTGTGGAACTCCCGGCTGCCCCAGCTTTCTCCTTCCTGGCCCGCACTGCTCGTGTACCTCGGCCAGCGTCGAGCGCGTCTCCGCGTGGATGTCCCTTGTCGGACCACTGCTGCTCGCAGATGCATTTGTAAGCCACGAGAAGTGGGACGAGTGGGTCTGGTGGCTGGAGCGCGGGGCAGGTGCTGTGGCGGATGGTGCGCAGGGTGCCGTCGGCGGCGCTTGCAGCCAGCGACTCAGACGACTTGCAGTGCGTCGTAGGACGGCGTGGGTTGTTACTGACCAGAAGGGGAGCTGAGCGCTGGGAGGCTGATGCCACGTACGTGCTTCCTATGGGCCCAACTAGACTAACTAGTTCAATGCCCGTGCGTTGCAACGGGTACATAAATTGTTTTTGTCATCACATGATGATCATCAAGAAAGTTATTCATATTCGGTCTAGTGACTTCCTTGTAGACTACATTCTGTGTGGTTGTTACTAATAAGGACTCGTTTTGTTTTCACTTCTTTGAATTGTTGGACCGGTCCTTCCCCTTGTCCTCGATGATGAGGACCATGATGTTTCTTTCGCAGTGGCTCGGCATAACGCGATGTACGTACAACTGGCCATGAGAGAATACCGGTTCCGGTAGAACATCTACAATTAGCTAGGCTTGGTATGTCCTTATACCTTGTTGATCGTCATGGCAAAGCTGAGTCTGGTCGGTAATTTCTTCCTCTCCAATCTAAATGGAAACATGCCATCGTCGGAGTGGTAGAAAAGCATCGGAGGAAGAAACACCCTCTGCCCGACGTGTTGTCCCACCATGATCGTCTCCGTGGCATTGACGTTCCTCTGAAATCCAAGGACCTCAAGCCTCACGTCATTACACAGCCCGTTAGTTGGGTCATTGTCAGTACACCAGAGTAGGTTATCTTCAGTTTAAACGTGTATGGTAGTATTCAGAAACTCCGGAGGGTAGTACCCATGCGGATCGATCTCTTAGTATCAAACCTATGGTAGATACCTCCTCGCCCTGAAAGCGCTCAATCATGCACATGGTTATTCCATCTACGTTTTCATTCATTGTGGAGATCAGGATCTCTCTGGAAGTCATGTAATCCGGATTGTCCATGTTGTGGTCTAAAGCAGCAAACACTTGGTCGATCAACTTCTCTATGTTGGTCACCTCGTCCCTACGACACACAAATACCTCCGGGGAGCAGGATGTTGCCTTACTCATTAGTTTCCTCGGTGCCATTACCTATCCTCAGCAGGTAATCCATGAACTAACAGTTGTATTGCCCCATCATGTTGGTGACGAGCTTAGCTGGTGCATGCCCTTCCAGAGGTTCAAACTCCATAGTGTCGCGTTGATTATCTGACCTGGTGAACCTTTTCCTCACTATAGGAATCACCAACCTAAAGTTCTTATCAACCACATCAGTATTTCCCTCGAAAGGTTGGTCCCGACAAACCAAGATGTCGTGCATGCTTATATCGAGCGCCTCAACCGCTTGCCACTTGTTCATGGTGGCCTCGTCCAATAGTATGAGCGAACCATCTTCGGAAGCTTTTTTGTCCACTTTAATTAGTGAAGTTGCATGATGCCCCTTCTTCAATATGTTAGTGGGATCTTGAACCGCGAGTGGGTTGTCCTGCCTCTAGGCGTGATTGAAGCAGCAACACGTGTGTGTTCGGAAACTTGGGCAGTAAAGCTATAGTAGATCATCTCCTCTAATTGAAATCACTCAATCATGCGCATGGTTATTCCATCGTCCTTGTTGTTCTTTGTAGAGAGGATCGCTCGAGAAGTCATCTAATTTGGATTGTCCATGTTGTGGTTTAGAGCCGCAAAAAGATGGTCGATCAACTTCTCTATGTTGGGCACGTCGCCCGTAGACAACACATGAATATCTCCGGGGTGTCGGATGTTGCCTTCCTTGTCACTTTCCTGGATGACATTACCTACCTCAGTAGGAAATCCGCAAACCACGGCCGTTTTGCACCCTCACGTTGGTATCGACTATCGAGCCTTAGCTGGCGCATTCCATTCCACATGTTCAAACCCAACAGTGTAGCGTCGATTATCTGACCACAAGACCCTTTCCTCACTATCGGAATCACCAGCCTAAAGTCCCTGTCGAACACTATAGTCTTTCCCTCAAAATGTTGGTCCAAACAACCCATTATGTTTACATGCTTCTGTCGAGCACCTCAACCGCTTGCGGGCCATCCTCAGAATATTGTTTTCCCACTCGGCTTAGTGAACATGCATGATGCCCCTTCTTCAATGTATAATGATTAGTTGTGCGGTGGCATTTGTTTTGTAATTTGTTAGACGTGTGCACCAGGCATTCACCAAGCCACCTTTAATAGTAAAATGTTGGTCCGAACAACCCATTATGTATACATGCTTCTGTCGAGCGCCTCAACCGCTTGCGGGCCATCCTCAGAACATTGTTTTCCCACTCGGCTTACTGAACATGCATGATGCCCCTTCTTCAATGTATAATGAGATCTTAAACCTTTAGTGGCATGATGCAAGCAGCGACACCCGACATCAATGTGGCCACGATGATCTTTCTCTCAAGCCGAGCCTAGCGTGTATTGCCCTGTAAAGGTAGGTCTTCCCATTGCCTCCCGGGTCACCAACGAAGAATACGCCCCATCAACTGCCGCTAGTATATGTTCGTTGGCAAGCCTATGCTAATCGCCTTGTCTCGGCTTGTTTTGCCGAACTGCTATTCATGCACTAATGCCCTTTGCTCGTTCATCAAGCGATTTCGTCGAGCTTTATCATGTTCACATCTTGCTTAATTTTTGTCTCCTTAAATGTTCACAACTTGTTTTCTTTGCTCTGCCATCGCCGTAGCTCTACTATCACACTTCATCGATAACAATGCCATACATTTATGTAGATGGATCGATTGATCCGTATGAAAGGTACACACACGTCTAGCACGCTAGCCTTGTCTACATTCTCTTCCAAGGATATGTAGCAGCTCATGGAGGCGCACACATGGAAAGACAAATAACTGGTATTGATTTAGTGGCTTTTCCTTCATATAATCTTCGTACACACTTTTTTAGGGGTAATTCATACACGTTTACTAACGAAAACCTAGTCGAAGTGCTCAACAAAACCTACTCGAAAACATCTTCGGCACGTGTTTTCGAATCCATAGAGGTCTGGTCAGGCGAGCCGAACTTTTTTTTAGGGAATGCCATCCGGCTACCTTTATTGAATATTAAACGCACTTCCATCGCTTATAAGAAAAGGTAAACGATGCTAGGAGGATCATCGTCCCAAATATAAGAGATATAATTTAGAAAACTATTCCTAGAAATTTCGTGTGCAACCGAATTGGCTTTCCTAAAGCAGTGCATATACTCAACCTTTGTGAATCCCAATGCCAGCATGGAGAAGTCATAGAAAATCGCCGATGATGATGTAGACGAAAACCCTCCGCACTGTTTCAACCACCTGGGTATTATCTGATTGAATGACAAATTTGTTGCATCCTATATGTTGTACGAGGCAAAACCCCTCACGAAGCGCATACGCTTCGGCCATCATTGAGTCTACAACAAATGGCAACTCCTTACATGCGAGCCGAACTTGATCGTTTATTAGCATGGTCGCATGTGTTTGCCTTTTTGTTCCGCTTCTCGTCCGGTGGTCCTTGATAGGTATGCATGACAATCGCCTCAACATGCATGACAATGTCCATATATCGAGATGTGGTTTTTTTTTCTCAATCGATCTGTGATCTGGGACGTGTATCCCGGCGTTTTTTTTCTGGTCGCATGTGCTTGGCTGTTTTTTCTTCAATTTTCGTCCTAGATATGTATGTGCATGTAATGTATATCGCCTCAGCATGCATGAAAACGTACGCGTATTGAGCTGTGATTGTTTTATCGATTGAGCTGTGATCTGGGACCTGATGGCTGATATCCTCGTGGGTGTTTTTCTTCTTCTTCTAGAACATGTTAATAGCCACACGTGTTTGTGTGGGCGTGTTCGATGGACTTCTTAGAAACTTGTTAAACGGATTGGTCGGCAGAATTTTAGATAGATGGTTGTGCGGCCGGTATGCGTGGGCGTGTTTTTTCTTCTTCTAGAACGTGTTAATAGCCGCACTTGTTTGCGTGGGCGTGTTTGATGGACTTCTTAGAAACTTGTTAAACGGATTGGTCGGCAGAATTTTAGATAGATGGTTGTGCGGTACGTATGTGCATGTCAGCATGTGAGATGATGAGATGGTTAACTAACTAACAAACTCCATCCTATATTGTTGGTGATGTGAGATGATTAGTTGTGCGGTGGCATTTGTTTTCTAATTTGTTAGACGTGTGACACCAGGCATTCACCAAGCCACCTTTAATAGTAAAGATTGGGTGTCAAAACCTCTAACGAAGTGATTTGGGTTCTCTGCAACTCATTCCGGCAAAGAGTGGTGTTTTGCGCAAAAAGTTTGGGTGGTTGTGGTTCTGTGCAAAACCAGCCTCAACAAGTGGTGTTATCCGCAATTTCCTCGATTTCCCCGGCTCGACCGATGCGGCGACGGCGGGCGACTTCCTTCCGAACGGCGGCGAGCAGCTATGGTGCGCCAGAGCGCAGGGGCGTCCATGTGGAGGAATATCCACCCGAGTGTGCCGCGAATGTAGGCCAGGCAGCGGCGCGGCGGACTCGACGGCCGCGGAGAGCGCGTACGATGAACACACGATGCTGATCCAAGTAACCGGCATCTGCACGAAGATGGGATTCGCTGGGAACATGGAGCCCTGCTTCATCACCCCACCACCGTCAAAGACTCCTTCCCGACCAGACGAGGGCCATCGCCAAGGGGAACTGGCTGGAAAACTGATAGGATCAAGCCAACAACACAGCGTGGGTGTCATGGCCGATCTCGACTTCTTCATTGGCGAAATGGCGAGGAGCCTATAACTCGGTCCCGTTATAGCAGCTCGTACAGCTTGTGATACCCCATTCGCCGTGGCCAGGTCGGTACGGATTGTACTGACTCCTGATGTTATACCACCGCAATGTGCATGTGTTTGTGTGTGATCTTGATTGGCTTCAGGTAACAATTAACCCATAGCAGTTCAGAATATGTTTGTGCCCTCGCTGATACACAGCAACAAAGGTTAGTCATCAGAGTTTAATCTTCAAGCTTACGATTATCTGAGCATGAACACTGAAACGAGATGGCACCAGGAATACCACTTTAGAAAACCTTTACTGACTATAATGTGCATCTGCGCCGAGCAATATTTTAGTGCCTATAATGCATATATTTTCTTTCATGGTTAAGCGATGTGCCGCGGCACGGTGTGTGCTGCCATCACAGGTGACTGCTATGGATGTGAGCATCCAAATCAAATTTTATCTTTGCTGCCATCATATGTGTGTGCTGCCATCACAGGTGAGCGGCGGTCGGGGACGGTGGAAGCTGGGCCGGCGGGCCAGGATGGAGGTCGCGGCTCGAGTGGTGGGCGGCGGAGGCGCCGTCGCTGCTGGGGCGTTGCGGGTGCGGTGGTGCTGCGCCGCTGCTACCGATGGGCTTGGCGGGCCCAATCTGGGCCCGTCGGGCCCGGGCTGTGCGTGTTGGAGCGGGGCGTCCGGGGTGAGCGCGGGGCAGGGCGGAGGTGCGCGCTGGCTGGGCGGAGGTGCGTCCGGGGGCAGCGCGGGAGGAGCTCGGGGCCGTGGTTGTTCGTCGGTGGTGCGGCCGGCTGCTCTGGGAGGTTCGTGCGGGAGAGGTCTTTGCCTCCCGCCGGTGTGGCTCGCGGGTGGTCGATCTGGTGTTGGTGATGCTTGGCTGATCCGGGCGAAAGCTTGTCTCCGGTGGTCGGAGCCGGTGATGGCGACTCGCGTCGTCCCCTTCTTGAAGGCATCACCGAGGTGAAGCTTACACCACCTCCGCTATCTCCGGGGGAAACCCTTGATCCGTGGATCGGATGGTGTCGGCGCTACGGCGTCGTCTCCCCCTCGGGGGCATCATTCTTGGAGGTGCGCACCAGTCGAGGGACCAGTGGTTGGATGTGGGGTGCTGCGTGGCGTTGCGAGTTGTGTGGCAACGATGACGTTGGTGAGCGGAGCCGAGTCGCGGCATCTCCTTCGTCACCGGCAGTCCGTGTTGCGTCCCGCCGTGAAGTTCTGAAGTCAGAGCTGCGTGTCGCGGGGCGGCAGGCTGGCAACGATGACACTTTTTCTACTGCGGCCTCGCGGATTCCGTCGATGCAAGGTGTGCATCTTCTCCGGTGAAGCTCTTCGTCGAAGTCGGAGCTGCCTCTTCCTCGACGCTTTGGGTCGGCGTCGGCTGTGGCGAGGACGTCGTCGGTGGTCGTCCAAGGTGAAGTCGGAATCGCTTGCTCGGGGAGGAGTGACGACGATGACGCTCGGTGATGACCTTGGTGGTGTTTTTTCTCCTCGGCGATGTGTGATTCATGTGGGTAGCCAGGTTGGCCGGGTCTGCCCATTGTGGTGTCTTGGCTACATTGGTGCATTTGTAACGGTTTTCGGCCGGTTCCCCGTTAATGAACCGGTCAATTCCCCTCCTTCTTTATTAATAATACAAAAATCGTTTCAAAAAAATAAATCTTTCTTGGCTTTCTGTTCAGTTAAGCTGTAGATTTCCCTGCGCGTCGTGTGTTTAATATGATCCACCAAACATCAGTATATTGGGTTCAATTGGGTTCTTCTTCATCTGAATGTTCAGTACCACATTTAACAAGTTAAATTCTAGAAATTTATACAATTCTGGCCTGTGATCCGTGGAACAAATATGTGAACCTACCTTATGAAATATAGGACAGATTCATACTCTATCAAGTATAATTTCCGCTTTGGTTTGGAGAGCACCGTTTTGGCTCCCGGGAGCATATGCTCCCGGTATTTTCAAAAAAAAATTAAAATTTGAAAACTTATCAAAAAAATCTGAAAAAAATCATGCACGTACCTGACCATGGTACGCACCACCGTGTATTTTTTCGCGTCGAAATGACATCGTATGCGCACTGTACAAAAATGACAAATTTCTGACAGGAAAATGAGATCTAGAAATTTGAATTTCTGACAGGAAATTTGTCATTTTTGTACAGGGCGCGTACGATGTCATTTCGGCGCGAAAAAAAACACAGTGGTGCGTACCATGGTCAGGTACGTGCATGATTTTTTTCAGATTTTTTTGATAAGTTTTCAAATTTTGAATTTGTTTTGAAAATACCGGGAGCATATGCTCCCGGGTGCCAATGCGAATTTCCGCTTTGGTTATAAGTATGGACCTGCCATATGAAATGAATTGACGGATTACATGTCTCCCAGGTGTGAACTAATTTACTAGAGTTTGTTAAAGAACTGAATGTAGTTTAATTTGATCTCTCATGCATATGTAGAAGCAATATGACGGTAGCACATTGATTTAGTAAAGAATGTGCGTATATTTAAATTGTGTGAGGTTGGATTTGTGCTCATCCCTCAAGGCACTATCAAAGAAGGAGGCCAACATGATAACATCATACATGACTACGACGGTCGTTGCGACATAATCTCTGGCGTCAACCCTCATCCACGGTGGCACTATCGAGATGGAAGCCATCAACATAGACAGGTGTGGACGTCGCTGCAACGTCGACTCCGGCGTCTGCACTATATCAGGAACTCCTTATCGCTAGCATTATCAATCACATAGCCCCACGGTACACAAGATCGTAGTTGCCACTCTCAAAGTTTCCATTGACATAATAAATATCACTTAATTGTTTGTTTGATTCACTTAGCCGCATTATGGATTTAACTTACTTCATGGTAAGTGGTGTTTTGCTCCGTGCCGAAGCACGGGCATTTTGCTAGTTGTTGTAAAAAAAACAATAGGAAACGATTGCTGGGTAACGATCGCATGAAAGAAAAGCCCTTATGCGCTAATGGGCTATGGGGTTGGGGCCCAGGTAGGCAACCAATAGCATCGCATGTCACGCAGCTGAAAAAACAATAGTTCTAAACAAACTGGAAAAACAATCGATGCGGTCGAGTCGGCTCCTTCGCAACTTTCTATTCCATCGCTCAGAGCTGGCCGCCGCTGCCGCCGCCGCCGCCCTAATAGTTTCGATTCTTGGTGCTCACAGCAGGAAAATAATCGTCGCCATGGACTTTGCTCCTTCACTACTTCCTATTCCATCGTGTCAGCCGTCGGGCAGCGTCGAGCCAGTGACCCCATCTCAGAAAGGCCGCCGATGCCGCTGCAACCGCCGTAACATTTCCGATCGTCGTTCATCGTCTCGCCGGTTTCAATTATCGTGGCTTGATCGTGAGAATACGTCACACGCCGCGTTGGCTCTTTTCTTTCTCCTCTCCAAGCGTGATGCACGCACATGTAGATCCCCAATTTGACCAATTTGAGGTATGTAGCCGTAATTTCTACCTAAACACATAGATGATGCATAGGTGGTACGATTTATTTTAATATTTGATGCAAAAAAAATCAGCAATGTGCGTTATCATGTCGTCAAGGAAGTATCCATTTGTAGCGCTAAAAGAAAAGAGCAAAATGTGTGGATGACTTAGAAATCATAGAGAGTTGATATTCATGAAAACTTCAGAGGTAATACTGGTTAATCAACAATCACATAGAGGGGATATTCACAAATTATTAGCTGATATTGCTTCGAGAAATTTAGAAGAAATTTGTATGGTAATATGTATAAATTTGCATATTGGATGCATTTAAACGTTATTAGCAACATAAATTTTTACTCGTATTTTCATTATTATTTTTATGATGCTTATATAAAGGGCCCAAGTTTTAGTTTCGCCCCGGGCCTCCAAAATCTCAGGACCGGCCCTGGCCAGGCTGCAAATATGGTGCAAAATATCCAGTTTTGTCCCACGCGCTGGACGATTTTTAGAGCGCGCTGGCTTATAAAGCATATGCTGGAGGGGTATTTTCAGCCCCGCGCGTGCTAAAAAGCAGCTATTTAGAGCGTGCTGCATTTTTGCAGCTGCTGTTGGAGATGCTCTAAAAACGAGAGCCCATTACAGATAAGGGCCTTGGCTACAGTCATCGTGAGTTCCTGACTAAAACCACCTCTATATATTGAGAATCGGATACGACGATACTTTTTTTTTGAAACACAGTACAACGCAAGCGCTCATATACACGCGCACACACTCACCCCTATGAACGCACGCACGCACACCCTACCCCTATGAGCACCTCCGAGAGACTGAGCCGGCGGGTCGAGTCTTGAGATTGACGAAGTCACCACGGGCGCCTCGCTGTCGACGGGAACGTCGCCTCCCACTGAAGAATATTCCGCCTTAAATGAGAAACACCAGCGTCAAACCTGGGGTTTGAACTCTGGTGGGCTGGGGGTACAACCACCCACCTAACCATCTTGCCACAGGCAAGTTCTCAATCGGATACGACGATACGGGAAGGTCGAACAGACGTGCAGCCCCCGTTCACTTCCATCTGTCGACTGTCTCGCTAGTCGGCTCGCCTCTGTCCATTGCCATCGCTAGCGGGAGGCGTCGGCGTCGGCGATGGACAGCGAAAGCCAGCAGCCGATGCTGCACATGGGTCCGGCGAGCCACCGGGAGCGGCACTTCACGGCGGGGGAGGTGGTGCGCGACGTCATCATGGGCGTCTCCGACGGCCTCACCGTGCCCTTCGCCCTCGCCGCGGGGCTCTCCGGCGCCAGCGCGCCCTCGTCGCTCGTCCTCACCGCCGGCCTCGCCGAGGTCGCCGCCGGGGCGATCTCCATGGGCCTCGGAGGGTAATTGATCGCTGATCCCCTCTTATCTCCTCTTTCCGTCGTGCACCGCTCATCTAGCCAAGTCATCAGTGTCAGGATACAGATTGTTTTGCCCTTGATTTTCGCAACTGCGGATTTTTCTTCTTCTTTCTGAAACAAAAAAGAATCTTGAACTGCACGCGTGTCTTCACGGGTAATTGGTACAGATCGCGTCTCGGCGTTCGCAGGGACGCTTAGTTTATGGCAGTTCTTATGGTGCGAGATATTGGAGGTGCATTAATCTGCCTCTCTGTATGGGTATAGACATTATTAATATCACATTAGTAAGTCCAACTTTACTAGAGTGCATATCCTGCCTAGCATTTGCATGTTATGAAGCTAGATCAAGTTAGCCATGCCCTGAACACTCGTCAGGTTTGTGTTCTTACTCTCTGATCTTGCTTTGTTACATCATGAACGCCTCCCCACAGTGCATACTCCCCATAATGCACATGCCCATCCGTGCCCAACTGCAACTCGTAAATTAACTCATCTAAACACAAAAGAATTATCGATGGAAAGTTAGCCGACCCGTGATAGATATGTGTGGCCCTCTTTCACGTGCTATTCCATCACACTTTATGTTAGTAGCACAACTTGTCAATTCAAAAGGCACCCACAAATTATAGTGGAGAATAATACTTTCCCACCTTCAAACAGTGGAACAAGACAAGAGTTACATTGTTTTCGTTTCAAAAAGTGCCCAGAAAAGCAAGATCGTGAATTTCTGATCCGCTACCGTGCCATGTGGTAGGTATCTGGCTGCCCAGAGCGAGGCAGATCACTACAATCGGGAGATGAAGAGGGAGCAGGAAGAGATCATTGCTGTCCCAGACACTGGTAACT
Organism: Poa pratensis; assembly: GCA_947311845.1. Taxonomy (NCBI): domain Eukaryota; kingdom Viridiplantae; phylum Streptophyta; class Magnoliopsida; order Poales; family Poaceae; genus Poa; species Poa pratensis. The sequence goes on from CAMZMU010000053.1 coordinate 37,282,244, forward strand.
TGGATATAATTAGCCAAAAAAATCCCAGATTCCTCGGTGTATGACATGTAGCCTAAGTGCCTAACCGTTGGTATTTTGACTTTACTTATCATTCACTCAGAGGCTGTTGAGATTGGAGATATCATGGCAGAGTATGGGCTCGAGCCGCATGAGTATGGCCCTGTTGTGGAGGGCCTCCGAAGGAACCCGCAAGCTTGGCTGGAGTTCATGATGAGGTAGTATTACTCTTGTTTCTGAATGTAAATATTGCCACAGAGCTATCAAGAAAACAAAGCCACTGTAACAAAAATAGCACACTATGTCAATTACAGATAGCACACTATGCGTGATAGGCATGATTGCTTTACTAACCAGAGTAATGTCTTCAGGTTTGAGCTCGGATTGGAGAAGCCAGACCCTAGAAGAGCCTTGCAGAGTGCCTTCACAATAGCAGTATCTTATGTCATTGGAGGATTGGTCCCTCTCCTGCCCTACATGTTCATCTCCACGGTCCAGGACGCCATGTTCACATCAGTTGGAGTCACACTGCTCGCGCTCCTTTTCTTTGGCTACATCAAGGGTCGCTTTACTGGGAATCGTCCGTTCCTTAGCGCCGTCCAGACTACTGTTATTGGTGCTGTTGCTTCTGCTGCAGCGTACGGGATGGCGAAGGCTGTGCAAGCTAGATAGTTTTTTAGGCCTAAATGCTTTCATATCCAGACATTTCACTAGTCTGCAATGAACTGAGACAAGATGTGGTTTTGCTCTTTTTGAAAAATGTATTACATTATCAATTGACCTTTCATTAAGTCATGAATAAACATAGGGAGCGCCTAGCGCTCGGGTGACCGAGAACTAAGCTAAACGCTCGGTCGATCGACTCTGTAGAGTTTCAGCTCACTTCCGATCTGTAACGTTGGGTCGCTCGGTCAGCTAGCTGAGTTTCAGCACGCTCGTCCAAGTATGGCTGATGCTTCCGGCCCAGTTATTCTAGCCCAGTTCTAATCCAGTTCTCCTAGCAACTCAAGCATTGGTCCGCTCAAAAAAGAAAAATGCAACTCAAGCCTAGGTATCGATCCATTCGTCTCCAATTCACAATGCATCAGGTACAATGCATGTACCCCTCAAAAAAAAGTTACAATGCATGTTATAACGTAATGATGCATCACTATAAAAAAATCACAATGCACCAGACCCTTGTGCGATTGCTATATGTAATTGCACACTAACAAGAATCTTGTGCGATTACACACTAACGAGAATCATGTGCAATTGCACGTTTAAAAAGAGTGCATGTGAAAATCACGTGCAATTGCGGATTTTAAAAACATCATATCATACGCAACTGAATGTTAAAAAAGTGCATGTGTAATTGCAAACTAAATAAGAATCATGTGCGATTGCACGCTAACGAGAGTCATCTGCAATTGCACATTTATATCATGTTCATCTGCAATTTCACATTTATATCATGTGTAATTGCACGCTACCGAGAATTATGTGCAATTGCACGTTAAAAAATATTACATGTGTAAATGCGCGCAACCGAGAAAATCATGTAATATTACACACTACCAAAAACATCTTGTGTAATTACATGTTGAAAAAAAATACATTGAAAATATGTGGAATTACATCTTGTGTAATTACACGTTGAAAAAAAGTACATTGAAAATATGTGGAATTGCACACTGATAAAAAATATGTGCAATTACGCGTTAAAAAAATACATGTGTAATTGCACGCAACCGAGAATCATGTAATATTACACGCTACCAAAAGAAATCATGTGCAATTGCATGTTGAAAAAAAAGTACATTGAAAAATCATGTGCAATTGCACACTGATAAAAAATATGTGCAATTGCACGCTAAAAAGATATATGTGTAATTGCACTCAACCAAGAATCATGTAATATTACACGCTACCAAATGAAAAGATGTGCAATTGCGCGTTGACAAAAAAATTAAATTGAAAAATCATGTGCAATTGCACACCGATAAAAATATGTGCAATTGGACGATTCATCTTCAACCTGCGGAAAACAAAATAACAAAGGCCCAACAACAACAAACACAGAACCCAAAAGGACAAAAGGGCCTAACATCCAGAACACGAAAAAGCCCACATCAAATCTTCTAAACGGCTGAAGCAAAAAACGAACGATCCACACGGCATTGGGTGCACCGTACGTGAAATAATCTAACCCTAATCATAAATGGATCGCTAATAAAAAAAGGATCGTACGGAGCATCAACCGAGCGCTAAGCTAGTTCTCGGCTGACCGAGCGCTAGCAAAAGCGAGTTGCGCTCGGCTAACCGAGCTTTGACTTACCGCTTGGTCGATTGATCGAGAGCGACCTTTCTTTTGGCCAATGCCTTTTCCCTCGTGCATTGTTTTCTGAGCATTTTTTACTTGTCCTTTTTAAATATAAGGGCAAACAAATACAAAAGAGACGAGAAAAATACAATTGCACGTTAGAATGTGCGACTAATCTCATATGCAATTACACATGCACGCAAGGAAAAAATGCAATTACACTCTAAAAAAAATTATGTGCAATTGCACGATGATTCGACTTGCAATTGCAATATGTGGTTCCATGTGAAATGACACACTAAGGAAATTCATGTGCGACGGCACGCTACATATTCATGTTTAATTGTTTGCTAAGAAATCATGTGCAGTTGCACGTTAACATTTTCATGAGCAATTGCACACTAAAAATTCATGTGCAACTGCATGCTAAGAAAATTGATGTGCAATTACACGTTAAAAATTATGTGTAAATTACATTGCAAAAAAAACAATGTGCAATTACACGCTAATATTCATGTGCGACAGCACGCTAAAATTCTTGTGTAGCTGAACATTAAATATTCATGTGCAATTGCATGCTAAAAAACATGTGCAATTGCGCGCTAAAAAATCATGTGCAACTGCACTACTAGTCATGTGCAATTGCTAGTAAAAAACGATGTGCAATTGCACACTGATAAAAGGTGCAACTACACACTAAAAAGAAAAAAATGTGTGCAATTGCACGCTATCATTGTGGTGTAACTCCAAACTAAAAATATTCTTGTGTAACTGCACGCTAAAAATTCATGTGTAATTGCACGCTAAAAATCGTGTGCAATTTACCTCTGGCCTAATTTTATCTTGTACATGCTGGGACACCAAGATTCGCACGTACCACGAGCGACGTCACCCATCATCTCGTACACACGCCAGGCGGGGGTGGTGGAACGGCCAGCATGGCGCCGCCAAGCCATGGCGCCATCAGTCACTATGTTTTTTTTTGTAAGTACAACCCACGGTCACTATGTGAGATACAAAAATGGTGGCGCCAGCCAGCCATAGAAACTGGAAAAAAAAAGCCTAAGTACAAGACAAAAGCCCAGGAAAAAAAAAGCCCACACCACACACAAAAAAACTAAAAAGATAAAAGTCTAGAAAACAAAAAAGGGCCATGACAAAGAAAAACGGGTTGAACACATGGACAACCCGTTTCCCCACGCCAACGATTGCTAAACCTAATCGATCGATCGCACGTATATAGTGTCCACCGAGGGTAAGGATGTGCAATTGCGCGATGTTTTCCATGTGCAATTACAAATACAATTACAAAAAAAAGATGAAAAAAAATACATTTACACGCTGTAAAAATGCATGTGCCATCGCACGCCTGTTCCTTGTGTAATTGCAAATGCAATTACAAAAAGAGATTAAAAAATGCAATTACAAGTAAAACAAGTAAATCACTAAATCTCCATTGAACTAGCGGACCTATCTAGTACTCTCTTCCCTTGAAGGCACAGTAAAAAAATAAAATAACAAATGGCCCTAGACTAAAAAATTACCCAAACAAAAAAAAAACACAAAAAAGGCCTACCAGGCACAAAAAGGCCATCATAATACTTCTAAAACGGCTGGAACCAAAAAAAACAATCGGTCCAACAGGACGCACTGGGCCGTACTTTTTTTTTCTTTAAAGAAAGGGAGCACTGGGCCATACTAACAAATCCTGTAAGTAATCACCACAAGGGACCTACAGTGAAAAAACCTATCGACCGAGCGTTAAGCTACTTCTCGGTCAGCCGAGAACTAGCAAAAGCGATAAACATATTAGTTCTTAGTCTTCATGCAACTTGAAAGTAAAGTCTACTTTTGTCAATTTTCTTCACATGTTTGTCACACGTTTAGCTACATGCCCTGACTGACAGGAAACTTAAAAAAGCTACTGCTATCCTATAACCTGAGACTAGCGCTGCCACAACTAGGTTTAAATAGTAGGCAAACATGCGGTAGAACAGAATCATAATAAAATTCCTTGTGATGAATTGGTGGTTCCAAATTTTTTTACGGTGGTTGCATATATTGGTCCAAACCTGCTAGAGTTGCATGTCAATCTGCCAAATAAATGGGGCAACTCAGTTACGCAGTTATGGGGCAGCCCCGGTGCAGTAGCTCCCGCTTGCGCAGGGTCCGGGGAAGGGTCCGACCACTTTGGGTCTTTAGTACGCAGCCTTTCCCTGCATTTCTGCAAGAGGCTGTTTCCAGGACTTGAACCCGTGACCTCATGGTCACAAGGCAGCAGCTTTTACCGCTGCGCCAAGGCTCCCCTTCCAGTTACGCAGTTATGCAGCAGGGAAAATTGTCTCAATCCCTAGAGGCAACCAACAAATAAATGGTATGACAGGTAGACCAACTACTCAAGACGTCTCAGATTACATGTTCAAGTAAACATCTGCGACCATCTTGATAAATTTACAGATTAGAGAAAAGTACAGGTCTACAGGACCAGGAAATGTTATCTGTATTCTGGTGTTGTCAGTAGATCAGAATCTCGAGCTTCGTCATACTTGGATAGAGAGATTTTTTCCATGTGATGCAGAGATGTATCCCATCGAGGAATGCAGTAACATCATTCGTCTGCATAAACTCGCAGAGCCTATTCACTCTGTATTTTTCTGTCTCCAGTCAATGGTTGTTTTCTGGTGAAGAAGTATTCACAAAAACTTTACCAACAACCTTATCTATCATGATAGCTCTTAGCTGGTTTCTTCTTGACAAGATCACTGATAAGTGAAGTATAAACACCAAAATCTGGTACCATTCCTTTCGCGCTCTTCAGTTCTTCAGAATCAGTGACTTTTCCATGCTTGCACTGCCCATCCAAGAGAATGTTGTATGTGATGTCATCTGGGGAGACACCTATATTAAGCATTGCATGAAGAAGCATGTCGGCGTTCTTCATCTGCCCCAGCTTGCAGAGGCCACTCATTATCACATTATATGTCACAACTCCTGGTTTTCGACCCTTATTCTGCATCTCCTTCAGTAGTTTAAAGCCTGTCTTCACGTCACCTTTTCTACAGAAGGCGTCAATCACCATCGTGTAGGTCGTGTTGTCAGGCTCCAAAGCAGCTTGCATCATCTCAGCAAGGACTCTCTCGGCATCGACTGGCCTTCCTGCCTTGCTCAACCCCGAGATGAGTGCTGTATATGTCACCTCATCCAGTGCAACCTCTTCGTCTGTCATTTTCTGTTTGATATCCATCGCCATGTCTAACTTGCCATCCTTGCAACAACCATCAATCAGGGTGGTGTAAGTCACCTTATCCGGCTCAAGACCTGAGCTCCTCATCTCTTCCACAATGCTTTCAGCAGCCTTCAAATTTCTGGCCCGACAAAGCCCATTCACTAGTGCATTGTATGCCACCAAATCTGGCATGACACCCCCCGCCCTCATATCCTGATACAAGTCCATTCCAACCTTCACATTTCCCTCCTTGCAATGTGCGTCTATCAATGTCGTGAACACAACAGCATTGGGTTTCCCTCCTCTCTCGCGCATTTCATCAAACATCTTAGTCGCATCCTCCAGTCTCCCTGTTCTACACAAACCTTGTATCAGAGTACCGTAAGTATAGACATCTGGTGTGATACCCACGTCTGCCATTCCTTTGTAGAGCCCATTTGCACCGTCCAGATCACGCGCTCTACACATGCCTGAAATCAAGGTGTTAAAGCTAACCACAGTCGGATGCACGCTCCTCATCCGCATTTCGTCGAACACCTTGCGTGCGCTTGTAAGCTCTCCCAGTCTGACGAAATCTCGCATCAGCACGTTGAATTGCCTGACCTCCGGGGACATGCCCGCGTCCAGCAGCTGCAGGTAGAAACTGTATGCTTCGGGAGTAGTGGGGAGCTGGCTCATGAGACCGGAACACATGGGCGCCGGTAGACGGATACCCTGACGTAGAGCGAGAATGACGAGCGAGCACGCGTCCGAGAGGAGGCCCTCGTCGGCATAGGCCGCGGCGAGTTCGGCGACCAGAGGAGCGGGGTCGCTGGGGGAGGCGGCGGGGAGGAGGAGCGGGAGGAGGCGTGGCGGGGAGGAGCGGCCGAGTCGGGAGGCTAGGAGGCGGAGGAGCTGGCGGGCGAGGTGCGGGAGGCGGTGGAGGAGGAGGTGGTGGGACATGGAGAGGAAGGAGGAGGGCGTGTGGCGGAAGAGGCCGGGAGGGGAGGCGGTGAGGAGGAGGCGGAAGAGGGAGAGGAGCGGCAACGGCGGGAGGGAGAGCGGGTTGGAGCGGAGGAGGGAGAGGAAGTGGGCGGAGGTGAAAGCGGGGAGGAGGCGCAGGAGTGGCGCCGGCGCCGTGGCCGGGAGCGGGGCGGGGTGGACGGGCAGACTGAGCGCGACTTCGGAGGCGGCGACGATGAGGGGGTCGGCCTCGGCCGTGGCCGGCGAGCGCGACGGAAGCGGCGGCGGCGCGGCGTACCATGGGAGTGAGGAGGACGGCGGGTGGTGGCGGAGGGCTCTCCGCATGTTTGCGGGCGGTGGGGAGTTGGGGATGGAACACGGTGTCCTCCGGGCGCGCCAAGTTTTAAAGTGTGTGAAAGATGGAACGGCTCGGTTTGACATATGGGCTCGTGTCGACTTGTGTAGGTCAACACTGGCTCGCTCGTCGCGTGGAGGCTGGCGTCGCCAAAAAGCAGTCGATCAACAACGCCGGAGTGCCGAGGGGTGCCGACGGGGCAATGGTGGACGCTGCCTTCATGAGGGGCAATGGTGGCGTTTGTGACAACGTCGACGAGCGTGAGGTCCCCAACGGCCCGCTGGTGGGCGGTGCACGCGCATCGGCCATGGTCGAAGTACATGTGTTTATTTCCTAAGTCGTCCATAAGATGGGATCCATCAATTAATTACAAGCGAAAGTTTTCACGTCAATCTTCTTTCTTGTCCTCCCGAGAGAATTCTCCACGATTACACTCTCCAAATTCTTTCCGTTAAGACGCAAGCAATATCCTTATCATATTCAAAGTAAGCCGTTTTCAAATCGACGAGTAAGTCACAAAACTCTTTTACAAATAGTGTCTCAGAATCAGGTGCCAACAAACCTACGCCATCAACCTCGTCACTCAAAGATGAGAGACTGACTTGAGCAACCAAACATCTACTGTCTACAGAGAGGCGGGCGTCTGGAAGGATTCAGTCGGTTGTGGTGAGGGCGTCATGTCCAGCTATTTTTTCAGTGTTTTCGCCTGGGCTGGGCGGGCAATGGCCCAGGTCAGCGTGCACCGAGCTCCGCCACTGTCCACCGCCAAGGACTCCAATGCATGAGTCCAACTCCATCGCCAACACCATAGAAGATTTTCCACAAATCTGATGCAGCTCACACATATTCTGCAAAGCTCTCGCATGTAGAACAGAAGGAGAAAATCTCCAAAGAAGTATTCAGCCCCCTCATCAAAGGAACCAAACTGGAGTTCAGACAACAAAGGCACAACCGGCGCAATCTGAAGTTTGGCGAGAGCGTCAAGAAGCTCAGTGCGAAGCAGCTCAACCTCCCGAAGGAGCTCCGTGCGCAGTAGGGAAAATTTAAAAATATTTTTCCATGAATTCTAGCATATTTGTAGCGCATTCTAAAATGTACCCCATATGTCTAAGTTTGTAGGTCCTCCTCAAATTTTGAATCTAATTTTGGCCACGAAGTTGACAAACAAAATGTGAGTTATATGCCACAAAAGTATACCATGGGAGCAAATAACTTATATTTTCTTGGCCAAATTCATGGGTTAGTTAGGCTCGAAATATTGAACTGGACATAGGGGTGCATGGATTTTTTGGAGTTTTTAAAGAATTGTATATGTCTTTTGATTTTTTTTAAACTCTATGGAGACCGGGATTGAAAACTTATATACATCTGAAAAATTAAATCCCCATATACTATCATTCTAACATATGTGGGCACATGTTTGTCATGTTATTGGACATGAGATACATTGATACATGCATACACCTTGAAATCGACAAATACAAAGGAATGTGCCTACCTCTTCTCGCTGTCATTGACTTGTAGGCCCGGAAACTTGTATCGTGTCTTCCAAAATGGCAAAACCCGCCTAAAGAACAAAGTATACATGTTATGATATTGAACCGAGAAGAATGAAGGACATATTTGGCAAAACATATATTCTAGGATTTGATCAGTAGATGAACAATGCAACAATTCTTGGAAAAAACTACCGAGATAAATTATATATTCATAGGATTTCTACTTACTATATTGTTTATTATTTCTTCAATTTACTTACACGGAAAATATCAGTCATGCATTTAGAAACGTCTACTAGCCTTAGAGCTATTTATCCTGATATTTAAGGACACTAACATAGACCCGAACACATACTTAGAAGTTTAAATTCATATGAGTGTTACAAATTAATCTGTGAAAACATGCAGTTTTGTCCCCTTTTTATTTTTCTCCTATGCCGAATAATTTGGTTTAACTAATGATTTTTGAGAGGTGGTCCTAACAAAGGAATGCTTGAAGCATAGTGCAAATTATTTGCATTACGTGGTTAATTCCCTATCTATTATATACACGGTTGTGGATAAAATCATATGTTGAAAAAATGGATATAATTGTTGGGAAATAAAAAAGTTTAGTATAAAAGAAAAATAAGTTATCTGTTTTAAGTTTTAACATGCCAAGGGCACATTAATCATATTGAACATTTGTGTGTGTGTCTAGCCGCCGCAATATAGATATATTGTGATCGATCAAAGTTCAAAGAATAGCTCTGCTTATAATGTACCCACCAATGGAAGTATGTTTCCCTTGAATTTTGATCGGTGTGATCTTGCGATGGCGCAGTGTTGTGATCCATATACCGCATCTACACCAATTTTGATATTGTGATCGTGGGCTCCGTCGATCTGCGCCTGCAGCAGCCTTATGGGCTAGCTTTGAATAACTACTTGATGTGGTCCTTATATGGTCGGTACGGCGGCAAGACCTTGAGCTATTTTGTGCTCATCGTCAATGTCGCGGGTGGCATTTTCAACTGCAGCTACACATATTTGTTCGTTTGTTATGGCAATTATCTTGGCTTGGTGATCACCGGCGCACGGTTGCTGCCTTGACGTCAGCTATGCATTTACCATGGACGGTTGCTGCCTTGACGTCAGCTATGGCTGCAACCAGGCAGGCATCATCGGCTCGTCTGGCGCCTTCCTCAGCTTTGCGATGTATCTCGTACCTGCAATACAAAACTTTTTGTATATGTATTCCCCATCATTTCTTATCCTCATTGTGCTGCCCATGTAACTAGTTTCTTTTCTTACTCTGCATATATGTGTATCCATAGATGAATTACTTTGTTATTCTTTCAGATCGACGTCCAAGAGATGCCCCTGCACCTGCAGATGGTAATGGCGTCGATGCTCAATGCATCTGTGTGGAGTGCCTGCGGCATCGGCATCGGCATCGGCATCAGCTACATATGGATGTTGATGAGCAAGCATTCCTTCTTGCGTCTCTCCCACCTCCCTCTCCCTGCTTGAGAGTCAGCCGGCGTTTCCGCCCAGTTCCGGCCGCTCTCGCCGTCGGCGCTCGCGCTGGCTGGTGTAGAGATGCGCTAGGGTGCCGGCCCGCCATGTACATTAGTAGATTAGGTGGTAGTTATAGGTTTGCCGAGTTCGGCGTCTTGCCCGTCGTGGCGATTGGCGTTATGCCGTCCTTTCTCCCTCGAAGGTCTGCGGTTCCGGCGCTTGGGTACGGCGCCGACCGCGCCGGTGAGCTGTTCTTCGTCAATTCTCTGAGGTGGAGAAAGGGCGGAGGTGGCGACTCGCAGGCAACCTTCTTCAATAAGTACTTTTGCATCCTTGCTCTTTGTGGTCTTCTTCTTCTCCTGACTTGCCGCGGTGGTGTGGGGGAGAGGAAGAGGGGTGCGTGGAGAAGGGTGTGCAGCAGCTACCCTGGTGGTGTGGCGAACGCGCCACTGGAGTGGGAGGATTTGCCGCTTGCTGGAGCTCCATGGTGGAGAACCTCGGCGACTGATTGCGACTGCTGCTGCCTCAATAATCGTTCGTTTCGTGCTGGGGCTTCTGGATTTGGAGCTGCTTCTCTTCTGCGCCGCGGTGGTTGCGGGGAAGAAGAGGTTTGCTCTGGATTGGTTGCTCTTCGGGAAGCTTTTCAGGCTGCTGCTTCTGGAGTTCATCAATGGCGGCAAGCATCTGCTGTCGTTAGCTTTGGTCAAGGGGGCCGCTCCAGGCCGTGGTGCTCTGTGCGCCATGGTGTGTTCAACCTCCAGTCCGATGTGCCATTGCAGAGGCCTCTACTCAATTCTCCTGCAGCGTTCATCGTCCCTCCGTCTCCAAGTGGTCTCGTCCCCGGCGACGGCGCGGATGGCTGCAGAGTTGAGCTCATCGTCTTCCTCGGTGGAGAAGGGCCCAATTGCGTTCCCAATTTTTTTATGTAGGGTCCTTTTTGTAAAAGCCAAGGGCTTGGATTTAATTCTCTTTTTCTTTCTAGTCCTTGATGTAATTTGTACTCCCACCGAATAATGCAGTCTGGACCCTTCGGGGTCCTTCCCTTGTTAAAAAAAAAAGCATTCCTTCTTTCATCCAGTTGTCATCTCGTGTACTCGTTCAGTGACTTATTGATCTCGTGCGGTTTTCAACTAATGATATGTAATGTTCAAAAAAAAACTAGTGATATGTAAGGTTGCAGAGCGACAGATTTTAATATTGTAGTACATTACATTGCGTCGCAGATCCCAAGCGGCCTAAGCGTCTTACTCTGCCTCACCTAGCTACTAGTATACCCCCTATGCATCGAAACGATGCACACAGCCCCAACGCTTAAGCGCTTATTTGCTAGCGTGTGCCTCAGACTCTTTCTCTCCGTCCATGGATATTTATCTCGAGCGCCAGGCGGGTTGCCGCAAAGAAAAATCCTGGGACTAGACGGGGATAGGGAAAAAACGGCCAGGATTTTGACCCAAGCGTCCGCTATCAGCGTCCACATTGTACATGACCTTAATATGCAAGAATCTTTAAAATGAAAGGGGTATGCATTACTCAAATAACAGATTTCAAATGACAGACTCCATTACAACCTTCCAGAACTATTTCAGCCACGCGGGGAGGAACCGACTTGTGGAAAACACCTTCACCCCTCTCTCTAAGACTGAATTTAGCAATCTCATGCGCTCCACTGTTCGTTCTATTCACTTTGCTTACCCTGAAGTCATGCAGGTTTGCTGGCAGAAATTTTGCCTCCGAAAGGACTACCGATTGGTTGAACACTGTATCAATAAGATCACCAGACGGGTAATATGCAAAAGAAGCTGGCAATGTAAGCACACATCAGATGCAAAAAAAATCGAGTCCCGAGTAATCCGGGGACCCACAATGCTCGTCGCTCGATATTTAACCTGATAAACTCAACCTGCTTTTGCTGTGTGTGCAATAGCTGGCTATGCCCCAGGCAATAAACCTAGCTATCATCATTCTGCAGGAATGTGGCGTTGCCAGATAGATGCTTGGAAAGGTAAACCCGGGGTCTATAAATAAGCCACCAGTCACCACCTCAAATGGACCAGAATGCTGCTCCTTCATGCCATGTTGCATAAAAGGAAGACTACGTTACCTTGACATTTTTTAGCTTGTACTTGGTTCCCAATTTCTAGCTCTTTCATTCACCTCTGCCTATCTGCTGTGCTATTTTTCTCCATGCGCAAACATATCGCAGTTCCTAGGTTTGCACTATAGTTTTCCAAATCATACATGCACAATGAGTACATCCCACATCCTGAATGAAAAGTCCCTGAATGAATGACCTACCGAAAGGATGATGTTGGGATGAAACTAGGCAAACAAGTCGTCTATACAAGTATAGACTGTTTAACTCTACCTGAAATGTGCAAAGCCACAACGGAAGCAGAGTGACACACCACTGTTGGCACACACCATTTTGTTGCACCCTTCAGATTTACTGATGGTGACATTATGGACAGCATCGTTGCACACCAAATTTTTTTGCTCACCTTTCCTCCACCATATACCTCGTACTCCTCCTGCCTGCAGACAGTAATTTGGCGACAACAGACAGGAAATATTCATACCACTGAAGTACTCTCCATTAGTCAATATTCAACTCCACGACGAAATGTACCTAAATAATATTGGGCCCTCAAAGCTCTTTAACAGGTAGGAAATCAAATGCATATTGTATAATATAAATTTAATTACAAACTCCAAGATGCGTTCTGGAGGCACACAGGTCACTAGTTGGAAATATGTATTAATTGTGTGGTGTATGTCTACAATAACAAAGGATTTTAGTTGCAATTGTACCTACCAAGCCTAGAGATTTTTCTCTGGGGTTACACACTGTTTCCCTGGATGCGTACTTTTGCAAGGTGAGCAAAAGATAAAATAATAGCTTGGGCAATGTTCATTATTCTCCTCAATTACTCACCTCCACGCAACCGATCACACTTTCACACACCTTTGACAGTAAACAATGTGTGACATCCATCCAATGATTTCTCAACAGCAAACATATCCTAGACATCAAATTCTCCTTTCTAAGAAGCCTCTGAAACAAATATGTGCATGACATGCATAAACCAGAGCTTCTAGCTTGCACAGTTATCTGTACATAACTGGGCATATGGAGTCTTTAATCCCTTCAACACTAGGATATGCACATAGGAGACTCCTAAGGCACTTCTAGCTTGCACAGTTATCTCCTTTGTGCGTTGGAATATCTGTACATAATCTTTTTTAGCCACCAAACAGAAGTAAAAGAGCCATATCGAACAAATAGTGGAAATGGAAGAAACAGGATAGTCTGACATACAGCACGCAAGAAGAAACTATAAAAACAAGATTTAACAATCCAAGAACAATTGAACAGCATTTTTTGCAAGAAACCTGGAAATAGCTAAGTCCTCCTTGTTTTCTACTTCAGCCCGATGATCCCCATATTTTGTTTCCAACCATCAGCTGCAGTTGATGAAGAAATCAAGTGAGAACAAAAATAGACCAGGCAGCAAGTGTAAAGCATTAATCTTTGTATGAAGCAATGTAGCTCGTAAATCACCACGGTCCGAACTTGTAAATGCCTTATGAGGTACTCCACAGCAGGGACTCACCCAAAACTGGAAAATTTCTCATTTTCAGTTCCATAGTATGTATCATAAGATTAACACACATTCCTATTTAGTTCACAGTAATAGACTTAAAAGACTCCTGCAGACAACATTGAGCATTTGCACGGTAGAAATCATATTGACCAATGTTTATCCCTTCTCAGAAACTTGCAAAGGATGGTATATTTACAGGTGAATATTGAATATATCTCCTGCAGAGTTTTCTCTGCTTGAGCAATCTCACAACAGCACCAGCTATCAAAATTCAGGCACCAGGGCGCCCTATATGGCTGCTGAACGCCAATACAAAATGAAGAACCTGAACCGGCAAGAACTTCCCTAGCATCGGGCCAACATTGCTATTACATTGAGCACCAGGACGCAGGATCTACAATCGCTTGTCTCGGTCGTCCTCGCTTGTCTCTGACACGGCTCGTTCGGATGAAAACTCTGGCTCCCCACATTGCATGCCAAACTTATTGATCATCCACTGAAGAGACTCAATCACCTGCCGGTCATACATCTGCTTCTGCTGAGCCATCTCACGGAACTGCCGCGCCTCACGCTCCACCAGAGCCTTCTCATTCCGCAGGCACGCAATCTTGGCCATGGCTTCGTCAGCTGCAGAGGCCGCCGCACGCCTCTCCTTCTCCAGCTCCTCAAGTGCCGCCTCCTTCAGCCTCCTCTCCCGCACGAGCCGCCGCCTCAGCCACTCCACATTGCCCTCTTCCACGCCGTTCACCTCGCTTGTGTTGTCCTCGTCCTCTGTTTCGGCCTCCTGCTCTAGCTCAGAAGCCAGCGACCTCGAAACCGGCTTGTTGGAACAGCCGCTAGAGCCGACGCGCTCCAGGTTGGGGCCCAAGCTGCCTTTCTTCAGAGCCCGTGTCTTCGTCCCGCACGCGGTGCAGACGACGCCTCTGACGCGCAGTGCTTGCGCCGTGGCGCCCGCGTTCCCGACGAACCCCTCGACCGCGTCGCAGCGCTTGCCCAGGCGCCAGACTCTGGTGGCCAAGAGCAGAAGGGACATTGCGACGAACAGGTGGTGGGCGCTCAGGGAGCGGGACAGGGCAATCCAGTGCGCGGCGGAGGCCCACTCCCCGCCGACATCGGACTCGGAGGCGTGCAGCATCGCCAAGAATCCGAGCGCGGAGCCGACGAAGAAGTAGACAGCGCCGGCGCCGGGCAGGAAGGCGAAGGAGACGCCGGCCAGCGGCTTGAAGAACCCGGCACTGGAGATGCGGTTCCAGCCGCCCATGACGACGGAACAGGGGACAGGCTTTGTCCAATCCGGGTGAAATTTGGGTGGAAAGATGCACTCTCTACGGTTGCTCGCGTGCTGCTCCCATCGAATTGCTTGCAAACGGAGGAAATCTTGGAGATCTCGCGGGATTTGGGGGAAGGCGTGGGGATTTGGAGAAGACGAAGAGTCTAGCTGAGCAGAAGCTACTAGGCAGCCGGCGTGGGCGGCGGCAGTAGGGCTCAGTTGAGTCGTGGAGATTTCTCCGGATAAGTTGTGGACGGCATGGCTCTGCCTTGTGGGTCTCATGATTTACGCGGGCCCACATTGTCGGTTTGTGGCTTGCGTGACGTGTGGGGCCGGCGGAATTGATGGGACATGGGTACTCGTACCGAGCTTGGGGATTCCTTACTTGTGGGTCCCACTATGGTACTAACTAGATGACAGGTGGGCCACAGACATGTGGGTCCCACAGTTGTGCAGTTGTTCGACGTGGTTACAGGAAGATAATGCGGGAGGTGGTCAGGATAAACGCTGAATTACAGGTGTGGTTAGGGACGCGTGGGAGATTTGTTACTCGGTTTTGGAGCTGAGAATTAGCTAGCACCCAAGTGAGGGAATATCTAGTGCTCAAACGCTTAGGTGCTAGAAATGCTACCACTAGAAAAAAAAAACTATTTTAGATGTGTCAAAAAATTATTAAAAAAAGTGTGAAAGCTCAAAGAGTGTATACCCTACAAAAAATTCAGGTTCAAATTCGAAATGATGCTGAGAAACAGAAAAGAGAAATTTAGCATGAAGAGTGTCATTTTTTGATTTTGTCTTTTTGTGACACTAGGTGACACTATTCATGTTAGGTTTTTCTTTTTTTCTCAATGGTCATTTCGAATTTGGATCTGAATATTTTGGAGGTTGTAAACACATACTTCATGAGATCTCTCATTTTTTCTAATAATTTTTGACACATTTAAAAATGTTTTTTTCTACTAGTAGCATGTGTAGCACCTAAAGTATTGGGAGCACTAGATATTCCCTCCCAGACAAGTCATAGTGCTGCTCGTGCTTCAATGCCGCGAATACCGGAGGAAACCTCAGTCCGGCTTTTGGGTCAGTGGCGACGGTGCATTTGTGTCGTTCGCTATTTGAGGGTGTCGTCTTGGTGGTTCGTGGAGTTCTCGGTATGCTAGTTGGAGTTGTGGTGGTCGCCGCTCAGTGTGTGGGCTTCGGTGGCATTATGTACACCGTCGCTAACGCTTCTTGGTTGACGCCTCCTCGGTCGGGTTTGGCCCCGTCGTTCACTCGGCAAATCTTAGGCGCTTATGGGCGGGCGGTGTGCTGGTGTGTGCCTTCCCGGAGTTTGACGCGACCTATAAGCTCAGTGTATCGCCTACTCGTCATGCTTGGCTAAAGATGGTAGAAGGCGAGTCCTTGTCGTTTGGTTGGTGTGGGTTAGGTTTTAAATTATGTGGTGTCAAGTTTGCATCATGTAGCCTTTTGGGGCTGTATCGGCTGTTTTGGACTTTTCTTCTATGTAATATGATGCACTCGTCAGGGTGTATCTTTGAAAAAAAAAAGAGAAAAATATATGTGTTATTTGGCATTTGGCTACCACTTTTGTTACAAAAACATATCCACCTTGGAAATTTAGGCGACTAGGCACACCTATAGTGGACCATAAATGTTAGACAACATTTTTGAGGAGTTTTGGTATTTAGCTTTTGCACTACTAAAACGGTGACATCTGCCACACATTGAAGCCTTATCATTCCCATTTTCCACATTATCGTAATATGATCCGGTCAAATTAATTATTTTAAAACAGGGAACAAAAATCGTGGGGAGGTTCAAAAAGAAGCCTCTCTATCCCACATAAAGTGCATGAAGCGAGGCGGAGTTAAAAAAAGCATCCCATATAAATTGCATGTATTTTGGTCAGGCAAGCTTGACTTGACTTCTTCCGTCGTCATCTTATATTCTGAAAAAAAGAAGAAATTCTGGCAAGGGATGGGACTAATGGCTTAAGCAGCTATATTCCGCACTCATTTCAGTTGCCATGATAAAAAAAACTAGAACTTCTTAAATCAAGTGGAATTACATAATCTGTTACTCCGTACTTACTTATAATGGAAAACCATCGAGATCCAAAGGGCTCTGCACTCAGCGGAGTACCCGACTATGCTGGTTCAGACTTTATGTGATCTGTAATCTCATCAGCAGTTAAAGCATGGAGCACTGAAGCCCATTTTTTCTTCACTGCGCTTAAGCCGGCTCTTATTGATGTTTGATCTAGTGAGTTAAGCTAAGAGAACTTCATCTCGACGTCACCATTTACATCACTCAATTCTTTTTTTGCTTGTACAGCCAGTGGCGGAGCTTGCCAGATTCTGCTGGGGGGACAAAATCTGATATATGAGTTCCTGGGGGGCCAAAACACACAAATCTATCTAATCTCAGCTCTCAAAAAAATCTTCATGGATTTCCAAAAGCCGGTGGGGGGGGGGGGGGGGGGGGGCTGTGGCCCCCCTGACATCAACTAAGCTCCGGCACTGTGTACAGTGGTCTCCGGCAATCTAACAATTATGTCCATTCTACGTAAATCTTCATTGGACAGTCCGAGTACAACGTTGATGTTCCATAAGGAAGAGCCATAGAGTGACTTTGAAGGTAACTATGTATTTTCAAAAAAAAAAAAAAAGGTAACTATGTGGTTTCAGACTGCAGTGTTTCAGAAGATACAGTTTCATTGCTAGCAGGCTGCTGTTCCTTTGGAAGTTGTACTTTAGTGGTTTAGTGGCATGGACAGGACTGCGAAACTAACCTTCAATTACAATTGTTTTGCCGCATGATACTTGCCAATAGATTCAGGTGAAGTTGGCTTCAGTCTTCAAAAATAATGTTCCAAACATAGCTTGATCAAAATTTAAAATTCACCACCAACATTTGGAAAACAATTTGGACTGCACAAAAATCATATGCTTAGATTTCTTAATGTAAAAGGTTTATGACGTTTTATTATTATATTAAAAATTGCTAATGTTATTTGAAGAGTGCATTCACTATCCAAACAGGGTCGTCTTCTAAACAAGGGAGGGAGCGATATGTTGAATATGTTTGACTTATGAGTCAGGTCCACCTTTTATCTCATGTTTGTACATTGTCTCGACTTTTTTTTTTTGAAATTTTCCACATATATTAAGTCAGCAAGCTGGATCATTAAAAACCTTCCAATCTCTGATCGGTAGCCTGGTAAAGAAAAGAGTGCGTCAGAAACTTGCCGCTTGTCACTGTTCGAACACGCTTACATCGTTGGCTTGGAGACCAGAATGCAATCTGGTGGATCCTCATGCCACACCACGGTATGAGGTCTAGTCACTAAACTAGCTATACAATGAGCAACTTGGTTGCTGTCTCTAGGTGTATATTTAAAAATTACATGAATAAAACCTCTAACTAGAAAGGAACACTCCTCGTATATCGCCGCAGCAGGGCCCAAAGAATTTCCTCCGTCTTGCATCACCTCGATCACGTTCGAGCAGTCACTGTTTACTTCAAGCTTGGTGCAGCTGATCTGTCCTGCTAGCAGCAGTCCATCTCGGAGAGCTCTTGCCTCGGCCATAGCTGCGTTGCTGATGTTGTCGATTGGGCAGCATTGTCCCGCGATGAAGCCGCCACGACCGTCTCGTACTGTACATTGTCTCGACTTTACCCTACTTAAAATTATCTATCGCATAGTTACATTATTTCAGATTTACGCCATGTAGCATTTTCCCATGATTACGGCCGGGTGGTCCCATATGTCAGGTCCATGTTTGCTAGTGACTCGAAAGCCACACGAGAAGAGTAAAATTCCTTGGAGTGTCTAGATGGCCACAAACCTCGTGCATTAGACCCTACCCACCTGTTTCACAGCAAAAGGGAGTCTTTCATTACAGTAAACTTTGATCGACATCTCGTTGACATGCACTCATGCTCGTTGTCGCTCTTCCTCCAAAGCCGTATACAGACGGAAGAATCGCAGCCTTTTCATTCGGCCACGTCGCCCTTTAATCGAGAGCCGTCCGATCGCAACGTCAGACGGCCCAGATGCGCCCCTCCAACACGTGCTACTGTAGCACTCGATTTTTGTCCAATCCGGAGTCGCCACGTCACCCCGGTCACCATCCGGTCGATCCGGTCGCAGCCGGTCACTCCACGCGCACGAACTTTGGCGCAGTTTTTTTTGCACACACACCCCCGCAAAGGACCAAAACATAATTTGCAAAAAAACCGAGGACTTCTCTGCAAAATTGCGACGAGCTCATCCCCGTCCTCTTTCCCACCCGCGACGGCGGAAGACCCCGGCGGCGCCGACGCGCCGCGCCGCCGTCACGCTCCTCCCCGCACGCACCGGGGCACACGGCGAGGTGCCGCGCCTCCTCGCTATCTCCTCCCTGCGCAGGCTTGCCGGGACGGCTTCTTGGCGCCGGGATGGTCGTCGCCGCGCCCGCCGGCTCCGCCGCGTCCGCGCACCCTCGCGGCCGCTCCGACGACCACAAGCAGGCGGCGCCGCCCCCTTCGGCCTCCACGCGGTCCCGCGCGTCGAACGCGCGCACCCGCGCGACCCAGGACGCGGCGGTGCGCCGCCGGCAGCCTGGGCACCGCCGCGGACGGCGCGGCTAGGGTTTGCCCCCTGTGACGTCAGCACGACGTCACAGTGGGGCCGCCCTGTCAGATTTTTTTAATTTTTTTCCTTCCGGATTTTTTTTTAAAAAAAAACCCCAAACAAACTTAAAAAAATAGCCAAAACTAAAAAAATATCCACAATTTTTTTCCAAGCAATTCTACATAAATAATGCAAACCAAAAAAATAACAAATGTCCATATTTGTTTCTCGAAGCAAAATTCAAATTTCAATTATCCATGTGTTTTACAAATTTGTATTCCCCATATATGTCAAAAAAAATCAAATGTGCTAAACTATTCAAAGAATGAGTGATTTCCAAATTTGAACAGTTTTCAAAATTTTACACTCACAAAGACTTAACGGTTGAACGAGTTTAAAATTTAAACTCCCGGGCGCGGCAGAGCAAATAGCCGAAACAAACTTTAAAAAAAAGCCAAAACTAAAATAATGTCCACAATTTTTTTTTCAAGCAATTCTACATAATTCTAACTATGATTTTGACATAATTCTAAATAATGCAAACCAAAAAATTAACAAATGTCCATATTTGTTTCTCGAAGCAAAATTCAAATTTCAAGTATCCATGTGTTCCATGTGTTTTACAAATTTGTATTCCCCACATATGTCAAAAATAATTCAAATGCGTCAAACTATTCAAACAATGGGTGATTTCCGAATTTGAACAGTTCTTAAAATTTTTGATTCACAAAAACTTAACGGTTGAACGATTTAAAATTTGAACCCACGGGCAATTCAAAATTTGTTTTTTTTCCTTTTATTTTTGCTGCAAAAAAACAAACTATGCATACAACTTTGTGAATAAAAAAACCATAAATAATTTAGACCAACAATTTTACTACGTACACAACAAAAAATGACAAATATATCAAAGTGACGACAAAAAAAAAAATATATGCACGCTCAAATTTCAAAATTCAAATATCCCTGTGTCTTCGAAATTTCTTTTTTTTCATATACGTCAAAGGCAATTCGAAACGGAAAAATATAAATAATTTGAACCAACAATTTAATATGTCCGCAGCAGAATTTTTTTTTTTCTGCTAAAAAACAAACTATGTATACAACTTTGTGAATAAAAAAACCATAAATAATTTAGACCAACAATTTTACTACGTCCACAACAAAAAATGACAAATATATCAAAGTGACGGAAAAAAATATGCACGCTCAAATTTAAAAATTCAAATATCCCTGTGTCTTCGAAATTTCTTTTTTTTCATATACGTCAAAGGCAATTCGAAACGAAAAAAACTAAATAATTTGAACCAACAATTTTAATATGTTCGCAGCAGAAAAAAACAAATATGTCAAAGTGGTAACATGCACGATCAAAATTCAAAATTTAAATTTCCCTTCGTCTTCGCAATTTCTTTTTTTATTTACTTCAAAAAGAAATCAAATGCGTTAAACTATTCAGCAACTGGATGGCTTCTAAATTTGAACGATTTCCGAAATGCGGCCAATCTTAAAACGGAGGCCTCCGTTAAAACGGAAGGCTTCCAAATCTGCGCAATTTTCACATACGAACACTTTCGAGATTAAATTTAATGGGCCGACAAAATATACCAAATATTCAAAATGAATTTAAAAGTGCTAAACTATTCCAAAACTTGATGACTTCCGAATTTAAGCAATTTCCAAAATGTTACCGATTTTCCTATTTCCGCAATTTTACGACCGAATAATTCAAAAAAAAAAACCCACGGGCGCGGCGGAGCCCGCGCTTAATCCCCTAGTCGTGTTAACGAGCATGCGATACAAATGGCTAACTCGATGCGTTGTGGGTTGTAATCAGGCGAGGTTCAAGTTTGGTGCCACGTAGACATGCACAGTTTCCTATTTGGCAATTGGCATGCATCGCCCATCCATGTGGACTTAACACGTGGGCTCCTTGGGGGTAAGGTTTCAAGCGGCGGTCCCGCATAGGCCGCTTAGCATGTTTGTAGTTCAAACCGATCAAATTTGAGGAGAAAAGTTACAGCTAACCTTTGCCTATTTTGAGCTTATGCCCGCCGAATACGGGCGCCGCCAGACACTCTTACTTGGAGGGTTAAAGTCGGGGAGAAATATTACTTGGGGTAAATCATGACACAATGTAACAACTTGGGACAAATGTGGCATCATTTATTTTATTGAGTGGAACCTGCCTTGAATGTAGAAACGGGAAAGGTAAGAAGTTGTTCCGTGGGATACTCCCTCCGCTCACTAATGCCAGGCGTTCTAGATAGTAATATTTTCATACTGACTATAAGTAATCTATGTGCAAAATATGTCTAGATACATTTCAATTAAGAAAAAACTAAAATGCCTTACACGAGGGAGTAGTAAATTATATTATAATTTAGCTAGCTAGTGAGATACTCCTACAAAATACTACCTCCGTTTCGTAGAATAAGACATATATTTTTCAGTGAAAAGTCAACAGAGTCTAAATTTGACCAATTTTATAGACATAAATATGAACATTTATATAATTTGATAAATGTAAAATGAAAATATATATTATGTGGAGTCTATCGGTGTGAATTTGATATTCAAAACGTTCATATTTGTATCAATAAAATCGGTCAAAATTACACTATGTTGACTTTTGATAAAAAATGTATGCGTTACGAATGGAGAGAGTTTGTGATAAGGAAAAACAGAGAGAGTTAGTGAGAAGGAAAAAACCTAGAACAGGTCGTAGCCTCGTAGGTGCACCCAATTGACAAAAAGAAAGAAAAAACGTGATTATTCAATTGGCAATAGTACAACCATTTGCAAATACAAAATCAAACAAATTCGTGACAGTTGTAAACTGTGCAAGAAAACAATTAATAAATAATTGGTGTAGTACTCATTGGTGAAGTATGTCTACATGGAACTTGTGAAAGCAAGTACAGCAAAGTGTTGCCATATGAGCTCCGGAACGGATTACAAGTACACCAAAGTGTTACGAGAAAATATTATGCTGTGAAACTCAAGTGATGGACCAACTAAGAGCATCTCTAGCAGATACCCTATAATCCCCTCGGCCCGGAAATTTTGGTCGATATAGGGGGTGGGCTGATTTTGTGCCCCCGAATAGATACCGGAAACTAGGCCGGCCCGGAAAATTTTATCCGGGCCCGGATAAGCGGTGGCACAGACACTATTTAATCGGGAAAGAGGTTCGTTTCCGGTACCATTTCCGTAACCCTCCGCCGCTCTCCGTCTCCCGACGCCGCAAACCTAGCCTACCTCTGGCGAGCGATTCACCGATATCCGATGCACCTCTCCCTTACTCTATGTAAGATTGCGATGATTGTAACTTGTATTCAATTGATCATAGGGGTACAGCTTATATAGTACATCAAGGTTCTGATCGGAAGCATAAAAGGAAACCTAAACAACCGACATAGGACTAACATAGGAGTCCTAATTCTATACTCTAACATTCCCCCGCAGTCGGATCGGTAGTGACGCGAATAGCTGGAGCGTCGCGGACGGTCTGACTGGAGCACAATCCGAAGTCGCGAACTGGAGAAGAAGCTGAGATGATAACCCTTGATGCCGATGTCGATGTCGTTGTAGCCGAGTTGTGGGCGTTGTAGTCGTGGTCGATGTTGCCGTTGTTGGAGTAGTTGAGGTAGACGTTGTTGGAGTTGGTGTAGACGAGGTAGGTGATAACCCACAAGTATAGGGGATCGCGTGTAGCCTTTTCGATAAGTAAGAGTGTCGAACCCAACGAGGAGCTAAAGGTAGGATAAGTATTCTCTCAAGTTCTATCAACCACTGATACAACTCTACGCACACTAAACGTTTGCATTATCTAGAAAATAAAACTACGGTAGCAATACGGGTATGAGAGGTAGTTTTGCAAGATAATAAATACAAGAAAGTAAATGTTAGTGCTGCAGCAATAAAATACACTAAGTAACCATATACTAACAGTACCATGAGTGTGGAAAAGTGGTGGTAATTGTGGTGGCTTTGTCCAAGATTAATTAGTGAAGGTACTTGGTTCATTGTCTTCGATGCAGTTTTCTATGTGGGAGAGGCTAAATATACATGCACTCCACTACTTGGGATTACAAGTACTATATGATTGGATTGTTAGAAAGCATCCGCAAATACTAACAATGCATTAAGGTTTCCCCAACCATAGCCTTAAGTTCAAGGTCCTCTTACTCCCATACGTGCAACTAATCGGTTCGCGTTCTCAGGTTTCTGTCACTCCGGCAGAACTTCCCCCGCTTCGTTACAAATACTACCAACCCTAGGGTGTTTGATCCATGCGCGCACAAATATAATGGACACCAAAGGACAGCACCATATAGACATACAACTCTAATGAACCTCATGCATTCAATTAAGCAATCAAAAGACAAATAAACTACGGAAACATGATGTAAATCATAGGATAAATATTATAGCATCAAACACCATGTTTACATAGGACGGTACAGAGGTTTGTGGGAGGATGAACCACTGAATACAAGGAGGAGATGGTGATGGAGATGGCGGTGAAGACGGCGGAGAGGGGCAGCGCGGCGGCGCAGGGCGGCGGCGGCGCCGGCGGTGCGGGGAACTCCTTTCCCCGCCGCCGGCAAGCTTGGGGAGCGCCGCCCCTTAGCCTCCCTCCTTCATGGCTTCTTGGGAGCCCTCCCCCATGGAGATGGGATCCATGGGGGAGGCAAAAACGTGGCTTTTGGTGGCTGAAATTCGTGGGTGGAGGAGTCCTCCACGAATTAGGTTTCCTCCCTTTATATATCTTCTCGGATTTCCGTCACCCCCTTTTAGGGTTCCACCAAAACGGGCCTACAGGCCGCGTCCGAACTCCGATTGGGCTGATCTCGGGCTTAAAATCTTCGTATGGAAAATTGTGACAACTTTCGTAACAGCCAGGTCTCCATATAACGTCATCTTCGAGGGTCAAACTGGCAATCTTCGTAAAAAGTTCTCAGACAGATTTCAGGAAAGTCCCAATTCGACTCCAACAAGGTTTCCTCTTGTATTCTTGATAATTTCTACACATCAAAGAGTAAAACAAGAACATTGTGCACTTTTGCAACTATTAGTAGGTTAGTCCAAATAAATAATAAACTTAATATAAAACAAGTGCTAAAAGCATAAAAATGGCATGAAACAATCAAAAATTATAGATACGTTTTGGACGTATCAACATCCCCAAGCTTAATTCCTGCTCGTCCTCGAGTAGGTAAATGATAACAAAATAATTTTTGATTGTAAATGCTATGATCAGGTCTTTAACAATTGCATGATGTATGGATAATAAAACTTAGCAATCATGTTTCCTAATGAAAAGTATCAACGAACTAAGAGCTTATAACATGAAATTTATAAACATCAACAAGATTGTAATGACCATAATAAAGCATGATAGAGTGGTATCTCGCTTGCCCTTAATTGTGGAGCAAAACATAAATGCCAAGGCACCTCTGAAGTTCAAGTGAAGACTAGATATAGAGATATCAAAGATAAAAGCATCATGGTTATACCTCAATTAATCGTATTCTGGGACAAGCACATTACACTAAGAACGACAGCTATGCTCTCGAAGAAGTGCTCAAAGAAAGGATGGTGACTCAACATAAAAATAAAAGATTGGCCCTTCGCAGAGGGAAGCAGGGATTAACACGTGCTAGAGCTTTTTGTTTTAAAAACAGAGGTAAAAATGTTTTGAGAGGTGTTTGTTAATTGTCAACGAATGGTAGCGGGTGAGAACAGTATTCTACCTGTCAAACGGACTTTTAAGAGCGGCTCCCATGAAGGACGTTATTTCTACCAGCAAGGCAGATCATCCCTCTTTCTCTTTGGTTTACACACATTCAGGTATTTCACTGTTTGTCATTGCTTACTGATGAATCAGGGCAAAAGTGTGAAGAGAATTAATTGGTTAAAGTTGTAATTAATTGGGACTGGGCACCCCGTTGCCAGCTCTTTTTGCAAGTTATTGGATAAGCGGATGTATATGCCACTAGTCCAGGTGTAAAAGTCCATTTGACAAATAGAATAAAGAATAACCACACTAATTCCTCATGAGCTAGTAAACATTGACACAAAAAGAGAAATATTTTGAAGGTTTTAAAGGTAGCACATGCAAATTTACTTGGAATGGCTTGAAATACCATGCATAGGAATTTTTTGGTGGACTCTTTGGGATAACTTGGTTTTAAGGATTTGGATGCACGAGCAGCATTCCCGCTCAGTACAAGTGAAGGCTAGCAATAGACTGGGAAGCGACAACCACGAGAGCGATAACGGTCATAATCATGCTTGCGACAAAATAAAATTAACGGAGGCATAAAAACGATACTAAAACTCTGAGGCAAAATAGATCATCAAGGCTTAATTGACTTTTATTTTTCAGTCATAACATGTGTGAGCATGTGCCAAGTCGATTCAAGTGAATTATTCAGAGGAGGATACCACAATACCATACCATCTTATGAACAGGACAATGCATGTTGATATCAAAATAACATAATATGCACTATTAGCTAGTTGAGACTAACCATAAGAAAACATAAACTACTAAACAGTATTATTCACACATCATTTTTAAGTTTCAACAAGTAATCCATTAACCAAGTAAACATTGAAAACAGAGGATAAATAAAATATGTGACGATCCACTTATTAATGTAACTGGTGTTTGATGCTAAGATAAATAGATAATAAAATACAGCCGCTTCAAGTTTAGTTAAGTTCCTATGTTGCTCAAAAAACAAAGTTTAAAGGTTTGCAAACCGTGGGGTTATTGATGAAGAGGGATGCGGGGACATCCCCAAGCTTATGACTTTGGTAATTCTTCAATATTCCATAGTTTGGTGTTCCTTCATTCTCTGTGAAAAAACTTCAACACAAAAACTTTCCCATTCTTTTCTGCGGTTAGACATTAGTACAATAGATAATATTTCCCAAGTGCTACTATTAAACCAAATAAAATTTTGTTTTTAAGTTACAGAAAGGTTGCTTAAATGGCCAACTTATAAATGAAAGGTAAGAACCATTAAAAATCAAATGAAAACGAAAAGAGGCCACTCTTGCAACAAAAGTCAGAATCTGTCCAGAAAAACAGCAGCTGGAAAACGCAATTTTTAGGTGCACTTAAACATGCCCGAAATTTTAGCCAATTTTTGTACATGCAGAGGATTAGGTGCTACAACATCAGTAATTTTTTCGTGATTTTTAGAGCTTCCAGTAAAATATGAAAAATCGCGCAATAAGCAGTAGATACCGAAAACAGAAAATCACTTTTTACATATGTATCAACTAAGCTAAATGGATAAAACTTGGTACTTTATTTTTGATAAACTAAGAAACCAGAGGCTAAGCAAGACCTAAACATGCTAGCTACAGCAAGGAAAACTCTAAATAAAAATCAAAAGTAAAACCCAAATAAAATTAAAATAAAGAACCAAACAAAGAAGCAAACAAAGAAGCAAAACAAAAGAAAATATTTTTGTTATTTTGAATTTATAAGTGAAAGTAAAGAAGCAATCGAAACCAAATAAGGAGCCTAATAAAACTAAAGAAGGTAAAACCAAGACATATAAAAGCAATTATAATACAAGTTAAGACAATACATATCATGTGGACGGGTAATATAGAGTATGAACGAGACAACCTCATGTTAGTTGATGAATAGGGGGATGACTCGGGCATCCCCAAGCTTAGATGATTGTATCTTCTTGAATATGTTCTTGGGATGCACCTACACATCCCCAAGCTTGAGCTCTTGCGTCTTCTTATTCATCTCATATCACCATATTGATTAGATCTTATAAGCTACATCCACATAAAACTTCACAAAACTCATTAGTAGGGTTAGTACTCATTAAATAAAATCCACTCATGTTCAAGCATTGACAAGTTTTATAATTTTTACTCAACATTAGCCACTGTATATACTAAGGTGTTCATGATTTCCGTTGTCCGTCGAAAAACTAATGAAACTAACAACACCAAGTACAATATTGAATAAACAAAGAAATCTGTCAAAACTGAACAGTCCGTAAAGATGGCATTCAACGAGATAGTTAAGTAGCTCAAATCGAAAAACTTTAGTCTAATGAAAGAAAGATAATAATCTCAGGTTTATGCAAAAAATTTCAAGTCAAAATACTATTCTGAGATTTATCACGATTTTATTTACAGAGAAGCACAAAATCTGTCTAAACAGAACAGTCAGTAAAGATCGAATTTTTCGACCTATCTACGTACCTTAAATCAGAAAAAGTTAGTCTAATGAAAGAAAGCTAATAAGCATCACTTTGCACTCAAGAAATTTCAGATCAAGATCACGTTCTGGTGATTTTAAACATTTAATACGGTGGAGCACAGAAAATCTGTTTCTGGACAGCAAAGTAAAACTATCAACTTTCAATTAACTAAGACTATATTAGCATTTTATTTTTATGTACAGAGGTATATACACAATATTTACAATATTTACATGTTTTTAATGAAAAGCTTCCATGGAAAGATTTGTTTTGGTTTCATAGGCATGAACACAAGTGTTCAAGGTCGACCCCCATTTAACCATTACTCATCTTTCCAATCACTTTTCTTTTTGAAAACGTTTTTAGATAACAACTACACCTAATTTTTTTTGTAATTCGCATTCCCTATCCATAGTAAGATAAAGAACAACTTAATACTGAAAATAAAAACTACTTAGAGATAAAGCAAACAAGTGCACACAAGAACATTAACCTACGCTATGGCTCCCCGGCAACGGCGCCAGAAAAGGTCTTGATAACCCACAAGTATAGGGGATCGCGTGTAGCCTTTTCGATAAGTAAGAGTGTCGAACCCAACGAGGAGCTAAAGGTAGGATAAGTATTCTCTCAAGTTCTATCAACCACTGATACAACTCTACGCACACTAAACGTTTGCATTATCTAGAAAAAAAACTACGGTAGCAATACGGGTATGAGAGGTAGTTTTGCAAGATAATAAATACAAGAAAGTAAATGTTAGTGCTGCAGCAATAAAATACACTAAGTAACCATATACTAACAGTACCATGAGTGTGGAAAAGTGGTGGTAATTGTGGTGGCTTTGTCCAAGATTAATTAGTGAAGGTACTTGGTTCATTGTCTTCGATGCAGTTTTCTATGTGGGAGAGGCTAAATATACATGCACTCCACTACTTGGGATTACAAGTACTATATGATTGGATTGTTAGAAAGCATCCGCAAATACTAACAATGCATTAAGGTTTCCCCAACCATAGCCTTAAGTTCAAGGTCCTCTTACTCCCATACGTGCAACTAATCGGTTCGCGTTCTCAGGTTTCTGTCACTCCGGCAGAACTTCCCCCGCTTCGTTACAAATACTACCAACCCTAGGGTGTTTGATCCATGCGCGCACAAATATAATGGACACCAAAGGACAGCACCATATAGACATACAACTCTAATGAACCTCATGCATTCAATTAAGCAATCAAAAGACAAATAAACTACGGAAACATGATGTAAATCATAGGATAAATATTATAGCATCAAACACCATGTTTACATAGGACGGTACAGAGGTTTGTGGGAGGATGAACCACTGAATACAAGGAGGAGATGGTGATGGAGATGGCGGTGAAGACGGCGGAGAGGGGCAGCGCGGCGGCGCAGGGCGGCGGCGGTGCGGGGAACTCCTTTCCCCGCCGCCGGCAAGCTTGGGGAGCGCCGCCCCTTAGCCTCCCTCCTTCATGGCTTCTTGGGAGCCCTCCCCCATGGAGATGGGATCCATGGGGGAGGCAAAAACGTGGCTTTTGGTGGCTGAAATTCGTGGGTGGAGGAGTCCTCCACGAATTAGGTTTCCTCCCTTTATATATCTTCTCGGATTTCCGTCACCCCTTTTAGGGTTCCACCAAAACGGGCCTACAGGCCGCGTCCGAACTCCGATTGGGCTGATCTCGGGCTTAAAATCTTCGTATGGAAAATTGTGACAACTTTCGTAACAGCCAGGTCTCCATATAACGTCATCTTCGAGGGTCAAACTGGCAATCTTCGTAAAAAGTTCTCAGACAGATTTCAGGAAAGTCCCAATTCGACTCCAACAAGGTTTCCTCTTGTATTCTTGATAATTTCTACACATCAAAGAGTAAAACAAGAACATTGTGCACTTTTGCAACTATTAGTAGGTTAGTCCAAATAAATAATAAACTTAATATAAAACAAGTGCTAAAAGCATAAAAATGGCATGAAACAATCAAAAATTATAGATACGTTTTGAACGTATCAGTAGGCGGCACGCCTTGCCGAGCTTGCCAGACTCGGGAGTGCGTCGGGGACGAAAGCATGCGCCGGTGTTGCCAATACCAGACATGCGAAGACAGGGACCACCATGAACCTTGCGAAACAGAGTCGGATGAAGACGCAGAGAAGATCCCTGAATTCGGTTGGTGCATAGCGCAAATTTTCCGCCGTTTGTTGCCGGAGTAGACGAAAAGGTTGCAAAAAGTAAATTGTGCAAAATAAAAATAGACTGCAACTCTGACGGCGCGGTTGCGGTGGACGAGGATGTCGTGGTGGTTGTTGAAAATGTTTGTTGGTGTAGATAGTTGTCGGCGTGGTAGTAGATGCCGGGGACGTTCTTGATGTAGAAAATTGTCGGCCATGATGACCACGAGCGTTGTTGGTGCAACCCTTTTGTCGACGGCGAGGCGTGTACTTGGGGACGAGCTTGTCCCGATCGATGTTGTCAAAGACGACCCGGCGTGGTGGCGACGTGGAATTGCCGGAGATGAGTCGACGACTTGTTGGAGTAGAGGCGCACGAGGACGACAGGCGGCGGGCGACGCAATTCGATCTATGATCGGCGAAAGAAGAAGAAACGGCGGTCAGGTGGTCGGCGAGAAAATTTTGATGGACGAAGATCTAATCTACTATCTGCGCGCCCCCGGCGGAGATGAATCTCGCCAGGGGAGGCGCGGCGGAAGCCTTCGTGGCTAAACCCTAGGCTGCGGAGCGGATTGCTCTGATACCATGTAAGATTGCGATGATTGTAACTTGTATTCAATTGATCATAGGGGTACAGCTTATATAGTACATCAAGGTTCGGATCTGAAGCATAAAAGGAAACCTAAACAACCGACATAGGACCGACATAGGAGTCCTAATTCTATACTCTAACACTCTCCTCCAGATCCATGGCGCGCTCCACTATCGCGGCTCCGGCGGGCACGGCGGTTCGCCACTAGAAGACGAGGAGGCCCGCCGCAGGTACTCGGAGGGCGCGCGCAAGCGCGGCTCCAACAAAGCCCGTTGGTGGGCGGGGCTCCTCGGCCCAAAGTGGCCTCACGACGCGGAGGTGGCCACTCCTCCGGTGGACGGGGCTCCTCGGCCCAGAGTGGCCTCACGACGCGGAGGTGGCCAGCTCCTCTGGTGGACGGAGGAGGAAGCAGCCGGAGTCGGAGGAGGAGATTCCGGAGGAGCACCGCCTGCCTCCATTGCCGGTGCGCGAGGTGGTCATCTCGTGCGGCCAGCGCGGGAGCGGCGGCATGAGATTGGCCACGCTCGACGAGCTCCTCCCGGTGTTCAAGTGCACCGCCGACGCCGACTACGTGCTCGTGCTCGTCCACCGTCCCGCGCTGGAATGAGATTGGCCACGCTCGACGAGCTCCTCCCGGTGTTCAAGTGCACCGACGACACCGACGACAAGCTCGTGCTCGCCACCATCGCCCGCGATGTAGGAGTTCCCGGCACGGTGGAACGCCTCCAGCGCGCGGTGGACGAGCACGAGCTTGCGTGGGATGTCCGCCGGATCTACGAGCAGGAGCAGCTCGGCTTCTAGATCGTCGCGGAGAAGCTCGGTGGCCGGAGAAGAAGAAGACCCTCAATGATCCGTAGTTTTAGTTTCTATTTTAGTTCTAGTTCTTGCATCGTATTGTAAATCTCATGCGGATTTGTAATTTCATTTCCGTTTGAATATACAGTATGTGTTTCCTGCATCTGTTCTGACCGAACTCATCTCGTACCGGATAATCAGTATCCAGATTACCGGATAGTGATTATCCGGTACGAGCTTTTAGGATCTGCGCTAGAGATGCTGTAACGACCATCGTCGTTCCTGCGAACCCAATCATTATATATCCACTGATTAGTGATTACTGAATCACCAGACCAATGTGATGTCGATGTGACGCAAACCCAACCCCGGCGGTCAAAAAGGCGTCCGAAAAGTGAGCAGCAGGACGATCGTCGATTGAACGCCAGGCCAGCGAAGCGATGCGCGCGCACGGCGTGTGGCAAAGCAAGATTGGAGGGACGTACGCACAGAACAGAAGATGGTGGCCACCGATGTACTCGATCAGATCGAGGACGTCAAACCATTCGTCTCTTCGTCCGAGAGTGGACTCGGATCGCCGACGCCAAAACCGGCGGAGAGGGAACGTACTTCTCTGCCGCGCGCCACCGCCACGACCACCATCGCCGCCGCGCGCTGACGCGACTGCACCAGCGTTTGCATTGCACGAGAGCGCGACGGCACGGCTTCCCTAACATTAACTTCGCTGGCATTAAACCACGACGACGTCCCTCTCCCTGTATCTACCCCTCCACGACGTGCTGCATCATCCAATCCACCCACACCTCTCCATGCCCCCTCTCCTTCCACGTTGTCCACCACATGAACCGTTGGCATGGGTCAAAACGACGAGGCTTAAGGCTCCGGCTCCGGCTCCGGCTCGAATCCATGGCAGCAAAACCTCTACCGTGGACGAGGCGAAGGCATTCCCCGCCTACGGTATACTCATGCCATTGGATTACATGCTACCAAAGCAGTGGAAGATTAGGTACGGTGTGGGCCATCTATGCTCCTACTACAGGAGATGATTACATCAACCGATATAATCCGTTTCAGTTCTTAAGTACTCCATGTTGGTTTTAGATCTGTCAGTTTTAACAGATAATGACAGAGTCAAATAACGTTACATTAAAAGGATAAGAAGAGGCCCACGAACCAACGTTCAGGACCTCTTCGTACGTAACAACCCGCCCTGATCGGGGGCACCCTAACCAACTCATGGTTCTGGCTCCCCTGTTGCGTGCGCACATTATAAGAGGGGAGGCTGGCGACTGGTTATTCTACCCGAGTTAGTTTCCAGTCGTGCTACTCCCCAAAATCCCTAGCCCACTCCGATCGTGGCCTGCGCATAGCGACGGGAAGAGCTGGAATCTCGGCAAGCCGTTCCGGGGCAGTGCCGGTGGAGACCGGAAGGGATCCGCACCTTCCCGCGATCGTCATCGACTTCTGCGACGACTACTTCCTCTACACCGACCCTCAACCTCGCCTGCACCGAGCAGGCGACGATGGCTTCAAGTGCTGGAGGATGTAATGATCCCTAATCCCTTCTGTTATGATCCTATTTTGTGTTCTAGTCTCGCTGTCACAATTAATCTAGTTCATCTAGATGTTTTTAGTTCTAACATTGGTATCAGTCGCCTCTGTGATAGCACTAGAACCCTAATTAGGGTCTGTTAAACAAGTTTTGTTTAATTAAGTTCATGTTTTAGGCAAGTAACTTCATGTTTATGTCTCGGATTAGACTAATTGCTCTCTAATCATGCACTGTCATGTTTCGGTTAATTAATTGATCTGTTGTTAGAAGCAATTAGAAGGAGGGGAGTATGTAATTGGCAAGAAAAAGAGAAATCCCCTCCTGCCCGAGAAGAACCCTAACCCTAGAAAAATTCCCCAATTTCGGAAGAACCCTAAAAAATGAGAACACGATTTGGGGATCGAAAGCTCACCTGAAGGACGCCGCGTTGTCGCCTGTTCCCTCTGGGCCCGTGCAGTGCCCGTGGCTGCACGAGGGCGACGACGCCGCGACGCTGTTCTGCTCCCAACGGAGAGGACATGCGGAAGAACACGCGCTCCGGCGTGGAATGGACGCGCGCGTCACCGGTGGCCTCGCCACCAGTCGCTGCCGTCACCGAAAGGCCGCCTTCTCGACGGTGTGCAACACCTCCTCGCCGCCCCATGTGCACACGACGCCGGCAGCCATGCTCAACGGGAGAGCGCGCGGGCTCTCGCCAGCGCACGCTCCTCCGCTGAGCACAGCCACCGTGGCGTCGGAATGGAGGGGAGAGGGCGATGCGCCGCCGTCGTCTCTCACTCTCACGGCGGGCTTCGGCCGCCAGCAATCGCTGCAGAGCAGCGCGGTCGCCTCCGGCGCCGCCTCTCTTGACGGGAGCGAAGAATGCGGGGGAGGGAACGAACAGAGTGAGGTTAGGGTTAGGGGTTTGACCGGGGCGCCGGTTTTGATCTACCGCGGAGCACGGACAGCCGTTGGATTGCATCCAACGCTCCTGCTCGTTGCGGGCATGTTAACGGGCCTCGGTCGCTTATTGGACCAAATCTGAGAGGGCTTCGGCCCAGTTTTTTAATTCAGCTGGCCTGCAGTGCGTTTTCCCCTCTGTTTTAAGTTTCTGTTTATAAATTAAGTGCATTTTTTCAGTAATTTATTTAAGTTTTATGCACTGTTTTATATACAGAAAATATTGCCTAAAATATGAGTTGAAATATGTTATTGTTCTGAACGAAAATGAACCAACGAGAATTTTTGTTTAGAATATTTAGCATGTTTAAATGTTGAAATATCAAGTTTGACATCAATTAATAAAGTTCCTTTTTTAAGTTAAATTCTTGATGTCAAATTTGAGAATGATGTGACAGTAAAATTAATTCTGACCAACGTTGTTTTAATTTCACATGTCACCCCCCTAAAGTGTTTCTAATTTTATGTCATTACTGCCCAACGGTGTTTTGGCGTAGAGTTAGAATTTTAAGATTTTGGCATGTTTATTTATTTTTACCAACGTAATGTTTATATTCATGCCATACTTATGAGCGTCCATTTACAATTTCAGCTTCCGCTCCGTTTAGACCAGACACTGTCGAGCATTTGACAGGTAGCAACTTCCCTCGTTGGAAGAATTCTATGGAATTCTGCTTGGCTTTCAGTGAGTTTGATTATGCCTTGCGGGAGGACAAACCTGTGGCACCCACTGTTGGTGCCACAGGGTATGATGAGGCAAAGAAATCCTATGATTCCAAGATGGAAAAATGGGAGAAGGCTAATCATGTAGCAATGCTGCTGATGAAGTCCTCAATATCTCCAGATATTATTGGGGCTCTCCCCAAGAAAGACAATGCAAAGGAGTTCATGGTAGCCT
This sequence comes from Poa pratensis, assembly GCA_947311845.1. Taxonomy (NCBI): domain Eukaryota; kingdom Viridiplantae; phylum Streptophyta; class Magnoliopsida; order Poales; family Poaceae; genus Poa; species Poa pratensis. The sequence continues at coordinate 37,316,758 of CAMZMU010000053.1, forward strand.
TGGAGGAGCAGTTTAAGGGCTCCGACAAGGTCTATGCCCAAGAGCTGTTTCAGAAGCTCCTTGCAAAGTATAATAATGATGGAGATATAAGATCTCATGTTCTGAGGATGGTTAATGCTTCCAATAAGTTGAAAGTTTTAGATTGTGAGCTTAGCGATAACCTCCTTGTGATTATGATCTTAGAGTCCCTCCCTTCAGAGTTCGAACAATTTAAGATAAACTATAATTCTCTCAAAGAAAAATGGTCACTCAACGAACTATCCCCAAGGCTCGTTGAGGAAGATGAGAGGATTAAGAGGCAAGGAAAGGACCAGGTTTTTCATATTGGACCCGCCAAGAGAAAACATGATGGGCCAAGTTCTTCCAACCCTCAAAAGAAGCCTTTTAAGAACCATGCGCCAAAGTCGTTTAAGGGAAAGGAGAAGGCTGATCAGTCTTCAAACAACAAGTGTCTATTCTGTGAGAAAGAAGGGCACTATAAAAAGGACTGTCCAGAGTTCCTGAAATGGCTGTTAAAGAAAGGTACAGATGAAATTACTTTTGTTGATGAAAGTTTTTATGTTAATTTCTCTAGTACCACATGGTGGATTGATTCAGGTGCAACTGCTCATGTTGCTAATTCCATGCAGGGATTAAGTATGATCCAAAGAGAGGGGGCAAGAAGACTTAAAGTCGCCAATGGAGTTGAAGTCGATGTCGAAGCTGTAGGGTCACTCACCTTGGAGCTCCACACCGGCTTTCGTCTTCATTTGAATAATGTTCTTTATGTACCTACTTTAAGTAGGAATTTGATTTCAGTCTCTTGCCTAGATGATAACATGTTTGAGTGTAAGTTTGGCAACAAACAATTTGAGTTCAATTATTGTAATAAGAATGTTGGCCTCGGTGTCAGACGAGGCAAATTATATATGTTATCAATGAATGATTCAGTTCTGCATGTGAGTGATGTTTCTAATGTTGAGAAGAAATGGAAGGGTGCTAGTACTTCTTCGAAATTGTGGCACTGTCGTTTGGGCCACATTTCGAGGGGGAGAATAGAAAGACTTATTAAAAATGACGTACTCCTTCCATTAGACTTTTCCGATGCAGACAAATGTGTCGACTGCATAAAAGGAAAATACGCAAAAACGATTAAGAAAGGAGCAGTAAGATCTGCGGGTGTCCTAGAACTTATTCATACTGACATATGTGGACCCCTTAATGTTAAGTCTATAGACGGTTTTGAATATTTCATCACCTTTATAGACGACTTTTCCCGATACGGGTATATTTACCCTATACGTGATCGTTCGGAAGCTTTGGAGAAATTCAAAATATTCAAAGCTGAAGTTGAGAACCAACTGAATGTTAAAATAAAAGTCGTACGATCTGATCGCGGGGGAGAGTATTATGGTAGACATGCTCCTTATGGGCAAATTCCAGGACCTTTTGCCAAGTTCCTAGCTGAGAATGGAATTGTCGCCCAATATTCAATGCCTGGTGAACCTCAGCAAAATGGCGTGGCTGAGCGTCGAAATAGCACACTTCTGGACATGGTGCGAAGTATGCTTAGTCATGCAAGTTTGCCAGTAAGCCTATGGATGGAGGCATTAAAGACAGCCGCACATATTTTAAATCTTGCTCCCACTAAGTCAGCACCGAACACACCCTATGAGATGTGGACGGGAAGAAAGCCGAGCTTGAATTATTTGCGTGTGTGGGGTTGTCGCGCTGAAGCTAGAATATTCAATCCACAACTTAAGAAATTAGATCCAAAAACAGTTAGCTGTTTCTTTATTGGATACCCTCATAGGGGAAAGGGATATCGCTTTTATTGTCCAAATCATACCACAAAGTTTGTGGAGACTCGGCAAGCCGTATTTTTTGAAGATAATGAAGTCACTAAATTAAGAAAGATCGATCTTGAGGAGAAGCGGGTATGTGTTGCATTCCCGCTTATCCAAGAGCTCGTTCTGCCAATGCGAAGAAAAGTGACTCGTAATGTTGGTTCTGAACCTCACGTTTCAGGTCCTGAACCCAATGGTGATCCTGAAAATAATAATGAAAATCCAGAAGGTGAAAAGGGTCACCATACAGATAATGAAGAAGATCATCAAAATGATGATGTTCCTCCACCACCACCTCCTGTGAGAAGATCACAGCGAGATAGAAAGAAAGCCATTTCAGAAGATTATGTCACTTACATGAGTGAGGATGTAAATGATATAGGAAAGGTGGAGGATCCAACCTCATATAAACAAGCCATTAAAAGTATGAATTCGTCCAAATGGCAAGTTGCCATGGAAGACGAGTTAAAATCTATGAGTTCAAATGATGTTTGGGACTTAGTAGAAATTCCCAATGGTGCTAAAAGAGTAGGCTGCAAATGGGTCTACAAAACCAAGTTTGACTCCAAAGGGAACGTCGAAAGGTTCAAAGCAAGACTTGTGGCGAAAGGCTTTACACAGAGAGAAGGAATCGATTATAATGAGACCTTTTCTCCTGTGTCAACTAAAGATTCTTTTAGGATCGTCATGGCTCTAGTAGCTCATTTCGACCTAGAATTACACCAAATGGACGTTAAGACGGCATTTCTAAATGGTGACCTTAATGAAGATGTTTACATGACTCAGCCGGAAGGTTTTGTCGTGGAAGGAAAGGAACATTTAGCATGTCGTTTAAAGAAATCCATCTATGGCTTGAAGCAAGCTTCAAGACAGTGGTACCTCAAGTTCGACAAGATTATTCGAGCTTTTGGTTTTACAGAGAATGTAAAGGGCAACTGCATTTATGTTAAATTTAAAGGCAGTAGGTTCACGATTTTAGTCCTATATGTGGATGACATATTGTTGGCCTGCAGCGATAAGGATATGCTGCACGAGACCAAGAATTTTCTGTCATCCAATTTTGATATGAAGGATCTCGGTGAAGCCTCGTATGTCCTTGGCATTGAGATTTATCGAGATAGATCAAAGGGGATGTTAGGACTATCCCAAAAGGCATACTTTGAGCGAGTGCTGAAGAAATACAATTTGCATAAGTGCTCTCCCTCACCTGCTCCTATAGTCAAGGGCGATAAGTTTGGGACATTTCAATGTCCAAGGAACCAAATAGAAATTGATCAAATGAAGTCAGTTCCTTATGCTTCAGCTGTCGGAAGTATCATGTACGCACAAGTGTGTACACGCCCTGACTTGGCTTTTGTAACGGGAATGCTTGGCAGATTCCAATCAAATCCAGGACCGGACCACTGGAAGGCCGCAAAGAAAGTCTTGCGTTATATGCAAGGTACGAAAGATTACATGCTTACGTATAAAAGGTCGGATAACCTGCAAGTTGTAGGTTATTCAGACGCTGATTATGCCGGTTGTGTGGATACTAGAAAATCCACGTCAGGTTATATATTCACACTTGCCGGAGGAGCCATATCGTGGAAAAGCTCCAAACAAACAATAACTGCTTCGTCTACGATGCAGGCAGAATTTATAGCATGTTTTGAGGCCACTGGGCAGGCTGTATGGGTAAAGAATTTCATTCCCGGGCTCAAGGTGGTTGACAGCATTTTAAGACCACTTGTGCTATACTGCGACAATGAACCCGCAGTTTTCTATACGAGTAACAACAAGTCAAGTGCTGCTGCCAAGCACATTGACATTAAGTTTAGTGTTGTGAAAGATAGAATCCAGGATCAAACAATTGAGGTTAAGCATATAAGTACGACACATATGCTTGCGGATCCGCTAACGAAAGGCTTACCACCCAGTACTTTTAGCAAGCATGTTGCCGGCATGGGATTACTGGAAGCCTTATGATTCTGGAATAAAAGGACCACAATAAAGAACCACTCCCCATTAAGAAGAATGTTTTCCATTTCGAAATAGGCCGACGTACTATAAGTGTTGAGGTTCAACGGCATTTCATTGGCTGTTTGTAACACCTCACTTTGGTATATTGTTCCTATGGAGAATGGGCGTAAGAAGTTAAACCTAACGATCTAGGGGGAGAATGTTGGTTTTAGATCTGTCAGTTTTAACAGATAATGACAGAGTCAAATAACGTTACATTAAAAGGATAAGAAGAGGCCCACGAACCAACGTTCAGGACCTCTTCGTACGTAACAACCCGCCCTGATCGGGGGCACCCTAACCAACTCATGGTTCTGTCTCCCCTGTTGCGTGCGCACATTATAAGAGGGGAGGCTGGCGACTGGTTATTCTACCCGAGTTAGTTTCCAGTCGTGCTACTCCCCAAAATCCCTAGCCCACTCCGATCGTGGCCTGCGCATAGCGACGGGAAGAGCTGGAATCTCGGCAAGCCGTTCCGGGGCAGTGCCGGTGGAGACCGGAAGGGATCCGCACCTTCCCGCGATCGTCATCGACTTCTGCGACGACTACTTCCTCTACACCGACCCTCAACCTCGCCTGCACCGAGCAGGCGACGATGGCTTCAAGTGCTGGAGGATGTAATGATCCCTAATCCCTTCTGTTATGATCCTATTTTGTGTTCTAGTCTCGCTGTCACAATTAATCTAGTTCATCTAGATGTTTTTAGTTCTAACACTCCACGCCCACGGTCTGAAACAAAAAAGAACGCTGCTGGAGTATCTCTGGAAAAACGGAAAGCAAGGCGCCCCACCATTCACCCAACCAGGTTGTTGGGGTCTCAAGGTCAACGTCTCCATGGCTGTATGCTCGAGCATGACCAAAGTCCACGACGGCGGCGCTTCGTCTAACTTTATTCCAGGATTCGTTGCAACCGCTGTCTGGATGATCTGTTGTAGTATTGGTATGCGCGCCATCCATGTATGCACGCATCAAAAAAAGTTTTTTTTTTCGTCCAGAAGTGTCACACCGTGGAGGTCGAGCAAACTGATTTTTGATGCAAAAAATAAATAGAGCCAGCTGTTTATTTATTTATTTATTTGATAGAGCCAGCTGTTGAGACTTCCAGCAGCAGCTTTTGGCTAATTCAGTTGACCATTTCTACTGTACTCCCTCCATTCCAAAATACTCTACATCCTGGGTCTATGTTAAGTTTCAAAATACTCTACATCTTGGCTGGGTCCCATGTAGTACTAATTAAGAAGAGAGAGAATTTTGGGTATTCAACCACGCATGCACCGTCTCCATCCCCAATTCACCACCCGTGATTGGTACAACATTAATTAAATTATGGGTAATTGGTACAAACGCTTTATTTCCTGTGATTAATTTATGCATTGCATGCTTTGCGCATGGCTAAGTAGCACTAATAAATGTTTCGCTAATTTGTCTGAATTTTTCTAGGATGTAGAGTATTTTGGAATGGAGGGAGTACGACGCAGCACGGCTTGAAAAAGGAAACGTTCTACGTTGCTAGTTCAGCGCCGCCGTGAAATAAATCCTGCAGCGAATGACGATTGACGGAGGATCATTGCGCGCCAGCTCAAGAACTTCCCTAACGAAGTAACGATTACAACGTCATGAAATTTACAGGCTCATAAATCTCTCGACGGTTACGGTTCCAGGCTCGCCGGACTTGGTCGTTTACAGCCCGTTTACTTCGTCGTGCAATGACAAGCGAAAAATTCTGCGTCTCTCCGGTCCGCACCAAGTCCACCCTCCTACGCCGTCCACATCCACAGGCTCTATACATCAGCAAGCGAACCAGTCCCATGGAGTGAACTTGCACGCAGGGATATGTTTGCTGACAGGGAAACTAAACTTTGCAACTAGTTGCACCCCACATCCAATTTCACATGTCGCACTTTTAAGTTTTAAAAAAATATAAAATAAACCATGAACAATGGTTATGTTTTTTCTCGTGTATCCATAAATTTTCATGTAAAAATTTGATAATATGTGCAGTGGCATCCGATATGGTTCTGAAGAGAAATCCAAACCGGCTGCTATTTCGCAAGCCATTTTCTTTCTTCACGCACTGTTGTGTGTTAGTACTCCAGATCATCTCCTAGAACTATCCCTATCAACATCGACGACTAGGACCAGGAGTCGAATCAATCGGCAGCCGGCAAAGTGTCTAACCTCAACCGTCCAGCGTTTTATCGGGCGGTCGATAACACGTCCAGACCTCCAAGTGTGGCTGCATTGCACATTTGCGACATCATTCGTGGCGAGAGCTCCTTCTTCCCTCTTCCTGTCGCTAAACAAACCATTTCTGAAGCTTCTTTCCGGTATTCCACTTTCTTGTTTCTTCCCTCCCCTGCTCTCCTCCGCTTCCACATCGGTCCTCTCCCACATGGTGTGATCGGCCAAATTAGCAACCACCTCAGCCATGCGTCCGCCGCCGCTCGCCGCCGTGCTGGCGTTGCTCCTGGCGCTGGCCGCCGGCCCGGCCCGCGGCGCCGACGACCTGGCCTCGGACACCGCGGCGCTGCGGGCCTTCCTCGCGCCGTTCGGGTCGGCGACCGTGTCCTGGAACTCGTCCCAGCAGACGTGCACCTGGACCGGCGTCGCCTGCACGGACGGCCGCGTCACGGGGATCCACCTCCCCGGGACGGCCTCCGCGGCAACTTCCCCGCCCGCGCGCTCGGTGGCCTCACCAGGCTCACCGTGCTCTCGCTGCGCTACAACGCGCTCTCCGGCCCGTTGCCGGCCGACCTGGCCTCCTGCGTCCTGCTGCGGGTCGTCAACCTGCACTCCAACCACCTCTCCGGGGAGATCCCGGCCGCGATTCTCGCCCTCCCGTCGCTGAGGCAGCTCAACCTCGCCGAGAACCGCTTCTCGGGAAAGATACCGCCCTCCATTGCCAAGAACGGGAAGCTGCAGCTGCTCTTCCTGGAAGGCAATCTTTTCACCGGCGAGCTCCCGGACGTCAAGATGCCATTTCTTCTCTCCTTTAACGTCTCCTTCAACAACCTCACCGGTGAGGTTCCGGAAGGTTTCGGCGCTATGCCGGCGGAGTCTTTCCTCGGCATGCCGCTGTGTGGCAAGCCCCTCCCACCGTGCGGAACACCGTCGTCCCAGCCTCCCGCGCTCCCGCCCGGAACCGCGGCCACAGCAGCACCCGGCAGGCGACGCCGAAAACACCTAGCCGGTGGCGACATCGCTGGCATTGTGATCGGCTCCGTCGTAGGCTTCCTCCTTATCTCCGCCGCTCTCATCCTTCTCTGTGCCGCCATCATCCGCCGCAAGCCGAGAAGAACCGCCTACCGCAGCCAGGGCGCCGTCGCGGCGGAACTGGCCCTGCACAGCAAAGAGGCGATGAGCCCCAACGGTTACACTCCACGGGTCTCCGACGCGCGGCCGCCTCCGCCCGCTTCGATGCCGCCTCCGGTCGGCCCCGTCGCCGTGGGGAAGAAGAAGATTTTCTTCTTCGGGAGGGTGCCGAGGCCGTACGACCTCGAGGACCTGCTGCGCGCGTCCGCCGAGGTTCTTGGCAAGGGCACCTACGGTACCACGTACAAGGCCGCGCTCGATACCTCGCCGGCGGTGGCAGTGAAACGCCTCAAGGAGACGTCGTTGCCGGAGCGCGAGTTCCGGGACAAGATGGCGGCGATCGGTGGGTTGGACCATCCGAACGTCGTTCCCCTGCAGGCCTACTACTTCAGCAAGGACGAGAGGCTCATGGTGTACGAGTTCGTCTCCACCGGCAGCCTCTCCTCCATGCTTCACGGTACGTACGCTCAGCGTTCTCTCTGTTTTCGTGTTCGTTGGAAATTCAACTTCGAACTGGATGCTGAATTGCTGAAAACACTTCAATTTAGGCAACCGTGGCGCCGGGCGATCGCCGCTGAGCTGGGAGTCTCGGAGGCGCATCGCGCTGGCCTCGGCACGTGGGCTGGAGTACATCCACGCGACGGGCTCAAAGGTGGCGCACGGCAACATCAAGTCGTCCAACATCCTGATCGGCCGGTCGGTGGACGCGCGGGTTGCCGACCACGGCCTGGCGAGCCTGGTCGGCCCGGCGGGCGCGCCGTCGATGCGCGTGGCGGGGTACCGCGCGCCGGAGGTGGTGGCGGACCCGCGGCGGCTGTCGCAGAAGGCGGACGTGTACAGCTTCGGGGTGCTGCTCCTGGAGATGCTGACGGGGAAGGCGCCGACGAACGCGGTGCTGCACGACGAGGGCGTGGACCTGCCGCGGTGGGCGCGGTCCGTGGTGCGCGAGGAGTGGACGTCGGAGGTGTTCGACACGGAGCTGCTGCGGCACCCGGGCGCGGAGGAGGAGATGGTGGAGATGCTGCGGCTGGCCATGGACTGCACCGTGACGGTCCCGGAGCAGCGGCCGGCCATGCCGGAGATCGTCGTCCGCATCGAGGAGCTCGCCGCCGGCCCGGGGTCGGCGGGCCGGCCTGGGCGGAGCGTGTCGGTTGACGAGGCCGACGATCGGCCGCTCAAGCCCGCCGGGTCGATGCGAGAGAGCTGAGGCTTGATCGGCGACCATTCGGTAACTTATGGAAGATTCTGAAGAAAAAACAGAGTCTTATCTTGTGTTTGTCTTACTCTTCTTTAGGCATTACCGTGTGCTGTTAATTCTTTGAAGTTCTACGAGTTTCTTGATTCTTCTTCCTTCTTCCGAATTCTTGCGGTTGTTAGCAGCGTGTGTTGAGAGATCGATGTTGGGGATAGGAGGAGCACTGGGTGCAATATGTAATTACAGCATGATTGAAGTTGATTTTGTTGCCATCGTGCACGGATCATATGGTTATCATCGCCTAACAACTATGACGCGATAAATATCTGCTTTCTTGCAACCATCAAAAGTGATCTGAATTTGCCATGAAACGGATTGAAATCAATCAAGAGCATGATCTTCAGACGACCCGTTCACCATTTGCCCTTGCCAAGAGAGCTGAAGGAGTCCAACGACTTGCTTGAAACTGTGATGTCATGTCAGTTAGTTGTTGCGCACGACTTTTCCGCACTGCAAAAATAAAGAGTTGTCTGAGAAAGGAAGAAGAACATGGATGTGTGTTGGCGGCACATCAGCTTGTCCCCGAGATCCTGGCTGCTGCAACTGCACCCAAATCCCAATGATGGAGGAAGAAGGCGTCAATGCGTGCCTGTAAACTCAGGCGTACTTGCCGAGCATAACTCTCCGGTATCCTCCAGCAAGAAATAAAAAGGAAGAAGAAGAAGATGGATGCAGTTGGACCGACAAACAGATCATGCATTGCACCCGCTGTCTGTCATTAGTTGGCGCGCTTTTAAAAAGAGAGAGGGAGGAGAGGAGGCCGATCGAGCCGGAGTCGCTTCCCCACTACTAGACCACCACAATGACTGTGCTGTTAAATCCATGGGATCATCTAGGTCTAGATCAAATCGGAAGAACAGAGAGAGGAGAGATAATGGAGGCACCTTCTCCTCTTACAGCACAAACCTGGAGTGCCGGCCATGGTGGAGATGGCCGGAGATGGCAGTGAGTGGCGGCGGTGGTGGAGCTTCCCGTTGCTACTGCCACAACCCTAGATCGGTAGGTGTCTTGGTGGGGTGCCTGGCGCACTAGTCAACCTCGTACTGAGTGCCGCCGGCCCCCACCTCTTTATATAGGCAGCGCAACAGGGGCCCACCAACCAGGGTTTGGTTGGGCGCCCCCGATCAGGGCGCGATCATGGGTCACGGTGAGTCGTTGGACTCACGCGTGTGGAGATCAACCTAACATTCTCCCCCTTGATCGCAACTTTTCACTTTTACTCATTTCATCACAGATCGATACATAGAGCATGTTTCATCGTCTCAGCTCAATTGCCGATAGAATCAGACAGCTACAATATACCTATTTGTTTTGAAACAAATTCTTTGATCTTTTTGGGCCTCTTTATTGTCCGGAAATAATATAGACTATACCATAAACCCATGTCGACTATGTGTTCTCCAAAACACACTGGGCGGTAAGCCGTTAATTAGCAGATCTGCAAACACTTGTGTGTTTCTTTTATCTATTCCTCTTATGCTCCAAGCATTTCAACATAATTCCGGACTTTCTCCTTTACAACGTATAACTCTGTGTCAATGTGTTTGGCACCACACTTGACTCGTTGTCTTAGGAGTGAATTACTTAATGGTTATTGCTGTTGTCAACCATTATCAATTCCGGGTACAGGTTTCTTAACCATTTTGCCTATCCCTCAGCCTCATATGATGCTATAACATATCTTTACATCACATTGATGTCAAAACTTTAATTCTTTGGAGATTTTCCACACAAAAACTCCAAATGTGAAAATTTAGCGACAATTGTGGATTTCGCTATACATTTCACAAATTCTTTCAGAGTACTCACAACCTTTTGAGAGCACTCTTATAGATCTATCTTTGTACTCACAACCTTTTGAGAGCACTTGTTTCTTTTAGCATGAGGCCAATATCTTTGATTCCATTCCAGTGATCTATATCTGGATTGGACATTGCCAAAACAACCCGGATACATGAATTGTCAGGGTAATATTGAGCAACCAACAGCGGAAGCACATGGTACCATATCCATTTGATCCGTTCTATGTTATCTCTTGGAACACTAAAGTTCCCAATTCCATTACCCTTGTCAATAAGAACAGGCGTAGATTTTCTCGACATGCATGCTATAGAGACTTCTTCTCAGCATGTCCATGTGATATTTCTAATACCCCTTTTCTTCTTTTCTCAGTAAATCCCGATACTTATAACGAGAGACACTCTACCGAGAATACTCTTTTGAGGACAAGAACTTCTTTTCTCTGCCGGTAGTAGATTGACATCACCACTAGCAAGTAGGATATCATCCACATACACGGGATTAGGAAATGAATTTCTCATTCTATAAGTTTGCACAAATGCGATTGTCCTCTCATTTTCTTTAACCCAAAATAACTTTTGATTCTAGAGACTTGCTCTAGTCCATAAGATCCCTTGTGATCTTTACTTTCATCTGATGTAACTCAGATCATTATGTGCCATTAGCACTCATTATAATCTGTTTATTCTCTTAGCGCAAATCTTTGATTTAAAATCGCTTTTTACATATTTCCTTTGGAGTCACATTGGTGTTGTAGACCCTTTATAGCCTACTGTTTTGGCTCCATTGGAAATTACTTATGAGTCCCAAACATCGTCGGGATTCACATAGTCTCTAATCATTAAGACAAGTAGACACTAGTCAAAAATGATTGAGCGCTTCTTATAATTTCTGTAAATGACGTGGGATCAACCTTCATTTAAATTTCTCTGATATAGACTTTATAGTCATCTGTTTTTCTCATATGGGGATGTTGTTGTTCTGTCATTGCCTAGAGGCAATTAATTCTGTAATCTTCTATTGCTATAGCTCTTACAAGGACCTAAATCACAAGATCCATCTCTATTATAAAACAACAAGCTCCCCCAGATAAAATCTATTCGAGCCTTAGTTATGTTCATACCATGCTCCCCCAGATTACTCCATTTTCTTCAAAATGGTGTATCCTTAATCCCTTTTATTTGGGTTTATTCTGTTAACCTGTCAATCTGTCTTCTTTATGGCACTTTGAGTACCGTCCTTAGTCTCCTTTCGGAGCTGTAAAATATCCAAGAATAAATCTATCTCTTTACTTTAGGGGTATCATTATTATGACCGTCGTATTCCCCAGACGATCACAATTCACCATAGATCACTTAGATGCATAATATGCATCACATTATCTGAAGTATAGGGGAGTTTATTCTGTAACATTCTCTATCTCCCCCTCGAAATGTGGCAAGAACCTTTTGCCACAATTTCGAAACTTTGATTATCTGCTTTATTCAAAATGAAGTTATCTTTTATCTGCTTCATTCAAAATGAAGTTGTCTTTTAATGTATGGGAGTACTTTTTCCTCATTCCTTTTCAAAACTCACAAGAGTTCTTTCTCAATGGTACTTTTGCAAGTCACACTTGCATGCCATTCTCATCTTTAGGTTCTTTTGTAACTTTATTCTCTTTTGACTCATTAAGTGCTTTGTAACTATGACACATAAAGTGTGCGGTCGATATAAAAACACATGAGTCATCACATCTTCTTCCTGTCATACAGGATAAGTCCTTTGTCAAAAATTTCTCCCGCCATGCGGGTATTTTCCCAGACTTTTCCCACCACGTGGGTATTATTATCGTCTTTTCCCGTCATGCGGGTAATTAAGAGACACAGATGCCACAATTGGCTCTTTAGACTGCATATTCAATCATCAAATTCAGAAATAAATCTGAATACTCTTTTATACACATGCTTAATCCAACGTTGGTCAAATTAAGCATTCATGTTGCTCGTTTAAAAAATTTTCTTCATATAGGTACATGAAAGAAATTCGTTAAACAAAACTCTGAATGATTTATTTGTTTTCTGCATGGAGAGTACATGAAAGACATTTGTCAAACAAGACTCTCGATGATCTATTTGTATTCTTGGATTAACATCCAAGAATTCTTTTTCTTTTGCAGTCATTCTTTAGAGAGAACATACTCTCTCACTTTATGATCTTTCTTGGTCATCTTTCGGGTCACAAGTACCCATTCTTTTGCTTTCACGAATGAAAACATGAGAATCTTTGTCTGAGAAAATATTCAATGATAATAAACAATAATGAGCATAAAAATAACCCTACGTTGGTCTGGTTAAAGATATGCACATTAAATCTTTAAAACTTTCTTCTATATTCTAAATCACCGTTGGGCAGAATTAGAATAAAACATCATCTTTCTACACTAATTCTACATCACCGTTGGGCAGAAATAGAATCAATGCATAAAACTGATAAACAATATGATGATAATTATTCTATTGCAATAAAGAACTCTGTTTGGAAAATAACATTATCATCAACTCTATTTCAGCGGAAACATGAAATATACATATTTCTATAGTTCAAGAGCATTTCTTGATCTTTTATCTTTTCTCTGAAAATTGATCACTTTCATGCAAAAATTATCAGAGATCTAGCCCTTTGACTATAGAACTCATATAATTATAGTACTGCTATCATCAACGTTGGTCAGAAAATAACAATACCATAATTAATCTGTTAAACAAGTATTTCTCTTTTCCTCCTCTCTAATTAAATTTTCCCGTTGGTTCCAATTTAATTAGAGAAGAGTCCTTTTACTTTACAGTAGAAACTGTAAAATATTATCTGTATTTCACAAACATTGCACTGTTCAACGATTAACAAATCATGATTATGTTATTAACAACGTTGGTCGTAAAATAACAGGATCATAATTATCTTTAATATCACTCTAATCATGCTTTTAATTCTCACTTTAAATCATGATAATGTTATTAACAACGTTGGTCAATTAATAACAGAATCATAATCATCATTAATATCACTTTAATCAAGCTTTTAATTCTCACTTTAAGTCATGATAATGCTATTAACAACGTCCATTACAAATAAGAACAGGCGTAGGTTTTCTCGACATGCATGCTATAGAGACTTCTTCTCAGCATGTCCATGTGATATTTCTAATACCCCTTTTCTTCTTTTCTCAGTAAATCTCGATACTTATAACGAGGTTGACTAGTGCGCCAGGCACCCCACCAAGACACCTACCGATCTAGGGTTGTGGCAGTAGCAGCGGTAAGCTCCACCACCGCCGCCACTCACTGCCATCTCCGGCCATCTCCACCATGGCCGGCACTCCAGGTTTGTGCTGTAAGAGGAGAAGGTGCCTCCATTATCTCTCCTCTCTCTGTTCTTCCGATTTGATCTAGACCTAGATGATCCCATGGATTTAACATGTGCTACTATATCGGAACCGATCTCAAGCAAGCAATAATGGTGGAAGTGAATCATTTTGGTTCTTGTAAACAGCTCGGCCGCGGCAACAATGCAGTCCAATCCAATCTAAGGGCAACTTCAACGCGCACAGCTAAACGGACACATTTTATGTTCGGATTTTGTTCATTTGGGTCGCGAATCGGGCAGCGTCCGGCCCATATCCGGCATTTCATAGCCAGTGCATGCAACGTGGCGCCCATTTGGTCCGTCATGTCCTTTTTATATCATCGGACATATTTCACCAAAATAAGCTAGCAAATGTATCTTGCAAACATAAACTTGTCATGCCCACATTCAACAATGTACCAAAATAATAGCATGCCATGCCAGCATACAACATTGTACCCAAAACATTACATAAGGCCATCTCCATGCCCGGTCATAGTTCATGCACAACACACAATTGAGATGATCAATCATCTCGCTCCGTGAAGAATTTTTGCTTCTTCTCAAACCAAGCCTTCTTCCTCAAGGTCAATGTGGCTAGGTCGGTCGTCATGATCCGGGACTCTTCTGTGATTAGAGCATGCTCAACCTCCTTGGCCTTTACCTTCACTTCAATAGCTCTAGAGCGGGCATTTTCCTTATCGATCTCGAGCTTCCTATTTTGTATTTCATAGAAGTTCTCTGAGTGCTCCCGTCTCTCTCGACGATTCCTCTTTTCCTTCTTCTCAATTGGCTTATCCTTTTAGGATATGAACCTCTTCAAAGTTTCTTTCAAGACAATTATCGAAGCATCACGCTTCACCTCTATCTTGGTGTTGGTCCTCCCCCTAGCTCTCTTGTCACTTGGGGCCTCTTGCTCGACGGCCGGTTCGGCCCTACCTCTTCGCATGGATGCCATGAGTTCCTTCCACTTTGGATAATGTTTAATCTCTCGTCAACAATGGATCAAGGTAAATGGCGGTCATGACAGCTTTGGCGGCGGCTATGGCGGCGGCCGTCTCTTTGGCTTTAGTCTTCACCTTCTTCCTCCGGTTGTTCCGCTTCACAGTGTATGCCGCCCTCTACTCCGGGGTGAGCTCCTTCTTCGGCTTCACCAAGGCGGGGAAGGGGGCGGCCCGACCCTTGTTGTTTTGGCGGCGGCGGCGGCGGGCAGCTGGTGCGTCGGCCATGGGGTTTTCGCGGGTGAGAGGCGGGAGAGGAACAGGTTGGAGTGGCGAATTATGTGGCTGGCTGGCGGGAAAAGGGGAGGAGATCGTCCGCGCGTGTCTGCCGTGGACGCAAATCCGGCTCAAATTTGGGCCGGAAATAGGTCCACGCGGACAGGAAAACAGACATCAGCACGTTTGCGTCAGTGCGTTGGGCCGTGATTTTCCTTCAAGCTGACAGAAACGGACCAAATAGATCGACGCATTGGAGTTACCCTAAACCCATTGCATTTGCACTGCACTTTTCGGTACACATGCTTTCGTCTCTCCTCGACACTTTCTTCTGCAATCACAACAAGGACTGTATCATGCACGATGCGCCACAGTGGAGTACTGGTGCTAGCAGAGCAGCGTACCGGTTTTCAGTGTGTGGAGCGAATGAAACTGGGGAAGAGGGCACATGGACGGGACGCGACGCATTGAAGCCAACTGTTGTGAGTGCAAAGAGGCAGGCAGGCAGGCGTCGTGGGGTGCAGTTCATTGATGCGGGCCTACTCCTGCCTGCCTGTGCTCGCAGCTACGGCGGATCCATGCCGCTTGCCCCGGCCGGCCAATGGAGCGATTCTTCGCCTCACCGGTATCCAGCCCCAGCAGCTGCACTTGGCGAGTGCCGCGCCGGAAGGCCTGTCCGCTGCCGCCGCAACAACTGCATATCCGATCTCGCCTGCGCGGGGACTTGGCGAGTGTCGTTGAAGTGCAGGGCGCGCTAGGTCGTGCCGGCCACCTCTGGCCGCGCGTGCGCTGCTGCACTAGCGGCGGCACGGCACTACCGCGTCGGTGTTAAACTCCGTTTCAGCCTCCGTCGGTGACCGTGGTCTGTGGTACACTGGTAGGACTGCCCCTATTCCCGATAAAGTCCCTCATCGCCTACTAACTCATCGCCTACTAAGGCCTCCTTCTTTTCAGCTTATTTTCCAGATTTTCCTAGAAGGTACCCTTCATCAGCTTCTCACAGAATCTCGTTTTTTAAATTTGTTTAAACTTCTAAATAAGTATTGGGAAGACAAATTTCAAAGTTTAAACAAATTTAAAAAACGAGATTCTTGAAGAGGCTGATGAAGGGTAGCTTCTGGGAGAATCTGTAAAATAAGCTGAAAAGAAGGGGGCCTAAATGGGCCGGGCCTAGGTGATTTCTTCTTCTTTTTTACTTTTCGTATCTTATTTGTTACCTATTCATTTTTTTAGCTCATTTCTGTGCTAGTTTTTCTTTATTCCTGTATTCACCAACATATTCGGCTATAAGGATTTTGAAAATTTTATTGATACTTAATATTTCTGCATTGGGTAGATAGTCATTATATGAATACTTTTTTTATTGGGCACAAAAGTAATAAAAAATGCATCCACATGTTATAGAAAAAAGGTTCACATGTTTCAAAATAAATGTGCATGTATATTATGAAACACGTGTTCATGGTGGTATGCTGAACAAAGGGTCGCCACATCTGTAAAATTTATTTCCCCTGAAATTTTGTTTTGAAATATGTTGCATCGTCATAAAATATTGTGTAGCTATATCAAAGAAAATGTACATGACCTTTTTAATGGTAAATGTTCTCATATCTCGTAGGAATATGTTTACATATTTACTACGAATGGAAAAGGAAGCATATAAGAAAAATGTGAACGAAAATGTTTTCAATCAGAAAAGTAAAATAACAAGATAGTTAAAAAAAATGATTCTCCAACTGTTTCATGAAGAAGAAGAAGAAGAACAAGAGAACCGGACCGAAAAAATCCAGTTTAACCTTTGATCTTGCTAGACCCCAAGTCCATAGTTAGACATAATTGTTATGTGATTTAGACATGCTAGTGACGAGAGTTACTGGGTACCACTACCAGGGCGAACAACATCGGTAGGCAGACCGGAACACCGTCGGCACAACAACCCCTCGATGTGTACCATGATAATCATAACCAACAATGCATAACAATGAACCCGAACCCCGAGATATGAGTTAGACAAAAAAATTATGTGTCCTTACATGCTACCCACGAGAGTTACTGGGGTACCAATTCCAGACCAGAACATCATCTACAGGCAGGCTTGCACACCATCATCACTACACCCCCTCACAACGGACCATGCTAATCATAACTAAGACTACATAATAATAAGTTCGAGAATATCAACCCTCAATCGAGCACTTTATATCCATACATGCATCATGCATGGGAAGACTTGGAATAACAGGTACAAAGCAGTGACTCTACGGCATTAAAGCAATATTATGCAACTCTTACAAGAGTAAAGATAGAAAATAGTACACGCATAGGTCAGATGAACCAACATTACACAATTCAAAGGAAAAGGGAATTATGTTGTGCTACACAACAAGTTTTACAAAAGGTCTAATAGGACATGAGTAAGCAACAGTGAGGTCTCATTATTCTGATTCTAGACTGTCACATGTCAATCTCAAACTATTCGTCCATATCAACGTAGAAGAGTTAATCTGCAAGATCTAGTTAACCTAATAAATGCATGCCCAAGTCAAAAAGATCATTTATGGATCTCATTTGCGTAAAACCAGACATCATTTACAAAACAGGAAAAAGAGAAGTCGTCTACTTTAAATTGTTGCAAGGGCGTAAGAGAGCAATAAATCTTGCTCTACTGATCTTTTTATAACCACTAATGGTTATCAGCTGAATCTATCAACTAGGATCAGACCCTAGAAACCCTCATAAAAAACAATCGTTTGCACACATTTTCAACAAGTTTTACGAGTTTGTTAAGATTGTCTATGATCACAGAACCTCTCACCAAGTCGCTTTAACCGTGGACACTATTTTCGAAAAGGTTAACCAAACAAGGGTGTAAACTTTTGCCCACACATACCAACCGACTCTTGTTGCCATATCACACACTTCCTAGGGTGCTGGCAGAGGGCGGTTGACCGCGACCTTTACCTCACTTAACACTATCCCATGAGTCACTCCTACAGGTCAGTTTTTCCACCACGTGATGGCCACCTCAAAGTGACCCCTATTGATGTATCCGGGGATCAAGATCAGAGGTCGTGCCTCTCTTGACCCCGGCCATGCCCTATATGCAATGCACCTTTTCAAAACCTTATCCACACCTTCGCCATGCACATTCCAAATGGAAAGCCCGAACTATGCGCCCCATGGCTAGAATAACCAATTAGATCAGTAACCCAGATTAGCTGGGTGATTAGAACGACAAACCAATACAATGTACCACGTAATAACTAACCAGTTAGATCGGTGGTGGAAAATTTAATTTGGTTGCTAGTCTCCTCTATATATGCCTTACATATGCAATATTTATAAGGTTGTTAGATAAATTTCCAATGTTTAATTTCATGCATAACTTTCATTTGAGAAACTAGCAGGGGCAACTGTATACATATATGCATTGCAATGAGCTTATATAATAATTGATGTTGTGTGTGCAAAAGTAGTAGAACCATAATATATCATTTTTGTCGATGATTACTGTAAAAATTAATGCTACTTCGGTGATAAGTATAAATCATCAAAATATCATCAACTTATTATCAAATTCACTATAACTTGTAATATATACATTTGACAAAGGAAAATTATCGTGGCAATCGTTAGTTTATACTCCAGAAAGTTATACATATTTTTCTTATGTAACCATACACCACAAACGTCTGTTAAGATATTTGCTAGCCTAAATATGCTTTGGAAACTCCACCAACATATTTAATGATACTTAAAATAGAGAAGAGCCTTGACACAATAATATACAAATACCCTAATAATTTTGAATTGTAAAAAAATCAAGGAGGTGTGTTAGCCTATAAGCTTTGGAAACTCTACCAACATATTTAATGATACTAAAAATAGAGAAGAGCCTTGACACAATAATATACAAATATCCTAATAACTTATCAATTGTAAAAAATAATCAAGGAGGTGTGTTAGCCTATAAGCTTTGGAAACTCTACCAACATATTTAATGAGTACTAAAAATAGAGAAGAGCCTTGACACAATAATATACAAATACCCTAATAATTTATCAATTGTAAAAAAAATCAAGGAGGTGTGTGTTTTTCCTTTTGTTTCACAATTTAAATTGGTTTTGTATCTTGTTATGGACAATAACTCACGAATGAAAAACTTTGTGCCCAACTCTGATTTATTTTCATTGAATATAGATTGCAACTATATAACAGAAACAATTGAGGAAAATTATTGTATGGTTAACAATGCTAACAAATTAGTATACATTATATGTTTGTTAAACCAGTAATATGATTATAAAATATATTAAGGTATACAAGTTTAGTGTAAATATATAACTCGGTATTGTGGTGTAGAAGGTGAATCCGCCATTTCAGCTACTATAATAGTATATTCTATGACTGTGGGTCCAAAAATCAATTGAACAACCATAAAACTATGCGCAAAAGGGAGTTTCTTGGATCATATATAATGGGACTGGAGAACTGGGAATCATATATATCACAAGTATTTGTATTGTTTCCTTGATATTTTGCATACCAAATCATAACTTTTGCCAACCCTAAATGTTGTATGAAGATATTTGGAAGGGCTTCCTAGATATTTGCAAGAAATGTAGACCAAAAGTCCTATTTTATGAGATGATCAAATAGATACAGGAGACACCAGAGAACACTGTTGTGCTTCTTATGCATGTTTGGTCAAAATATGTTAATTTGACTACTCAAGTTTTATTTGCCGATATATATCATGTTAAAAATATCATTGCTTCTTTGCCTCCGGTGGTGATGGGTTGCTCAAGGAACGAGTGGTTGCTTCTTTGCCTCCTACTGTGAATGTGCCCTGCATGCGCCTCTCAACTCAAGTTGTTGTTGGTTTTGTTCTGCATCATTTTGACACTTGGGATGGAAATTTGACGAGGAGTGGTAACACGTGGTTCCGTGCTTAAAATACCGAGTGTGGTGGTTTCGGTTCATCTTTTACAACTGATACGTCTAAAACGTATCTATAATTTTTGAAGTTACATGCCTGTTATATATTAAATACCGCATGTTTTATTTACACTTTATATCATTTTTATGCATTTTCTGGGACTAACCTATTAACAAGATGCCACAGTGCCAGTTCCTGTTTTCTGCTGTCTTTTTGTTCCAGAAATTCTATTCGGGAAATATTCTCCAAAAGGTATGCCAATTTACGTGATTTATTTCTACACGGGAACGAAGACACTTCCCGAAGGAGAGGCCCAGGAGGCAGCCCAGGTGGGGAGGTGACCCCACGGCGCGTCCAGGTGGCCCTCGCGCCGCCAACCCGTCTGGCCCCCCTGGTGGTTTCCTGGCGCCGCCCTTTCGCCTACAAATTACATTTATTCGGAAAACCCTAAATACCCGATCAGAAATCCACGAAAAGTTCCGTAGCCGCCGTCATCGTCAATCCTAGTTCGGGAGGGTTCTGGAGTTCTTCCCGGCACCTTGCCGGAGGGTAAATCATCACCGGAGGATTCTTCATCACCATGCCTGCCTCCGTAGTGATGCGTGAGTAGTTCTTCACGGGACTACGGGTCCATAGCAGTAGCTAGTTGGTAGTCTCTCCATTTTGTGCTATGATGTTTAGATCTTGTGAGCTGCCTAACATTATCAAGATCATCTTTATGTAATGCTACATGTTGTGTTTGCTGGATCCGATGAATTGTGAAGTTATGATCAAGTTTGTTCATCTATTTATATACATGTTTTATCTATGTTCCTGCATGCTCTCCGTTGTTAGTAGATGATTTGGCCAAGTAGATGCTAGTGACTCCAAGAGGGGGTATTTATGCTAGATAGTGTGTTCATGCCTCTGGTAGCCTGGGCTCGAGATGACAGAAACGACTAAGGCTGTAGATGTGTTGTTGCCACTAGGGAGAAAACAACTTTGTTTATGTCATATGCAGTGTTTACATTGCACAATTTGCTTAATGCTTTTATCTATTGCTTGCAACTTAATACTCACGGGAGACACAAATACTATCCCGAGGGTGGATTATTAGTCATAGATGCAGCTAGCAAGCAGCCTATGTATATTGATGTAATGCCCAATAGATCTAACAATGAACGTGTTCTTATCATATATTGCATTGTCATGTTTTTTGCATTTTGTCAATTGCCCAGCTGTAATTTGTTTACCCAGCATGTTAGTTATCTGTTTTATGGAGAGACACCACTAGTGAACTGTGGACCCCGGTCCTTTATTCCACACTAAAAAAACACCGTTTCCACCACGCTCTGCATTTAGTTACTCATTGTTCCTTTTTGCACTCATCATCATTTTCCACACCATACGTTTAATCCTTTGTATTCAGCAAGCCGGAGAGATTGGCAACCTTCCTGTTTCGTTGGGGCAATGTATTTTGATTGTGTTGTGTGCAGGTTCACGTCACACGCCATATTTTTTGACGCCGTTGACACCGTGTTGAAGCTCTTCCAATTCCTACTAGTTCGATAACCTTGATAGATTTCAAGTGAAAATTGCTGCTGCACTACTTCATACCTTCCTCTTGGGGTCTCCCAACGAACGTGTGTTTCAACGTCATCAACAAACTAGTGAAGAATTAACACAACTTGCACCAACAATTCAATTTCTCTGCTTTATATTGTACTGATTTGTGGCAAGTCCTTGAGAACAAACGGACTTGTGGCTCCCGAGCATCAGTGAACCCTATAAGATTTTTTAATTTTTTTTTTACAAATTTGAGTTTGAAAAATTCCCAATAACATTCCTATGATACATATGCATGTTTCTACGTATGTGCCAATTTTCGGTGCAAAAAAGTCTTATTCTGAGCTATATAAAAATTAAAAAAAACTGGGAACAAAAATGGGAAAATAGTGTGTTGAATATGTCAGAAAGTTCACTTTTTGCCTAGGCCAAAATGTAATATTTTTTTGGACGAAACTTCTGACGTACTGAAAGTGCATGGTGTCCCCATGTGTGTCCCCCCTGTGTGGTTTTGGTAATTAATGACAATCCTCATGGACTAATGTTTGCATTGAGATATACTTGTAGATTTTGTCCATAGGAAAAGATTGGAGTTCATGTGTTGGACTCTAGAAGATTACATCATAATCAATGCTCTACTCAAGGGTTTATATGAAGAATGGTCATGTGTCGAGTTGAGCATATTGCAAGTATGTCTTGAAGGATTCAAGACATCATCTTTGTGAAACGGAGCTTAGCGAGGCTCTCCCATAATGGAGTATGGGGGAGCATTTGGAGAAGTCTTCATCAAGCATGTGCTAGCAAGCACAATCAAGAAAGGTGTTCCAACTTGAGGGAGTCAAGATCGTCATCATCTAGCTCAAGTGGAATGCGCAAGGCAAATGTATGATCTTGATAGGGTTTCTATTTTACCGGTCTCATGGTCTTTGTGGGAGACCGGGTTATAGGATAGACGGCGTACTATCAAGAGGGACTCTCAAGTGAGTAACTTGATCGCATATTTGTGGAGAGCTCAAACCTTTGCATATTTGGCATATCATATTTCTTGGTTCTTATTTGGCTTTTATCCATGTGAGAATTTAGAGCTTGTGTTCATCTCCATACCAAGCTCTAGTTCATCAAAAACGGATTTCATTTGAATATCTTGTAATATTTTTGATGTTGGAGGTTTTACCGGTTCGTCTTTTGTAGAGAGGTCAAACTCTCCTCTTGTGTTCTCCTCCTCACATGATGTACTATGATGTGTATATGTATGATCTTGTGACTATCTTCGAAACAAGCCCAGGATCATAGAAAATGGAGTCCGAATGAAGAACTTGTTGAGTTTTCGTGTTGGAAATATTATCAGTTTATCCTTGAGGAAAGTTCCACATCTTCACATGGGTGGTGACTTTACTCTATCTATGGTTCTTAATATTTCCAACAAAATTGGTTTCATCTCATTTGGAGTTTTCTTGCAAAAGTTAGAGGTCAATGAAGATCTCTTTCTGTTTCTGGTTGGCCGGCCTGGCCGGGCGCTAGGCCGGGCCCCTCGGGTGGTTGGCCGGCCTCCTGCCTTTCTTAGGCCAGCCAGGCCGGGCTGACGTCCCCCTCAAGGCCGGGCGCCTCGGGTACCCTGCCGGCTTCCAAGTCGGCCTAGGCCGGGTCCAAGGCCGGGCGGCTCGGGTGGGTGGCCGGCCTGAAGTCAGCACATCTGGGATCGCGAAAAACTGCCAACAGGCAGATTTCCAAGGGGACCTATTTAAAGGGCTTTCTTCCCAAATGGTTCCTAACTTCTTGAGCTCGTTTTCCCCCTCTCTCTCCTCCATTATTGACCTTTGGAAAAGCTTGCCTACCTCTCAATCCCTCCCAAGATTCTTGCATATCTTTGAGAAAAAAGTGAGAGGAGATCTAGATCTATATATCCACCAATTCATCTCTCCTCTAAGTGAGGGGAAGTCTCTTGATCTAGATCTTGGAGTTCCATTTGTTGAGTTCTTCTTTGTTCTTCCTCTCTTCTCCCCCCATAAGCATTAGTTGCTTTTGGTGGGATTTGAGAGTGAAGGATTTGAGCACTTGTGCTCTTGCCATTGCTTTGTGCATCGGTTTGTGCTCTTCACGAGGATTCGTGAAAGTTGAAAGTTTGTGAGCTTGTTGCTCTTGGGTCTTTGGACCCTAGACGCCATTGTGGTGGTTGAGACCTTTTGTGGTCACTTGTAGCCGTTCGGGAGCCCCGAATCCAGTTGTGGGTTGTGCCCCGGATTGTTGTTGTACAGGCTCCGGTTTCCGCCTCGAAGGATTCCGATAGTGGAAGGTGAACCAAACCTTTTGTGGTGCGGTTCATCGGAGAAGAAGGTGAAACCTTTGTGGTGTTGAGACCAACCTGTTGTGGTGGCTCACACCTCTCCAACGAGACGTACTCCCCTAAAAAGGAGGAACTCGGGAATACATTCTCGTCTCCGCGTGCCTCGGTTATTTCTATACCTGAGCTATTTACTTATGCATTTTACATTGTGATAGCCTTCGTGCTTGAAGTATTCTCTATTGCTATCACCTTGTTGCTTGTCTTGCTTAGCATAAATTGTTGGTGCACTTAGGTGAGACTAGTATATTTAGGTTGTTGGCTTGTTAATTTAAACATCTAAGTTTTATTCCGTATTTATCAAGTCTAAACCGGAAAAGTTTAAATCGCCTATTCACCCCCTCTAGGCGACATCCTTATCCTTTCACGTACGTATGTGTATATATATTTGTGTACGAAGTATTAGATTTTTTGAAACCTAGAAGTATGATTTTCAAAATTTTCAAAAAATTGGTTCAATGGTGCTCAGGAGCCACTGCCAATTTTCGTAAGTCCTTTTTATATATACAGTGAATGCTCCTTGAGTAGGTTATGTAACAAATGGTTCGATGCGTGGATTATATACATGTTTAATCATTTTCAATATTCCGCACATTGCATCACCAAGTCAAATCTCGACTGCTTCCTTCTCAGTTGAGTTGATCGGCGGGGTTAGCACTTAGCAAATCTGAATGCCCTTCTGTGCTTAACTTCAGTAATAAAACTTCAGAAATAAAAAGCTTCAAAAAAAAAAAAACTTCAGAAACAAATGGAATTTGATGCATGTAAGCATGGTTTGTGTCCCAGTACACACGAAATCGACCAACAGTCAAATGAGTAGAGAACTAAGCAGGTAACCGGCAAACGATCAGTCAGCACCTGCCACATATGTACACTTGATCAACATCACAATTCACAACGCTCCCGGCCACCAGGTCGGACGAGTGAAATGAAGGACGATGCGTACAAGCCACTAGGCAGGGGAGCGCCTAGTACACGACCCGGCGGAGCGCGCCAGCCGTATTGGGCCGCGGCCCATGACCCTGCCTCCTCTCATTCTTTCTCTCCGCCTCCGGCCGCTTCCCCGCCGCCAGCATCGGCTAGACCCGCCTGCTCCTGCCCCCCGCGCTCGGTGCCGCTGCCGAGCTGCCTCCGCGCCCCGCCCTGCTCGAGCCGTCACCTCCGCCGGTCCGCTGCCTCTCGGCCGGCCATCCTTCTAAACCCCCACCCCCCACACCCACCTTCTTCTCCGGTGCCGGCCACCCCGCACTTGCACCCCCTCGTTAAGTCACGTCCTCACCTCCACCTGCGCCGCCGCGACGAGCCGCGTCGTCGCCGGCTACGGTGAGGTCCATCTCTCGCCTGGCCGGCGACGTCGCGGCCAGCCGCACCGTCCCTGTCAGCGGCGAGTTGTTCGCACTCGGTTCCTTCAGCTCCGGTCGCCGTCGCGCCTCCTCTCTGCATCGGTCGTAGCCATGCTCCCTCGCACGAACTGGGCCAGGTCCATACGCCACAGGGGGTGTGCGGAGCGCATTAGCGCCTGACCTGGTCGTCAATTAGGAATTGCCACTAGGCAGCCTGTTTTTTTTTTCTGAGAGATGTCGCAGCCATGCTCCCTCGCACGAACTGGGCCAGGTCCACACGCCACAGGGGGTGTGCGGAGCGCTTGACCTGGTCGTCAATTAGGAATTGCCACTAGTACGCAGCCTGTTTTTTTTCTGAGAAATGCGACCAGCCTATGTACGGACCGGTTTTGGGTCGTTAGCCCATTTCAGCCAGCACAAGATACGAATCCGCAGCCTTCTTCTGCCCAGCTCTCGGCGACTGCCTAGTGGCCCAAAACGCCCATTCTCTCTAGCCCGTTCAGGTTCAAACACAAGTTTCTTTCTGAGTAAAATGCATCAACAGTCCTGGAAGTTGCTGGCGAGGTTCACAACGGTCCCGGAAGTCACGGAATGCCTCATCGCAGTCCTGGAAGTTGTCTCGAGCGTCCAGCTACGGTCCTGGGTACGTATCGTGGTGACGTGGCAACTTGGTGGACCCGCAACGGTGGCCCACGACTTGAGTCTCCTCGTCGCGACGGTCGCACGCACTCGGTCAAACCATTCATGGCCGCCCGTCCTCGCGCGTCCGCGCCCATGGCCGCCGCTCGTCCTCGCTCCGTCCTCACGCGTCCGCGCCCATGGCCGCAGTCCCAGGCGCCTCGTCCTCCACGACGTCCGTGTTCACGCGGGTTGGTCGACACCAGGCCGAACGCCTCCGTGCTCTCGCGCACGCGCCCATGGCTGCCGCCTATCCTCGCCTCGTCCTCCACGGCGTCCGTGCTCACGCGGGTCGGTCGACACCAGGCCGAACGCCTCCGTGATCTCGCGCACGCGCCCATGGCCGCCGTCCGTCCTCGCCCCGTCCTCGTGCGCCCGCGCCCATGACCGCCGTCCGTCCTCGCGTGCCCGCGCCCATGGCAGCCGCCCGTCCGCGCCCCATCCTCGCGCGTCAGCGCTCTGCCATCCCGTGTCTCTCTATGCTCCCGTGTCTCCTCCACCTCGTTGACGACGGCGGCGCGGATCTCGGCGACCTCGCAGTCGAAGTCCTCCTCGGTGCCGGTCATCTGGGCGTCGATCTCGGCGATGATCTGGCGCGGCGTCGAGGTCCCGCGCTGCGCGGCGAGGTGGAGCTCCGTGTCGTTGTGGCTGCCCGTGACCTGCTTGACGTACTTCTTGCGGCCCGCCCGGTCCATCCGCTTGCCGGAATTGGAGAGCACGAGCACGGGCGCCGCCGCCTTGGGCGACGGGGACGGGGAGTGATCCATCCGCTTGCTGCAGCCGGACATGACCAGCACCGGGGCCTTGGACGGCGTCGGGGAGGAGGCCTGCGACGGGTTGTTGCTGGAAGGGACATGACCAGCACGGGACGCGACGGCGAGGCCGGCGACGACTGGTCCAGTCGCTTCCCGGAGCTGGACATGACTAGCCCAAGGGCGCCTGGCCGCCCGCGACGGCGACTGGTCGAGGCGCTTCCCGGATAGGCAGGACTCGAGGGCCCTCCCTCCATCGTGGGCCCGCCCACTTGCCACGTCAGCGCGTACCGTACACATACGTACCCAGGACCGTCCATGGACATCGGGCGCAACATCCAGGACTGAAATGGAGCAGTTCGTGACTTCCAGGACCATTATGGACATGACCCGCAACTTCCAGGACTGTATATGCATTTTACTCTTTCTTTCTTCTCTCCCAATCCGAAGATTGACACAGTCACAGGGCTTCTTCTCTCGCAAGAAATAAACCCACACAAAACCAAACAAACAGTCAGATCCAGCCCCCCCCCCCCCCATTCCGTCCCCCTCCCAGGACCAAATCCCCTCTAGGGTTTTACTCCCGCGCCGCCGTCCCAAGATCTTCCCCGGAAAGCGACCATGTCCGGCGGTCCGCGGCTGTCTCGCTCCTGACCAACATCGCCAAGGCGGCGGCGGGGCTCGGAGCCGCCGCCTCCCTCCTCTCGGCGTCGCTCTACACCGTGGACGGCGGCGAGCGCGCCGTCGTCTTTGACCGGTTCCGCGGGGTGCTGCCGGTCACCGTCGGCGAGGGCACCCACTTCATCGTGCCCTGGCTCCAGAAGCCCTACATCTTCGACATCCGCACCCGCCCGCACAACTTCTCCTCCATGTCCGGCACCAAGGACCTGCAGATGGTGAACCTCACCCTCCGCCTCCTCTCCCGCCCCGACGTCGTTAACCTGCCCACCATCTTCACCTCCCTCGGCCTCGAGTACGACGACAAGGTCCTCCCCTCCATCGGCAACGAGGTGCTCAAGGCCGTCGTCGCCCAGTTCAACGCCGACCAGCTCCTCACCGACCGCCCCCACGTCTCCGCGCTCGTCCGCGACTCCCTCATCAAGAGGGCCGCCGTGTTCAACATCATACTCGACGACGTCGCCATCACCCACCTCTCATACGGCATCGAGTTCTCCCTGGCCGTCGAGAAGAAGCAGGTCGCGCAGCAGGAGGCCGAGCGCTCCAAGTTTCTCGTCGCCAAGGCCGAGCAGGAGAGGCGTGCTGCCATCGTGCGCGCCGAGGGAGAAAGTGAGTCTGCACGACTCATTTCTGAGGCCACAGCCATCGCTGGGACAGGCCTCATCGAGCTCAGGAGGATCGAGGCTGCCAAGGAGATCGCCGCCGAGCTGGCCCGCTCACCCAATGTTGCCTACATTCCCTCCAGTGACAATGGAAAGATGCTGCTCGGCCTCAATGCCGCTGGGTTCGGTGGCCGGTGATTTGCCTTCTCGCATTTTACTCATTCAGTTGCCCAAGCATCATCTTGCCTTATGATGAGGTACTAAAACTATGGGTTGGAGAACAATTATATCTGTTATTCTAGGTCATGTTAGGTCTGAATGTCTTGGGACGAAATGTGGTAGCCTCTGATCCAAATAAGGTCTGCGTATGGACATCTATGATTTGTCACATTAAGCTTTCTGGTGTTGATGAATTTGTGTACTAGTTATACTTATGCTATTTGCGTATGTGATTTCATTGTTCTCTAACGTCGCAGGGGTTGCATCATTTGCTTCATGATTAATCATGCCTCTTTGATGTGTGCTATCTTTGTTTTAGTAGAAACTACTGCGTGTTTTCTGTATTGCCCCGTGGTTTCTTTAATAGATTTCCCCTTAAAAAACCTGGATGCTTAAGAGACTTTAAGAGTTGACAGCGCTCCACGACTGGTTGTATATTAGCCCTTTTGGTCCACATCTCCTTGTTCTGCAGCTCATGTTCTATCTTATAGCAGATTTATCTTCTCAGAGTATGCATCCTTTAACTTGGGGTTTGCTTCTCTAGTGTTACAAGAGTCAATTCTGGATATGATATGCCAGTGGATGGTAGGTTGATACTGTGATGTTTGATTTAACCCATATTATGGTTCATTCCATGGTCAAATATTAGCTCGTTTCGTGCTCTTTGTTTGGGACCTCCTGAACTGTTGTTTAGAAGCTATTGAGCTCATGCGAAGTAACACATCCATTTGACATGGTCTTTGCTTGTCGAATGTTACAAGATCAAATTATAGATTTGATATGCGAGTGGGTAGTAGGTTGACACTGTAATGTTTGATCTAACTTATCAGTATGTTTTAAAGATGATTGAATAGTAGCCCTTTTGACGTTCCTCGTTTGGGAGCTAATGAGCTGTTGTTGGGTGCTGTTGCACTCATGCGAAGTACTGCATCAATTTAACTTGGTCTTTGCTCATTTAGTGTTAAAAGATCCTATTGTGGATTTGGTACCTGAGTTGCGATCTGTTCATAGTATGATGTATGATTTAGCTGAATAGCATGGGTTAGGCCTGTATTGTTGGAGTTAGCTCTACAAGTGTTATAATTTACGAAATACATGTTGAATGGTATCTTGTTAGTTAAACTAGTATTACGAGAGTATCACAGAGATGAAGGGTATTCAATAACACTTTGAAGTCAACAATCTAGTTCAGTTTCTTTTTGACTTACAGTTTCTTTTGTTGATTACAAACCGGACAACCAGGTAGCACAATATTTTTAATTAAGAACTGGTTTACAAATTTTGATCTGTCAGTAGACAGTTGGTTGACGCTGTTATATACTCATAAATTTGATTTTAGCTCAGTGATATTCTTTTGTGAAGTTGAAATAGGTCTAGTACATTCCCGCAATTAGGCTCTACAAATATGTGATTTAGGTAGTAATGCCCAGTGTTCTTATTGTTTGTGCCCATCTACTTCTATCTCCCGAGGAAGGCTATTAATACCTGTTGCAGTTCTTAATATTTCGCAAAAAGATTATTAAGCTTAACATAAGCTTTTTAGGGCCTGTATGTAGCAAGGGTTTGGCTGCCTTTACTCTATGCTCAATAGTAGTGTAATGGATTTCATGTTTAGTTTGGCTTTATATGGATACATTGCTATTACATCTGATGGCTTCCGTGATTGGTGGTGACTGCCTGACTGAAATATTGCTGTTTTTCTCGGATTATTGCTTCTGTGCGATGATGCATGCTACTTGGGATTTATTTTTACTCTGCTCGTTGGGAACTTCTTTAACTCTTTTGTGCATGTTTGTTAGATGGTTTATATTCTCTGATTCTTCTTTTGTTTGTGTATGCTGTTTTGATGGTATGGCTCATCCTAGTGAATGTGACCCTAGTACTCTTGTTATATATCCATTTGTTTCCTCTCGGATGCGTTGCCGTACTCATCCTGGCATCCTGCCATGATCCACGTATTAATGTAGTTTGTTCGAAATTGAGTTCCATTATTTCTCTTGGAAGCGAAACGTTAAGAATGAGTTGCATAATCTGCTTGGTTGACGCGGAGGAGAACCTGAAGAATATGTTCTTTCTTTAGTTACCTGTTATTTTTGGGAGGCTTGCAGTTTGACTATACCATGCATGTGAGCAACTTGGTTAGTATACCTGATACTCTGCCAAACAGAAATGACATAACTTGTGAGTTTGTATGGCGGGCGGTTCGTTACGATCAAATTCCAACCCAGCCAAGGTCCGAAAATTATCTGAAGTTTGACGCCTCACGGCTCAGCCTGACATGTGCGAGTCCGGAATTGGGGAATGCTGCAGTGGGTTCTTCACTGCGGGGCCGGTGGGGTATCAGCTGGTGGTGTGGGGGTAGCTGACCGACAGTTCGTCAAACGCCCTGGACACAAATCGACCGACCATCGAGTCTTCACTGGGGACCCACGTGCACTGTCGAAGTCTACTTTCTCTAGGCATCTTGCTCTTGACCAGATAGTTCACATGCTAATCTCGCTCTGGAATCTGGATCCCTGATGAGAATCGATGGAAGAAGGCCGGGCGAGAACTTGCAATAATCTTACCACGGATTTACCGAATATTGACATGGTTTAGAAGTACTATTGCTCTGCACATTGCACAACAAACAAGTGTGCTGCTAGGCTGCTACTAAGAGCAAGTACAATAGTATAGCCGGCTGTTGGATATAAGATGGTGTCATGTCATCTATATCCAATCTAATAGCCAACAAGTATAATAGTTGGCTATAAATATGGACTATTTTATATATAGTTGGTCCACCTTCCACTCTCACAAAGTGCTTAGAAGCACGTGCTGTAGCTGATTCTTGAAGAGTACGCTTTCACTCTCTCCTATTCTCTCCTCTATATAAGCATAAATATAATATTTAAATACTTATAGCTGACTAGACCTTATTATACTTCTAATTATTCCAGCATCGAAGGAAAAGAAAACGAAATCTTTCTCTCTCAAAAGTTGCTCCCACGAATTCCAGGAGCGGCAACCAAGCTCGCACTCGCACCCAGCCGGCCAAACCCCAGGAAACCCGAGCCCAACCGGCCACCACCACCACCTCCCCACCGGCTCCCAGACATAACACCTCCCACTCCGGCCATGCCCCCTTGCCACCGCCGCTGCTGACTAGCCAATCCAAGCTACTGCTGACGGTGCATCTCTCGCCGGAACCGCCTCCATGGACCCGGCCTACGACGAGCTCGAGCGCCGCAGCCGTTACCTCAGCTCGCTCGTCCGCCGCACCAGGCTCGCCGACCGCCCGAGCCGGAACCAGAGCCAGAGACGGAACCGCCGAAGCTCAAAGTGGAGCCGAAACCGGCGGCGGAGCCCAGTGGTGGGGAGGGTAAGGGCGGCAAGGCCGAGGTCAAGGAAAGGGAGGTGACGGCCAAGGGGGGCGCGAATGGGGAGGAGAGGAAGGTGGCCGTGCGGGTGCGCGCGGCGGACATGCCCCTGCCGCTGCAGCGCCGCGCGATCTGGATCGCCCGCGAGGTCGTCCTCGCCACGCCGCGGCTCGAGAGCAAGCGCCTCGCGCTCGCGCTTAAGAAGGTACAGCCCCAGGTTTCTTCCTCTCTGCATTTGTTTTCTCGTTGTGGTCATTTAATCAGATGGATCAGTTAGTTTGCTAGGTTTAGACCATTTATTGCTGTGAACGAACACAGTGGAGAAAGATGCGTGAAACGAAGAACCACAGTTAAAATGGCTGGAAGGAAGATCTAGCTACAGCTTGATTCTAGCGACGTTCTTGCAGCTGAATATATTTGTGCACTTCGGAAAGGTGTGCATCTAGATTTCATAGTCTCGACAATGATTTTCAAAAGTTCTATGGTGTTGGAAGTGAAATTCTAGGCCTAGTTTGACCTTGATGAAATGGGGGTCAGAATGCTATTGCTGACAGATCAGGTACTTCAGTGTGTTCATTTATGAGATATGGTCCACTACAGTTAATACTTAACAAAATGTACTGGTGACATCTTGAATGCTTAGAGGACATGCGAGGATAGTTGTAATTGTTAGATGTATAGGTTTACTGTTCATGTTACTGTTCATCACACTTGTATAAGTGTCGTGGTGGTGTCACGGCAGATGCCATAGGATGGCTTAAGTTGTGGGCTCGCTAGGACGTTGGGGGATCCGGGGAGGGTTTGCGCGCTCACGGAGCACGCATGAAGAACAACCAAGAACTCGCCAGAACAAACAAGAACAAGCAGAACCAAGAAGAAGCAAAGAACACCACGATGTACCCTGCTTCGGGGCCCTCTTGTGGAGGTAACACCCCTACTGCAGCACTAGCCTACTCTCTTTATATCTCAAGTGTTTACAAGTACAGTGCGCTCCTTGAGCTGTATGAAGAACAATGGTGAAAGCTCTAGGAAGAAGATGGAGCTTGGGGGAAATGATGCTCGTTCTCCTCACCCTTGTCTCGCCCGTCCCTCGTACTGGAGGATGTGGTAGCTTACTTATACACTAACCGAATTACCATTTTGCCCCTGGCTGGAAGTGATAATGGCATGGACAAGAGGAACAGGACAAGCCTCTGCCCCCTGTCAATCCAACGGCCGGACTGTCAGGCCTATCTTGCTCTTTCGGGCAATGGCAGCTGTAGCCCATCGGGTCTAGGTCACATCCTCTTTCCCGAATTGGCCGAGTCAGCTCCTAGGTCGCTGCGCTCCCAGGAATCCCGTGGCTTGACCTGGCTGTCAAGTCCCAGCAGGCCTATCTTGCCTCTTCAGGCAATGGCAGGCGTAGCCCACCGGGTCTAGGCCATAGCCCCTTTCCCGAATTGGCCGAGTCAGCGCCTAGGGCCTTGCGATCCGGAAAACCTGTGACTCGACCTTGCTGTCCTCTGAACCTCGGTCAGTTGAATTGCAGGTCCCGTGACCTTACTGACATTACTTGGCCCCCGTGCCATATCCGGATCACCTTATCCGGGTCCTTCCTGACCAATCCGGCTAACTCAGCCGAGACTTCCCAAACTAATCCGGTTTGGCTTTACTGGATCCCCTTTGTTTCTTCCCATGCTTTAGCTCGATAGAGAGCTAACCGAATTCACATGAGATTCGGCCCAAGTGATCCGGCTGAATATTGATCCGGCCAGCCTTTTAGGGCTCTCAACACCACATCTTTGCCCTACCCGGGGGCAGCCCCCCGACAGTAGTCCCCGAAGCTGGTGCGGTCCTACAGCCTCGGCTGAAGGGCCGTAGCAGGTTCAGAACAAGCACTACTAACCGAATCACATAAACTTGTCTCCGAATTTCCCGGGATACTTTGGCCGGAAATCTCTGCGCAAAGCCGTGTTATCCGGGTCTTTGATTTGACATGCCAATGTCAGCACAATATCCGGATCCACCGGGCACTCGAGTGTAATTTGACCAAATGACCGTGTCTCCTCGAATTCTTCGCTGACAGGCACATTTGATCCGTACGACCTTTTCCCATTCTGTGACCCACCATGTGTCTGAAATACACGGTCACAGCGGAGACCACAAAGTTCCAGGGCGCGGTTATCCTGCGACGCCCCGAAAACTGCGCAGTAGTGCGTCAGTTACCACTCAGCACTATAAATAGGGGTGCGGGGGTTTCTCTTCTTCTCCGCTCGTTCCCCACTCCGAAAACCTCCATCTGCGCCACTGCCGCCGCCGCATCTCGCCCTCGCATCCTTGCCGCGCCGGAGACGTCCTCAACACTTGAGAAGACTCGCCGGAGCCGCGCACCGCGCACCGCCGTTTCTCCACTGGGCTCCTTCCTCGCCGCGCCGTACCCGTAAGTTCTTCTTCCTCCGGCCATGGCCACCGCGACCAAGTTCATACCCACGAGGAACTTACGCTGTTTCTTTCTGTAGATTCATTCCCATATAAATCCATGGTTATGCCTTAGCACATTCCGTAGATCCCTTTTCTAGGTTTCCTACTAGATTGCCTTAGATTAGCTTGCCACCGTTCGAACAGTTCTACTGGCCTTTTCACTTGAATTCTTTTTCTTTTTTACCGCTGTGGTAGATCTTCTGTAACCCTAGACTTTTGCGGAAGGTGTTTGTGATTGCCCTCCGAATCACCTTCTCTGCCGAACCCGGCTAGTTTCATCCGGGATAATCTTAGCCGAATCAATTTAGATCTGGTTCGATTAGGCCATTATCCGATTCATTTAACTCGGCCTATCCGACCTCGTGCAGGATTGATCCGGATATGGCGAAGCTTCCTCCCGGCAGATGGGAGGGTTCTGATGTGACAACAGACGATCTGGAATGGCTATTAAGCACCCGGCGTATAACCTCTCAAGTCATATGCCGCAAACCGGGGAAGGAACTTGCACCGGTCACCGAACCTGGTGAACGTGTGGTGTTTCTGGCGCACTTTGAGCGCGGATTCGGATTGCCGGCTAGTGACTTCTTCCGGGCTTTCCTTGATTTCTTTGGCCTGCAGCCTCATCACCTCCCGGCTAACGCCTTTGTTTCTCTGTCGGCCTTTACTTCCTTTTGCGAGGGCTATCTCGGTGTCTGTCCGACTGTGGATATATGGGCAAAGTATTTTCACCTCCGCAAGCAGACTATTCCAGGCACCAAGCCGAAGCTGATGACTGCTTGTGGTTCGGTTAGCATTACGCCGAGGACGGGATCCATCTTTCCCCGTATCACTGGCCTAGACACTGTCAGGAAGTGGCAAAGGACTTTCCTTTATGTGAAGAGTGCTGAAGGCCATGATGCCCTCAATCTGCCCGAGTTCCAGATCGAGCCACCCACAGCCGAATTAAACTTCGGGTATAATCCGGCTGAAACTATTGCAGAGCTCCAGACAATACATGAAACTCTGGAGGACTTTCTGAAGAAGGGCCTGGATTCGGACGATCTCCTCCGGACCTTTATCTCCCGCCGGGTCAATCCTCTTCAAAGACGTGAACACAAGATATGCCACATGAGTGGTCTGCTAGATCCTACCCGGATCAGCAAGCATGATCTTAACCGAGCTTCCATCAGGAGACGAGTAAATGCGATTGCCTATACGAGATGTCGGATAAGTGGCGGTGGGGCGTAAAGCCGTTTCACCGGAATGCACTTCCACCACAGGTTCGTTCACCACCTTCCGAATTCATCCATACTTCATCAGAATGCCATCGGACTAACCCGGATTTACCTTGACTCTTATGTAGCTGCTTGACCGCCAAGCTACTGAAGATGGAGATCTCTCCACAAAAGTATGGGGAGCGGATCGCAGCCCGTTGCGCGATGGCGAAGAGGATGCGGATACGGATGACTATCTGCCGATTCCGCGCGCCAAGCCAATCCGCAAGGGTAAGCAACCAACTATTTACGACCTTTCCGACGAGGAAGATGATGATTGCCAGATCTTAGATCCCATCGACGCTATTCCGATTTCATGGTCACCACCTTGTGTTCCAGCCAAACCAGATGCTGAAGGGACATCTCGGAAACGCGCTGATGCGCCCGGATCTGATGCCCCTAAAGCAAAAGAATCAAGAAGGCTGCTCCAAGCCGAATCGGCTCAAGCCCATGCCTACCACGAAGGGGTAATGCGTACGCTTCATTTGCTTTCTTCCTTTACTAACCGAGTCATCTTCATCCGGATTAACTGTTTACTTTGTTTTATGTAGTGACGTCATCGTCACCGAACAAACTCACTCATCCATTTCTTCTCCCATTCCTCCACTGGATTCGGCTACGGAGAACCAGTCTCCTGAAAGGGTTATTACTTCTCCAGCACGCCTACAACTGCCAATATTCCCCAACCGACTTCTACATCAGAGCCGGTTATTGACTTGGAGAGTGAGGAAACCCTGGTTCCTGTCCGGATTCAACTTGGCCACGCCCTTTGAAGGAGCTGGAGAAGGAAAAGGCTAAGACACCGGCTAAGCCCTTGCCTAAGCCGGATTCTCGCCCTACACCCGTAGCTCAAGCCCTGCTGAATCAAGAGCAGCAGAAGAAGAAAAAGCAGAGAGCAGCAGCAACAGCAACAACAAATTTCCGAGAAGCAGCACAAGGAGCAACATCCGAAGCAGACTCCGGGTGCGTCACCTCAACCCAAGCCGACTCAAGGTGCCCTGGCACAACTCCAACCACCTCGGATAAGCAGGTGGCGGTAGCAAGAAAATTCCTGCCGCCCCATCAGCGATTCGATTCGGCCAGGCCCTGTCGAATCCCCGCCCTCCGGGCAACGATAAGCTCGAGTCCGCCAAGCAATTCATTGAAGCTTGGAATGATGCTGACCTCGCCAAAGACTTTTCTACTTCAGCGCCACATCCGGCTGGGCCTAGTCGGATGTTTCAATCTCTACACTCCGTGCAGACCTCGGTTACTGAAGCTAACCGGGTCTTTGAGGTAACTTTACCGAATCTTGCTTTTACTTAATCAATCTGCACTATTCCCAGTCCCCGAGATTCGGGTCGAACGACTGATACTCCTCGAGTAAGAAAGTCATTCGGCTTGAATCTATAAAACTTGATCATGAATGTTGTCTTAACCAAGGAAATCGTGGGACTTCCAGTCCCCGAGTCTCTTTTCCAACTGATTCGGTTAATCTCGGGCCAGTCCCCGAGATTCTTTTGACGCCATTTGCATGTTTTCTTTCAGGAAACCATGACCGCTCGCAGCAAGCTCTTTAAGCAGCTCGCCCATCAGCACCAGAAGCTCCAAACTTCCTTTGATGGGCTCTGTCTTGAAATGGACAATAAAGAAGAAGAGCAGAAGCGCGCTTTAGAGGAGCAAAAGTCAGAGGTGGCTCGGCTTCAGCGAGAGCTTAACCGGGTTGAAAGAGTGAAGGAGAAGGTCAAAGAGAGCGGGATGCGCTGCGGACTGAAAAAGACACTATCCAGAAGGAGCGAGATGTTTGCAAAGCCGGACTTGCGGAGCGGGCCAAACTGGACAAGCAAATTCAAACGTCCATTGCCGAATCTGAAGCCGAAGTCAAAGCGGCGAAAGAAGAATTGAGTGCTCACAAAGCAGCCAGTGCGAAATGGCTGTCCGGACTTGCAAGCCTCAATGATGACATGGATCGTAAGTTTCGCCGAATCTCTTCTTTTCCTTCTGCTCTTATCCGACATATATTTTTGTGTTCCTTCTCGCTTAACTCGGTATTAGCTTATTTGTCTGTAGGAGAATTTACCAGCATCCGGCTTCAAGCCGCCAAAGCTGTGCGAGATGCCCGAGCTGAGAGAGCCAAATTAACCGGTGCTCCCTTACCAGAGACATGGGACATTGAAGATCACATTACTGCACTCAAGGCTCGGATTGCCCCTTTGAAGGATTCCCACATTGATCTGCTCAATGCAAGCCTCAAGGCTCACCGAATTTATTTCCTGAATCTCGGCAAGTCCGGTCTGCGGAGGAGCTAATCAAAGATCTGGATCAAACGAAGAGCCGGTTACAGCAATGGAGATCTTCATCTGCCCGTGCCGGTGCTGATGCCGCCTTGATCCTTATCATGTCTTGGTATGAACTAATCGATCTCGCCAGAGTGCGCTCCCTTCGCGAGGGTTCTTCATGGGCTACAGATCCTGACCGGATCAAGATCCGCGAGGAGGCTGCCAACTTTATGGCGGAATTTGCAAACACCAAACATCTTGATCTGGAGGCTCCGGTCTACACTGACGGGGAAGAGACTGAAGAAGAGGAATCGGACGATGCCTCCGCTGAAGAATATGCCGATTCTGAGGGCGAGTCTGATGATTCGGCTAACTCTGCCGAAGCTGCTCCTATCAAGTCCATCCAGATCCCAGCCTCTGACTCGGCTAAGAAGACCGAAGCAACTCTGGCCCAGACTTCGAGATACCAGCAACTGATTTGGCAGAGATTGCCAAACAAGCTTCCGCTGATCCGGATACTTCCGAATCTGCCCAGCCTTCAAGCTCTCCACGCAAGGTTACTCCTGAAGTTCCTCCATCTTCTGAGTCCATTCCAGCGACGGAACCCCCTGCAACCGAATCTACTCCAACCGAAACTCCTGTAACCGAAGCTCGCGCGCCCGAGGCTCCTGCAACCGAAGCTGATGTAACCGACCCGCTACAACCAAGTCTGCTGCCTCCTGAAGTGACTTAGTGAAAAAACGTTAAATCCCCGGTATGCCGGGAGCAGATGTAATAAACAATTTTAAGTTCTTCCGAGACTACTCTTATTTAGCTTAATGTGATCCGGACGAGGTTTATGTTGGATCATTTTAAACCGAGTCCCCGAGTCTGTTTTCTTGTTTACTATTTTTGCCGAATCTTTGCTCTTGTCTACCTTTTAGGTGTTTGACAGTCGAGTCACAAGATAGGAATCATAGCATACAATACTTGAAACATGCGAGTTATGGTTTAGAATCATCTAACACAAACAAAAAATAAATAACAGGGGTTAGTAAACGACATCTGCCGAATCGGTTTTGGACCGAGTCCCCGAGTCCATTTTCATGTTTCCCATATTCCTCATCTCTGCTCTTGACTACCATTTTGGTGTTTGTCAGTCGAGTCACGAGATCAACAACACAGCATACATTACTTGAATTTTGGGACGAGGTTCAAAGCAATTCGACACATGAACGGTATGGACAAAACAGTAATAAGAAACACATGCATAAGGACGAAGCAGTCCCCGAGTCCAGACTCGGATTGCTGCAATTTCATTTATGATAAACTGAAATACATACATTGCGCCCCTTAGGAGTAAAAGGGTCGAAGCAGAGCTACATTCCAGGGTCTCTTAGTTTCTTGTCCGGGTCTATCCAGGCCATCCTCCCTTGGTTCCTGTGCATCTACAAGGTAGTACGAGTCATTGTGCATAGCCCTGCTCACAATGAATGGTCCCTCCCATGGAGGTGACAACTTGTGTCGGCCTTTGCTGCGCTGCACCAGCCTTAGTACAAGATCTCCCTCATGAAACACTCGAGGGCTGATCTTTCGACTATGATATCGTCGGAGATTCTGCTGGTATATTGCTGTCCGAGATAGAGCCAATTCTCTTGCTTCCTCTAGCAGATCCACGCGTCTTCCCGGGCCTCTTTTGCCTCGGTTTCAGTATACATTGCCACCCTTGGTGCATCATGTTCTATGTCAGTTGGCAGCACAGCTTCTGCCCCATAAACCAGAAAAAATGGCGTATAGCCAGTTGACCGATTCGGCGTGGTCCTTAGACCCCACAGTACTGATGGTATCTCGTCTATCCAGCATCCCGGAGTTTTCAGCAATGGTTCAATGAGACGA
This sequence comes from Poa pratensis, assembly GCA_947311845.1. Taxonomy (NCBI): domain Eukaryota; kingdom Viridiplantae; phylum Streptophyta; class Magnoliopsida; order Poales; family Poaceae; genus Poa; species Poa pratensis. Next base: position 37,355,852 of record CAMZMU010000053.1, read on the forward strand.
GCCTTGATGCCGGCCAACACCAGGGCATTTGATCTTTCCACTTGCCCATTAGACTCCGGATGTGCCACCGAGGCTATATCTAGCCGGATTCCCTTATCCATGCAAAACCGAGCAAACTCTCCGACAGCAAAGTTTGTGCCGTTATCCGAGATGATGCTATGAGGGTATCCGTATCTCAAAATAATTTCTTTCAGGAAAGTCACAGCCGAACGACCATCTACCTTCCGGATTGGTTTCACCTCTATCCACTTGGTGAACTTATCCACCATCACCAGCATATGTGTCATGTTACCCCTAGCTGGCTTGAAATCTCCCACCATATCTAAACACCACACAGCAAACGGCCAAGTGATAGGAATTGTTTTGAGCGCCGATGCGGGTAAGTGTGTCTGTTTGGCAAACCTTTGGCATCCTTCACATTTTCGGACTATGTCCTCTGCATCCGCGTGAGCAGTGGGCCAGTAAAATCCATGCCGGAACACCTTAGCCACCAGGGCTCTCGTGCTGCAATGATGTCCACATTCTCCTTGATGTATCTCCAGGAGCATCTCCTTGCCCTCGGCTGGCTCCACACAACGCTGTAGCACCTCGGTTGCACTCCTCTTGTATAACTCCTTGTTGATGATGGTGTAAGCCTTGGACCTCCTCTGCACTCGCCTAGCTTCGGTTTCATCATTTGGCAAACTCCCCTCCGACATGAACTTCATGATTTCTTCAGCCCATTCCGGTACTGGATGCAAAGGGAATAAGTGCTCATCTATCTCCACTGGTTCAGCCGCCATTATTTCTTCTATCAGCTTCTGCCCATTCCCTAAGATTCGGTTAGCACCACCTTCTCTGTTCCTCTTTCCTAAGATCCGGTTTACAGTCCCCGGGTCTCGCCATGCAGTCCCCGGGTCTTCCCCAATGTATCCGACATCAACATTCATAGGGACAGCCTCAGATTCTTGCTTTGGGATAAAAATTGACTCGGACTCAGGCGAAGGTTTGATTGAAGGGACCCTTAGGTGATTCAAGGATATTCCGGGTGGAATTGCATCCCTAGACGACCCGAGTTTTGACAGGACATCAGCAGCTTCGTTCTCCAACCGAGGTATGTGCTTGTACTCGCAGCCTTCAAAAAATCCTGAAATTTTCTGGACATGAAACCGATACAGTGCCATATTGGCATCAAGAGCATCCCAATTTCCAGAAGACTGCTGCACCACTAAATCCGAATCACCAAAACATTCTATTCGGCGGATGCCGATATCCCTAGCCACATTAAGCCCATGGATCAGTGCCTCATATTCGGCCACATTGTTTGAGGCTGAGAAATGATCTGCAACACATATCGCAACTGATCTTGCTTTGGTGATGTGAGTACCACCCCAGCACCTAATCCGATTTTGGTTTTGGAGCCATCAAAGTGCAACTTCCAGTAATTGTAATCCGGCTTGGGTGGCTCATACTGCATCTCGGCCCAGTCACAAAGGAAATCTGGTAAAGCCTGAGACTTGATAGCATCCCTTCTCTCATAATGCGGGGTGTAAGGAGATACTTCTATTGCCCACTTGGCAACCCGGCCAGTCGCATCTTTGCACCCAATGATTTCCGCGATTGGAGCTTCACATACCACGGTAATCGGGTGTTCTTGGAAATAATGTTTCAACTTTTTGGCCGCCAGGTATACACCGTATGTCATCTTCTGGTAGTGAGGATAATTTTGCTTTGAGGTTGAGATCACCTCACTTAAATAGTACACCGGTCTCTGCACGGATTTACCCTCCTCTTCTCGCTCTACCACTATGACCACACTTACGACCCGGTTAGTGGCCGCAATGTAAAGTAGCATTGGCTCATTCGGCAAAGGTGACGCCAGAATTGGTGCAGTGGACAACATCTTTTTTAATTCGTTGAAAGCCGAATCTGCCTGCGGGGTCCATGTGAACCCGGTGCTCTTTTTCATCAACTGATACAAGGGCAAGGCTTTTTCTCCTAGCCGACTCACAAACCGACTCAACGAGGCTAAACACCCGGTGAATTTTTGTACATCTTTTAGACATTTAGGCAATTTCATTCTTTCTATGGCTCGGATTTTAGCCGGATTCACCTCAATACCTCGGCTCGATACAAGGAAACCGAGCAACTTTCCAGCCGGGACACCAAAGGTGCATTTATCCGGATTCAATTTCAACCGATATTTTCTCAAGTTCACAAATGTTTCCTCGAGATCCTCGAGGAGAGTGTGTTTTTCTTTAGTTTTGATGACGATATCATCGACATACACCTGCACATTTTGCCCATTTGGGAGTGTAAGCATTTCTGCATACATCTCTGATAAGTTGCACCGGCATTTCTCAAACCGAAACACATGACACGATAGCAATACGCCCCGTACGGGGTAATAAAAGCAGTCTTTATTTGATCTTTAGGGTTCAGTGGTATCTGGTGAAAACCAGAGTACGCATCAATAAAAGACAACAACTCACACCCAGCAGTAGAATCGATCACTTGATCAATCCGAGGTAAAGGAAATGGATCCTTCGGGCACGCCTTGTTTAGGTTGGTGAAATCGATGCACATGCGCCACACCTTGACCACCGCTGGTTCGTCCTTCTTCTTCTCTACCAGAACCGGATTGGATATCCAGTCTGGATGCAACACCTCCATAATGAATCCGGCTGCAAGCAACTTAGCCAGCTCATCCAGCACCACTTTTCTTCGATCATCTGAGAGACGCCGAGTCGGTTGCCTCACCGGTTTTACATCCGGCCTGACAAATAAAGAGTGCTCTGCCAACTCCCTCGGAACACCAGGCAGGTCCTTAGCCGACCATGCAAAGATATCCCGATTCTCACGGAGGAAGTGACAGAGCGCGCTTTCCTATTTCTCATCCAGCCCGGCACCAATGATGGCCATGCGCTCCGGGTTCTCCGGGTCAATGGGAATCTTCTTTGTTTCCTTGGGCATCTCAAATGTTGCACCTCCATCCGGATTGGTCATAGCCAGCACACCGAGCTGAGCAGACTTCGCCATTGCCACCACCTCATGCATCTTGCTCTTCTCAGCTTGGATCACCAATGATTCGGCTAAGGTGGAACCGATCGTGGCACACTGTATGGCTTTTTGTAATCTCCCGCAACAGTGATAATACCATTCGGGCCTGGCATCTTTATCTTGAGGTAGGCCACATGGTGGATATCATGAACTTGGCTAACGCAGGCCGGCCAAGTAGAGCATGGTATGGGCTCTCCAAATCTACCACCTCGAACTCGAGACTCTCAAGCCGGTGATTGTCCTTGGTACCAAACAGCACATCTACCCAGATCTTACCCATTGGGGAACAAGACACCCCGGGTACTATACCATGGAAGGTACAACTGCTCTGCTGCAACTGATTCGGCGAAATACCCAACTTGACCATTGTGTCCCGATACATGATGTTTATGGCACTGCCATTGTCAATCAAGACTCGGCTAAACCTCACGTTAAGCTTGGGTCCAACCAAAGTCGGATCCACCACCAGTGCATAGTTTCCTGGACTTGGCATAATTCTGGGGTTATCAGCCCTGCTCCAAGTGATCTCCTGCTCGGACCAATTCAGGTATTTTGGGACTGCTGGTATGACTGCATTCACCTCCTTCGCCCTTCGCAGCTGACTTTTCTTGTCAGTTGGCTCGGTCACAAAAACCACATAACTTTGATGAGCCTCCTTGTACTCATTACCGGGGTATCCACCTTGCCGACTCGGACCAGCACCATTGTCGTTGCCTCCCATGTTTACCAGGTTAACCGGCTTTGTGGCTGCCGGTCTTGGAGCTCCTGCGTTCACCGGGATGTATTGGCTCCGGTTAAAGGCATATTCGGCCTGAAATTCGGTCTAGGAGCCTCTCTGAGGTGGTCCTCTCTGACCCTCCGCCTGAATGCGATGATGCCAGCTACAATTCCGAGTTGAATGATTGGCCGGCTTGCGTGGGTCTGTAGTGTGATAACAGCAAGGCCCGTCTAATCTTGACTCAAAAGTTAGAGGAGGACTTGATCCTCCCATACTTTCTTCGGCCAAGCACCTTGATTCGGCCTCCAAGCTGGACCCTCTGTCTTTTGTCTCTGACCATCTCCTGCTCCAGGATGGTCCATATTCACTGCAGCAACCTGATCTGAACCGTATCTATAATCCGGATCTCTTCTTTTGTAACCGAATTCATGTCGGTCACTGGGCCTCAATGGTCCTACTCGGTTGTTAACCGGTTGCCTCCTGCTTGTTCCCACTGCATCCAATGCTGGCTGTGTCGGATCACCAAGAGCATACGTATCTGCTATCCGGATCGTTTCCGCCAGTGTCTTGGGCATATCCCTCTGGAGCTTCTGCCAGAGCGGGGTGCCATGTCGGCAACCCTGCGCGAACCAAGAAATTGCCTGCTCCTCCACGACACCTTCGCAAGAGTTGCGAATGTTGCTCCACCGAGTCAAAATTCTCGGTCTGTTTCCCGTTCTTCCTGCTTGCACGCAGCCAGGAGCTGAGGTCGGTTAGGCCTCTTGTAGGTGCTGGAGAAATTACTGTAAAATGCCTCCTCCAAGTCCACCCAAGAGTTGATACTACCCGGCGGTAAGTTATTCAGCCAAATCCGGGCTGGCCCTTCCAACATGTGCGGGAGATACCGGACCGCCCATCGGCGATTGCCCCCCGCAATGTGCACTGATGATACATAGTCTATCAGCCAATCCTGTGGCTTTGTGTTGCCATTATACGGCTTTGTGCTTCGGCCAAGCTGAAACAACGGCACGCTCGGCTCGTTCATGATCCGAGGTCCAAAACATGGAGGACCCGGTGGGCCTTGCTCTTCTAGCTTCTCGGACTGGTAAATTCTATCCAACTTGAGACGCTGATCATTCGGATCCAATGCCCGAGGTCCCAGTCTTGATGCAAGTGCATTATCATACGTCTGGTATCCGGCTCGCGCCATAGCCGAATTTCCGTCATCATAGCGGTACCCGCCTGGCCACCACCTTGCTGTTGCGCTCGCACAATCACTTGCTGCCCCGGAGGACGAGGTGGTTGACCTCGGCCAGCCGAATTGCCCCTTCCAGCTCCCGGGTAGCCTTGTCCACCACTGTTTCTGCTTTGGCCACCTCTTCCTTGAGCGGCTAGCTGCTTGCCGGCATATTCAGCATCATAGGTCTGCAGCTGCTTGCTCTTACCCGAGTTCACGCTCTGGGCCCGGTCAACTCCGACGTGCGGGGATGACGCCTGCCCCTTGGACCTCTGGCTAACAGCCTTAACCGACACTACTACCCGAGAAACACCTGCATCCGGATTAGCTTTCCGGTAAGCCTCATTCTGCCGGTTACACACATCTACTAGCTCATTGACTCTCTCTGCCTGCCTTCGCCAAGCGTCCCCGGTTAGTGTACTCAACTCGGCTCGCGCTGCCGCTGCAGCCCTAAGATTCTTAGCCGGGGAGCTATACACCGGCTTGCCTGTGCCAGATCTATGACTAGTAGCCTTACTTGAGCTCGATCCTGCAGCTCTAGCTAACTCGTCATTGAGGTCCTTACCCCGGTTACGCAACTCGGCTTTCTTGCGCGAGCGATGCACTACAGGAGTAAAGCCATCAGTGATACCATTGGCAGCATTGTACTCTCTCATATCTCTATCAAAGGCTTGCCTAGACTCCACCACTAACCGGGCTTCTTTTTGCAACCTCAGGCGCTCTGCCTCTAGCTGAGCTACAGTAAGCTCTACATTTGCCCCAGGTGCCACTGGCCGAGATAACTTCTCCAGGACATCCTCTAAGGGAGCCTCCCTACTTGACATGCCAAGCGGGCCAACCGGATCCGGTTTCTCCTTTGGGAACTTGGCCGTCCGAGTCGGCTTGTCAACCAGATCAACTGGCGTGGCTAGCTCCTCGGGCATGCTCTTGCTGGCATCTCCTTTGCCAGCCGCAGCACTTGTTCCAACCACCATTACCTCCACGCTACTCCCGGGGCGAGCGCTACGCCGTCCGAGAGCTGCGCGGAAAGAGGGAGGATCCTCAGCCACGAGCACCTGCGCCGGGTACTCGCGGACAGGCTCGGTGGCGACGTAGGTGACGAAGCTGCCGAGCGTCATGAGGAAGCCGTCAGCGGGGAAGGGCTTGTTGGCGAAGCACCCCGCGTTGTCGCTGATGAAGTTGAACTTGCCGATCTTGCAAACGAGCCCAGAGAGGACCCGCTCGCCGGAGCCAGTGACGGAGCCCGTCCGGAAGGAAACCCCAGCCAACGCCACTGCTGCCCCACGGTGGGCGCCAACTGTCGTGGTGGTGTCACGGCAGATGCCATAGGATGGCTTAAGTTGTGGGCTCGCTAGGACGTTGGGGGATCCGGGGAGGGTTTGCGCGCTCACGGAGCACGCATGAAGAACAACCAAGAACTCGCCAGAACAAACAAGAACAAGCAGAACCAAGAAGAAGCAAAGAACACCACGATGTACCCTGCTTCGGGGCCCTCTTGTGGAGGTAACACCCCTACTGCAGCACTAGCCTACTCTCTTTATATCTCAAGTGTTTACAAGTACAGTGCGCTCCTTGAGCTGTATGAAGAACAATGGTGAAAGCTCTAGGAAGAAGATGGAGCTTGGGGGGAAATGATGCTCGTTCTCCTCACCCTTGTCTCGCCCGTCCCTCGTACTGGAGGATGTGGTAGCTTACTTATACACTAACCGAATTACCATTTTGCCCCTGGCTGGAAGTGATAATGGCATGGACAAGAGGAACAGGACAAGCCTCTGCCCCCTGTCAATCCAACGGCCGGACTGTCAGGCCTATCTTGCTCTTTCGGGCAATGGCAGCTGTAGCCCATCGGGTCTAGGTCACATCCTCTTTCCCGAATTGGCCGAGTCAGCTCCTAGGTCGCTGCGCTCCCAGGAATCCCGTGGCTTGACCTGGCTGTCAAGTCCCAGCAGGCCTATCTTGCCTCTTCAGGCAATGGCAGGCGTAGCCCACCGGGTCTAGGCCATAGCCCCTTTCCCGAATTGGCCGAGTCAGCGCCTAGGGCCTTGCGATCCGGAAAACCTGTGACTCGACCTTGCTGTCCTCTGAACCTCGGTCAGTTGAATTGCAGGTCCCGTGACCTTACTGACATTACTTGGCCCCCGTGCCATATCCGGATCACCTTATCCGGGTCCTTCCTGACCAATCCGGCTAACTCAGCCGAGACTTCCCAAACTAATCCGGTTTGGCTTTACTGGATCCCCTTTGTTTCTTCCCATGCTTTAGCTCGATAGAGAGCTAACCGAATTCACATGAGATTCGGCCCAAGTGATCCGGCTGAATATTGATCCGGCCAGCCTTTTAGGGCTCTCAACACCACATCTTTGCCCTACCCGGGGGCAGCCCCCCGACAATAAGTACTGGCCTTTGGCCCCCTGGAAATATAGTTGTTCATTTCGTGACATGGTATCAGAGCACACGGTTTGCTCTCCTCCTCCCACCCGCACGTAGCAACTCCACCGTCGCCGGCCTGCCGTGCCGCTGCCGCCGTCACCGGCCTGCAGCGTCGCCGCCGCCGCTTCCGGCCGTCGTCTCTGGTCTGGCGCCGCCCATCCCCGGCCTGCGCGCTGCCGTCCCGACCTACCTCCCGCCCCGTCCGGCTGCTCCTCCAGCCTGCTCCTCCGGCTTGCAGCCGTGCCACCGCGGACGGACGTGCCCGTCACCGGCCTTGCCCGTCGCGGCCGGCCTTGCCCCGCTCTCATTTCGTGACAAAAAAAAAAAATCGGAAAAAAAAAAATCAGAGAGCCCGCGATGTCCTCTTCGGGCTATGTTGCGGTTCCTCGGTGCTCTGTGATCTTTGATGGCACCAACTACGCCGAGTTTGTGGGCTTTATGCGCATCCACATGCGCGGCCTCCTGTTGTGGGGCGTTCTCTCTGGCGAGGTCTCCTGTCCGCCGTGCCCCGTTGCTCCTGTGGCTCCTACTCCACCGGTGCCACCTGCTCTTGCCGCTGATGCTTCTGAGGCTGATCGTGCTGTCGCCAAGGATGCTGATGATCTTGCAGTTGAAGCCTATGACCAGCAGGTATCGAATTACTCGGAGTCTCTCTCTATTTATCGGGATGCTCTGTCTGTTTACACTCAGTGGTGCAATGATGATGTTCGTGCTGCTGCTGTCCTCACTGCTAGTGTTCTACCTCAGTTTGCTTCTGAGTTTATGGGATTGGGCACTACTGCTGCGATGTGGACTTATCTTTGTCAGCGCTATCAGCCCTCTGGTGATGCTCTCTACCTGTCTGTGGTGCGTGATCTTCAGCAGGGTGACTCTACTGTTGATGAATTCTACACACAGTGCTCTGCCATCTGGCGTCAGGAGCATGATCTTCAGCAGGGTGACTCTACTGTTGATGAATTCTACACACAGTGCTCTGCCATCTGGCGTCAGCTTGACTCTCTGAGGACTGTTGTTTGCGGTACTTGTCGATGCTGCCAGACGGTGAGGTCAGACTTGGAGTTTCAGCGTGTCCATGAGTTCTTGTCTCGCCTGCGTTCCGAGTTTGAGACTCGGCGTGCACACTTGCTTGCCCGTGGTCGACGTGTTCCCATCTCAGAGGTACTTGCAGAGCTTCGCGCTGAGGAGACTCGACTCCGTTCTGCGGGACTGCTTGTGGTTCCCACTGTGCTTGCTGCCCGTGCTCCGGTGTCGTCTGTTCCACCGCTGCTACCCACTCCTTCACGGGGGGTGGGCGGGCGGCCCTCTGCAGGGGGGGTCGGCGCTCTCACATGTTCTGCGACTACTGCAAAAGCCGGGCCACCCAGAGTCTGATTGTTTCAAGAAGCAGCGTGACATGGGCCGTTCCTCTCCTGCGGTTCGTGCGCCTCCGTCTGCACAGTCCTTCACTGCCCAGGATATTGCCCAGCTCAAGCGTATGCTGGCTTCCTCTGGCTCTTCTTCGATGGGCACCGTTGCCTCGCTGACTGCTTCCACTACTGCTACTCCGCCACCGCCGCCTACACAGTCAGGTACATCTCCGTGGGTTCTGGATTCTGGAGCTTCATTTCACATGTCTTCTGATGCTTCCGCTCTGTCTTCTCTTCGCCCTCTTGATTCGCCTGTCAATGTTCTTACTGCCGATGGCACACCTCTTCCTGTTGCTAGTCGTGGCATTCTTTCTACTCCATCTTTTTCCGTTCCTAGTGTTTCTCATGTTCCACGTCTTACCATGAATCTCTTTTCCGCTGCTCAACTTACTGATTCTGGCTGTCGTGTCATTCTTGATACCGACTCGTGTTCTGTTCAGGATCGTCGCACCCAGGTTCTAGTTGGAGCTGGCCCTCAGCGCCGTGAGGCTCAGGGCCTTTGGGAGGTTGACTGGCTTTGTGTTCCTTCCGCTGCCACCACACCCGCCAGCTCGCATGCTTTTGCTGCCTCCTCCTCTGCGTCCTTCCAACAGTGGCATCATCGACTTGGTCATATATGTGGCTCTCGCTTGTCCTCGCTAGTGCATCAAGGTGTCTTAGGGCCTGTCTCTGGCGATGTATCTTTACATTGTAATGGTTGTAGACTTGGCAAACAGACTCAATTACCTTATCCTACGAGTGAGTCAGTCTCTCAGCGTCCTTTCGACTTAGTTCATTCTGATGTATGGGGTCCTGCTCCCTTCAATTCGAAAGGTGGTCATCGCTACTATGTTCTATTTATTGATGACTTCTCTCGCTACACTTGGCTCTATTTTATGAAATCTCGCAGCGAGGTTCTCCCTATATACAAGCGATTTGCTGCCATGGTACACAACCAGTTTTCCACGCCCATTCGTGTCTTTCGTGCTGACTCGGCTGGTGAGTATATCTCCCAGATGTTGCGTGGTTTTCTTGCCGAACAGGGTACTCTCGCCCAGTTCTCTTGTCCTGGTGCTCACGCTCAGAATGGCGTTGTTGAGCGCAAGCATCGTCACCTTCTTGAGACGGCTCGTGCGATGATGATCGCCGCCTCTCTTCCACCCCACTTTTGGGCTGAGGTTGTCTCCGCATCCACCTATCTCATCAATATCCAGCCTTCGGCTGCTTTGCAGGGTGGTATTCCTATGGAGCGTCTCTCTGGTCGTTCTCCTGACTACTCTGCTCTTCGCATGTTTGGGTGCGTGTGCTATGTTCTCCTAGCTCCCCGCGAACGCACCAAATTGACCGCTCAGTCGGTGGAGTGTGTTTTTCTTGGCTACAGTGATGAGCACAAGGGCTATCGATGTTGGGATCCTGTTAGTCGTCGGCTACGTATTTCCCGTGATGTGACTTTTGATGAGTCTCGTTCGTACTATCCGCGTCCTACTGCCTCAACCTTTTCGGTTGAGGATATTTCCTTCCTTATTCTTCCCGACACCTCTCCCTCTGTGCCTCATGTTCCTCCTCCTCCACCTCTCCTCCGATGAGTCCCACTCTTCCTGATACACCACCGACGCCACCCTCCCCACCTTCCTCCTCTCCTTCCTCGTCATCCACCTCTCCACCTTCCTCTCCGAGACATCGTCCCCTCTCTCCTTTTCCTCTCCACTACACTCGTCGCCCTCGTGCTGTGGATGATCCTTCTGACGTGCCCTCCACTTCCGGTGCGCCTCCTTCCCCGTGTACACCGGTTCATAACCTTCGTTCTCGGACCTCATTACGCTCTCCTGATCGCTATTCTCCTTCCCAGTACAGTCTTTCTGCTGTTGCTGAGCCCACTTCCTACCGTGATGCCATGGCTCAGCCTGAATGGCAGCTTGCGATGACTGAGGAGATTGCTGCCCTTGAGCGCACTGGCACGTGGGATCTGGTTTCCCCTCCACCTGGTGTTCGTCCCATCACATGCAAGTGGGTCTATAAGATCAAGACTCGCTCCGATGGTTCTCTTGAGCGTTACAAAGCTCGTCTTGTGGCTCGTGGCTTTCAGCAGGAGCAGGGACGCGATTATGATGAGACGTTCGCTCCCGTAGCCCACATGACCACTGTCCGCACTCTTCTCGCTGTGGCTTCTGTTCGTAACTGGTCTGTGTCTCAGCTTGATGTCCAGAACGCCTTTCTCAATGGAGAATTACGTGAGGAGGTTTATATGCAGCCACCACTAGGGTACTCTGTTCTTGATGGTATGGTCTGCCGTCTTCGGCGCTCTCTCTATGGCCTTAAGCAAGCCCCTCGCGCCTGGTTTGAGCGTTTCGCCTCTGTGGTGACTGCCGGTGGTTTCTCGCCTAGCGACCATGACCCTGCGTTGTTTGTCCACACCTCACCTCGTGGTCGGACGCTCCTCCTCTTATATGTTGATGACATGATCATTACTGGCGACGACTCTGAGTATATTACCTTTGTTAAGGCCCGCCTTCATGAGCAGTTCCTGATGTCTGATCTTGGTCCACTTCGCTATTTTCTCGGGATTGAGGTTTCTTCGACTTCTGATGGCTTCTTCATCTCCCAAGAAAAATATATTCAGGATCTTCTTGCTCGCGCTGCTCTTGGTGATGAGCGCACTGCTGAGACTCCTATGGAGCTCAATATTCAGCTTCGTGCTACTGATGGTGATCCCCTCACAGACCTCACTCGCTATCGCCATCTTGTTGGGAGTCTTGTCTACCTAGCTGTCACTCCTCCAGATATTTCATATCCTGTCCACATTCTGAGTCAGTTTGTTTCAGCTCCCAGCTCTGTCCACTATAGTCACCTTCTCCGTGTTCTACGATACCTTCGTGGCACGATCTCACGCCGCCTTTTCTTTCCTCGCTCCAGCTCTCTCCAGCTCCAGGCCTACTCTGATGCTACGTGGGCTAGTGATCCTTCTGATCGCCGCTCGCTGTCAGCCTATTGTGTATTTCTTGGAGGATCCCTCATTGCCTGGAAGACGAAGAAACAGACTGCCGTTTCCCGCTCAAGTGCAGAGGCTGAGTTGAGAGCGATGGCCATGTTGACGGCTGAGGTGACTTGGTTGCGATGGTTACTAGAGGACTTTGGTGTTTCTGCTGCTGCACCGACTCCTCTATTGTCTGACAGTACAGGCGCCATCAGCATTGCGCGTGATCCGGTGAAGCATGAACTCACCAAGCATATCGGTGTAGATGCCTCCTTTGTGCGTGCTGCTGTGCAGGACCAGCTTCTTGCCCTTCACTATGTGCCCTCTGAGTTACAGTTGGCGGACTTCTTCACGAAGGCACAGACTCGAGCGCAGCATGGGTTCTTTCTCTCCAAACTCAGTGTTGTTGACCCACCATGAGTTTGAGGGGGGTGTTAGATGTATAGGTTTACTGTTCATGTTACTGTTCATCACACTTGTATAAGTACTGGCCTTTGGCCCCCTGGAAATATAGTTGTTCATTTCGTGACAGTAATAACTTGCTGCGAGGACTAGTACTTCATAGTTTCAAGTTGCAAAGCATGATCTAGGAACTGGAGGGTGCACCAATGCAGAGTGTTGACTCCCCCAACAAACAAGATAGTTGTGAGCTAGCTTGACAAGTTGGTTTGAAAATCTGCTCCCATTGTGCACTCTATGTTTACTGAATGGTCGATCATAGCTGTTGCAAACTAGAGGTGTCCAGGAGAATACCAAGATGAGGATTAGGATTACAGGTAGAGAAAAGATGTCATTGGTAGCCGGTGGCTGGCTTGCGTAGATCTACTAGAACCTTCAGTTTTGTAGTCAGTGTGAATTGCAAGGTAAGCTAACTAATCAAGAATCAAACAGATAAGACCACCTCTGGATGAGAAGTGGGAAATTTCTTGTTGATGCTTGATCTCAGCTGTAGATTCCATGATCTGTTGCCTTCTCAATATTTAACTCAGAACTTACATCATATTCCTTTTGAGTTGGAGCACCTATCCTGAAATTTGAAAACCCTTGGAGTTGAGCATATGATCCTGAAATAGGAAACTTTAATATGTACTTATGAGTAGTGGGAATTATTGTTATTATGTTATTTACTAATTGTTTATGTCCTTACCTGCAATATACTGCTATGTAAATTGGTCACATCTTATTAAAAACAATAAATTTGCACATATATAGGTATGTTTTTTGCCCTTGTCACATCTGTATTAATGCACATAATGCAATGCTAACCATCAAAGGATATCTTTATACACAATCCTCCAATAATGGGTGCAATTTAGACATTTACATTGCAATGCTGTTGTTCTAAAGTTGGGTGGGCTCTGTCTACTCTTGTAACTAACAAGATTTTCCTTCCTAGTACTAGATTTGCAAGCCCAAACAAGTTTTGATGCGTCATCTTCCCATTTACAACACCAATGTTTATTACTCTTTGAGCGTTTATTTTCTTCCCTTTTTTTGTCTGCTTGAGGAAGTAATGATTATAATATTGGTAGTTCTTGTATTCCCCTAAAAAAAATTGTGTTTTCAGTATGGAAGAGAAACTTGAATCTTGACAAAGGGCATAATTTTGAGCAAAAGATTGTGATAAGATTTATCTTTCGTCAAATTATGCGCTGCAGGCTGTGGCCTTTGGTTTTTGTGTCCTACTCCCTCCGTTTTTTAATATAAGATGTTTTAGGTGTTGCACATGTTGTCTAGATACATACTAAAGTGAGTGAACATACACACTACTACATGTCCATATACATTTGTATACATGTGCATGTGAACAAATGCTAAAACATCTTATATTAAAAAACGGAGGGAGTACCTGCCAAGTTGCTCTGTTTGAAAAAATAATAATATGGATTTAATATCCTCCATAGTCTTCTTTCTCACAATCTCACTCTTCGTAACATTGATAGCTGGACATTCTTTGTCATTTGCTTACAGGAATTTGATACGACATACGGGCCTGCTTGGCACTGCATTGTCGGCACAAGCTTTGGTTCCTACGTCACCCACTCCTTAGAAGGCTTCCTATACTTCTCTGTCGACAAGGCATACATTCTTCTCTTCAGAACCGCTGTCGAGCCACTGAGCCACCCTTGATGAGACCTGGAACCTATTTTCTCACCCACAAGTGTAGATTCAGATCAAATTTGTAATTTTAAGCAGCTGTATTAGGTGCTTGACGGGCTGCAAGTTTAAGCAGTAGAGAAGGGTCACCTCCGCATACAGAAATGTAAAACAAACATGCCTCTATGACTTCCAATTATCTACCCCATCGGTTACTGTGTAGCCTTTTCTGTACTGCTGATTGCTGTGTACTGTTGACCTACGATTCTACAAAGCTCTCAAATCCCAGTTTACTTCGTCCGAGCGGGTGTGAAATCATGACATGTATGTAAATGTGCCCCCGTTGCTCTTGACATTTAGTTGGCGAATTCCAGACACAACCAGTATGCATATCTGTAATGACCAGGTATACTAGAAACACAGTAGTGATAATTGACACATTCGGCTGTAATGACGTTGCAAACCCCTGATTTCAAAAGCGTTGCCTAGTCAAACTTGATTACTGATGGAAAGCAAAAAATTAGGATTGGCCGGCCTGTTAGTTGGGCAGTAGAACGTATGAGGACTGGCCGGCCTGGCAGTTGGGCAGTATAACGTATTTTAAAAAAGACTGTCAGCGTAAGCACGGCAATGAAATGCCCCGATCCCCACCGTAATGCTAACGCTAGTATTCCTGTGCTATTTAAACCCAGGACAGAGAGCAATTGCAGCACCCATCCCCACTGAAGCCAATACTAAGGCGACGTTTTCGGGACCGGAGGTATCCTTCTTCTCTTCGTTAACATTTCATACATTTCGTTTGATATTAATCTTCTTCTAGCGAGTAGCTTCCAGCTGCAACTTTGGTTTCGTGCAACAGGGTGCATGAGTTTTCGACATACTCATCAATTTAAGCTAGCTAGTATGATTTGCGAAAAGTCATTTTGGATCTCGAGCACAAGTGCTTCTGGTGCAAAAAATAAATATTTAAAATTTATTCTTTTGCCAAAAAATCACAAAACAAGTCACACGGTTTTTGAATTTGGTTAACTGATAAATTTGCACAAAATAATTCAAAAGAAATTGACCTGTGGAAAACTAAGAAATCTGAGGATGTTTCTACGTTTTTGAATTTGCTTTGTTGACCCCTGATGCCTGTTATTTTTGTACATATCAACATTTTTTGAAACCTTTTCCTATGGTAATGAAGAATCAAATCTACACGCATGATTCTTTTCAGAACTTTTTGTTACAACAATTTTTTGAAAAAATATCTCTTTTCAGCAGGAGCACTGATTCCCGGGAGCACAAAAGCTTCACTGAGATTTGTGTATGTAGATAACTGAATACGGGTGGTGTGAAGCAAGATATGGAAGTACTCCACACGCTCATCCCCTGGGTTATAGTTTTGCTACTAGTACTGTGTTATGGAGCTGGAAGCATCAACTGCGACAACGGGAACGACACGGATCTCGCCTCCCTCCTCGACTTCAAGCGTGCAATAACCAACGATCCAATGGAGGCCCTGAGCTCATGGAACACCAGCGTCCACTTCTGCGAGTGGGAGGGCATCGCCTGCAGCCCGACGCGTCCCGGCCGTGTTGCGAAGCTGAAACTGACAGGCCAGAGTTTGGCCGGGCAGATCTCTCCTTCTCTGGGAAACATGTCGTACCTCGTTTCTCTTAACCTCTCCATGAACAAGCTGTTTGGCCAGATACCTCCTCTTCTCGGCGATCTGCGCAGCCTCCAGATTCTTGACCTGGGCCGCAACACGCTGCAGGGAACAATCCCGGATGCCCTCACAAACTGTTCCAGCTTGATTGCGCTGGACCTTTCCAGCAACTTGCTAGTGGGAGAGATTCCCATGAAAGTAGGCCTCCTCTCCGCCCTGTCATATTTCAGGCTTAACGGTAACGGTCTCACCGGGACTATTCCGCCTGGTCTAGGGAATATCACAAGCCTCCGGAACATCGTTCTTCTTGAGAACCAGCTCCATGGAAGCATCCCGAGGAGCTTGGGAAACTACCCAACATGTTAAACCTGTTGCTTGGTCTAAATAGACTGTCAGGTAGAATCCCGGAAGCGCTCTTTAACCTCTCTTCGCTGCGACAGTTGGCAATGCCAGTGAATATGCTGCATGGTCCACTGCCATCTGGAATCGGGGACTTCCTCCCGAACCTCACTCTCCTTTTTCTGTCTCGCAACATGCTGGATGGTCACATTCCAGACTCACTAGGCAATGCATCAGAGCTGCAAAAGATAGAGTTGGGAAACCAGCTTACTGGACAGATCCCGACTTCATTTGGTAAGCTTCAGAAGCTGACTTGGCTAAATCTTGAAGCAAATAATCTCCAAGCAAGAGATAGCAAGAGCTGGGAATTCCTAGACGCGTTAAGCAACTGCACTCGTCTAGAGTTCCTTTCAGTCCAAAGAAATCTGCTACATGGTGTCCTGCCAGATTCAGTTGGTAACCTTTCATCTAATCTTCACACGCTCTTGCTTGGAAGGAACATGCTATACGGATTGGTTCCGCCAAGCATTGGAAAGCTTCACGGTCTAGCTAGACTAGGACTGGAGCTCAATAGCTTTAGTGGCCCCATTGGTGGATGGATTGGAAATCTGGTTAATTTACAAGAAATATACATGGGAGGAAATAACTTCACTGGCCATATTCCAGCTTCCTTTGGTAGTATTTCAAAGTTGTCGAAACTATTTCTCACAAAAAATATGTTCTCTGGTCCCATACCGTCAAGTCTAGGAAACCTTTCGCAGCTCTCTATTTTAGACCTTAGACATAACAATCTTGAAGGCAGTATACCCAAAGAGGCTTTCGCACTAGCCACAATTGTTCGATGTTTATTATCCCACAACAATCTAGTTGGCCAGATTCCTTCTGTTGGTAATCTTCAACAACTCAACTATCTAGATCTTTCATCCAACAAGCTTAGCGGCGAAATTCCATATAGTTTGGGCACTTGCCAACAGTTGCAAATAATCCGGATGGACTTAAACTTTCTCAATGGAAGCATTCCCATATTTTTGGGTAACTTTAGTATTTTGACCATGCTAAACCTTTCTCATAACAATTTCTCAGGCTCTATCCCAATTGCTATAAGCAAACTACAACTTCTCACATCTTTAGATCTGTCTCACAATCATCTTGAAGGTGAAGTACCAACAGAAGGGGTATTCAAAAACACTACAAACATTTCACTTGGAGGCAATTGGCGGCTTTGTGGAGGTGTACTGGACCTACATATGCCTCAATGCCCCAAATCATCTCGGAGAAGAACTAGATGGCGGCACTATTTTGTAATCCCCATATTGGGCGCTGTGTCCCTCACATTACTGATTTATTTCATCATCTCAAGAAAGAAGGTGCCAAGAGTGTCAATGCCTATTTCTGGTGAGCAATTCCCTAAAGTTTCCTACAAGGACCTAGCTCAAGCCACAGAGACTTTCTCAGAGTCTAACTTGATTGGGAGAGGAAGCCATGGTTCAGTGTACAAAGGAAGGCTAATTATTTCAGAAGCCATGGTTGTGGCTGTGAAGGTTTTTGACCTTGCCATGGAAGGGGATGATAGGAGTTTCATGTCAGAATGTCAAGCTCTGAGAAATATTCGACACCGCAATATTCTTCCAGTTCTGACTGCATGCTCAACAATTGATAACAGTGGCAATGACTTTAGAGGTCTTGTCTACAGGTTTATGCACAATGGCAGCTTGGATACTTGGTTGCACCCATCCAGCAATAGAGAGAATATGGGTACCTTGGACCTGTCTCAAAGATTGAAAGTAGTTGTTGATATAGCTGATGCATTGCAATATATACATCATGATTGTGAGAGTCCCATTATTCACCGCGATGTGAAGCCCAGCAATATCCTTCTAGATGATGACATGACTGCTCATTTAGGAGACTTTGGCATTGCAAAGTTCTATCTTGAAACATCACCGACGGTTCGAGATTCGAGATCAATTGGTACTTTGACGGGAACGATTGGATATATTCCTCCAGGTATAATTGAAAAAAATGTCTACCTACAAGTTTGATTGATGTGCTAACAGTACATCTCCCATTTAGATGAACTATATCTATGTCATAAACTGTACATTTTTTTTAATATTCAGAGTATGCCGGAGGTAGCTACCTATCAACGTCTTGTGATGTGTACAGCTTTGGGGTAGTCCTATTGGAGATACTGACAGGAAAAAGGCCTACCGATTCTTTGTTCTGCAATGGACTTGACATCGTCAGCTTCGTCGAGAGGAACTTCCCTAATCAGATACTTCATATGGTTGATGCTTGTCTCGTAGAAGAATGCCAGGAGTGTGCTCGAGCAAATCCAGAAGAGGAAAATAGAGTTTGCCGGTGCTTGTTGGCCCTGGTGAAAGTGGCGCTTTATTGCACACACCGTGCCCCTGATGATCGGATGAACATGAGGGAAGTAGCTACAAAATTACGCGAAATCAAAATGTCCCATATGTGTAGAGGTGGACGTTAAGTATTACTAGAACATTGTTTTGGCACACCACATGCTATGCACACATGAAACTGAACCACGTTTTCTACCAGCAATATAGTGCAATTTTTTGGTGGCCCAAGATGAACCGGTAGCTCTTTGGTTTTAGTTTTGATTTGCGCAAGGGATATCTACGTTTTCCCGCGTCGCCTCCTGCCAGAGATCGCTTGGCCAGCTGCCTCACTGGCTAACGCCTGTGTCCAACGCACCTCCTGCCCCTCCAACGCTTCCCTACATCCCATCACCTCTGTGCCGCCCGACGTCCCCTACATCTCGACTCCCCCATTAAGCATCACGTCGACTAAATAGAAAAGGTTTTAGAAAATCTCTATGCATTAATATCACAAATCTCAATATGCAATGCAAAAGGTAATTTTGACCATCCACAGTTAACACGTAATATTGCAGTTAATGTATGCTGGTCCCATCTATCCAGACGCGTTTTAGTGTTATTATATAGTCTATATTGAAATATCCAAAATATTTTATAATTCGGTATGGAGAGAGTATATGCTACTTCTATTTACCAAGCAATATACAACAAGATGTCTACCCACGACCAAGCTGTTCCATATTCATGACCCGGCATTATCCACACGGACTAGGAATAAAAAAAAAAGGTTACGGACAAAGTTTTCCTACTATTGGACCAAGTTCACTCCATTTTCACACCAAACCGCTACAAGTTATCACGTCCTCACCTAGATCGGCACTGCCCGTAGGTACCGCCAACAGCAAGGAATCAGAATTCCGAGGGGAGGATTAGATAAACATTTCAGAATTTTATGCACAAGATATGCCGATATGGCCATATCCCATCGAATAATCAACCTATTCATATCGTTTCGACCTTATCCAGGGTAAACAACCCGTCCCACTGAGCCAGGCTGAAAGCCTTGACCACCCATTCATAGACCACAAATAAACTGAAGAAGGCAAACATCGACACAGGACCAATCTGATAAACAGCAATATAAAGGCAGACCCAAAATACAAACTACCACCACCAACAGTGTAATAAGGGACTCTCCCCCCCCAAGCCAGTCGAGGCTACAGTCCCCACCTGCTACGCTACAAGCGGCGACCGCAACTTATCCTAGCCAACATCAGATACAGGAGCGCCCCAGATTTTGCAACAATAACCATAACACAGGCCACGACATGATCCAAAACACATTGCAGTGTCATTAGACAGTAGCAAACACTATGCCATGGGGTGCGTAAAGACGGCTTTACTCGGCGGCTCCCTTCGGAGCCTCCCTGATCTCCTCCTCCGCGGTGTCCTCCTGAAGCCAAGAGAGCACCGGTTACAAATTGTTCATGAAACATGGCGATTTTCTAAGAACACCAGAAGGAAAAGGATGCGTTTGAGAAATGGACGATACCGTGATGTCTGAGGTCCACAGGGTCAAGTTATCACGAAGGAGTTGCATGATCAAAGTGCTGTCCTTGTAGGATTCTTCGCTCAAGCTGTCCAGCTCCGAAATAGCCTCATCGAAAGCCTGAGGTCAGGAAAATCATCATGATGAGAAGTTGCAAAGTGGGTCTCAAGAAAGATCCAACGATTATAACACGACATAAAAAACCAAACAATTGCATCAAAGAAATATTGACTTTGTGTGATTACTAAGAATTTGGGCCATTCATGATGAATAGTTGGCCAATTTTTGCTACAAGTGCAAAAGAATATTTTATCCAGGAAAGCACTCCAATAATTAATATAAAAGAGAATCTGGAGAACAGGTGACGTACAAAATCACATTGATGAGTGATGACAGCTAATAAAAATACTGAGTCAACCAATAATAATGAGAGACTTTTATGATACAGAATAATAATCATATCGGGTACACCAATGACAGCGTTTTTCTTTTGGGGCACACTCAGCACCACAATTGACAAGCAATGCGTGTTGTCTCCCAAACCACAGCTAAAGAATATGGAAGTTCCACTAGTCTTACAAGTCAACGATCAAATTGCTCTGCCCATGATCACAAGCTAAAGAAGCAAGGAGGGTGTATCAAATTTGCAAGTCAAGTAGCAGAAGATCAAAGTGCTTTCTTCTTGAGTTGTGAATTAAAGTGCGATATATAATATAATCTACTGTGCATCACCCACGGCTATTCTTATCCCTTTTGCGTGCTTACGGCTAAGCAGGAGTCAGCAATGTACAGATAATAAAATGAATACGTGATTTGAGTGTAATATTAGCCAGATTGCTGCTACTCATGATAAGAAGGCCTGCATATTCTATGATATTCACATTAATGTAATTACCAAATGACTAAATTAACCATGAAGGATAAATTCACAAAAAAATATGTCTTTCAGTACAGATGTATTGTGTACCTTTTTTTTTTGAAACGAGATGTATTGTGTACCTAGCAGGGGACAAAACAAAAACAGAGCATCTAACTGATGCAGAAAAACTAACCTGCTTTGCGAGATTGCAAGCACGATCAGGCGAGTTGAGGATCTCATAATAGAACACCGAGAAGTTAAGTGCCAGCCCAAGCCTAATCGGATGAGTTGGAGCCAGCTCAGCCAAAGCAATATCCTGAGAGATTGTGGACCAACGAAAATTATTAAACAAGTGAAGTACAGCATGCTAAACAAATCCAAAGACATTTCAGAAAAATTAAAGAAGAAAGAATGATTCTTCACCATGAAATTGACATAGTTAGATATGAAAGTAAAAGATGAACCTGAGCAGCCTTGTATGCCACCATGGTATTCTCAGCAGCATCCTTCCTCTCAGCCCCACTCTTGAACTCCGCAAGATACCTATTTATCACAGTTGATTCAGCCAAATGAAAATACACAATACCATAATCAATGAAGAATCTACGCTGGCCATCATATTACCTGTAGTAGTCACCCTTCATCTTGAGGTAGAAGACCTTGGACTCAGGAGCGGTGGAAGAGGGGACAAGGTGGGTCTCGAGCAGCTTGAGGATGCCCTCGCAGATCTTGGTAAGCTCAGTCTCGATCTTGCCACGGTAATCCTTGATGAGCGTGACCCTGTCCTCGTTGCCACGGCTCTCCTCCTTCTGTTCAATGGAGGAGATGATGCGCCACGAGGCACGGCGTGCTCCAATCACATTCTTGTACGCAACAGAGAGGAGGTTCCGCTCCTCCACAGTGAGCTCCTCGGAGTCGACGGTCTTGGCCACCTTCTCCATGAACTCGACCATCTCCTCGTACCTCTCGGCCTGCTCGGCGAGCTTGGCCATGTACACGTTCTCCTCCCGGGAAAGCTCCACTGGTGCCGACATCTTCACTGTTCACGGTGTTTAAACTTTTTCCAAACACAAAATCTGCAGGATGAGAGAGGGAAACAACGGTCAGCTAGCTGTTAGCTCCAAATCCTTTTTCTCGCAGTATTGACATATACATATGTAGACATACAATTCAACACTGAGTAATCCGTGATCCACGCAAAGCAACACAAATCGAGAAAAAACCTCGAAAAAGAGATATACAATATTGAGCGATTCTCTCTGTTCCTCTTCCTGACAGGCCGGGGTAAAAAATACAGGTTTGATTTTTGAATTTCGTACTGTACACTAGCAGAGCACATTAGGCATTAGGTAGATCAATTTTACAGCACTCCTCCGTTTGGTGGGTTCGGGGTAACCACATCTAGCTGAAACTCCTCAAAGCCTCGGATCTAATCTGCTACAATAAATCAACACAGGAAGTACACGCAAATGAGCATACGCCTTACACAAAAAGGCAGGATTTGACAGGATCCGGCGTGCTACGAACCGTAGATAGATCACGGCGACCCTACGACAGTACCAATTCACTGAGCCCGGTAACAGCTTCGCACGAAACGACAGGTTCGCCAGAAATCGATCCAGCCAGACGGGAAAATAAAAATAATCGCGTGAAACAGCCGCAGATTGGGACGTGCGGGGGCCTCACCAGCGAAGATCTAACAGAGCAACGGCAGCCGGAGGAAGATTGATTACGAGACGGGGGAGGGGAGAAATCGCGAGCGGTACCTGAGCTTGCGTCGGCGCTGGTCTGCTCCTCCTCGGGCTCTGGGGCTTCGGTTCGAACTTTGGGGGGAGAGGAGGCGGCGGTCTCGGGGTGGACTAGAAAAGGAGCCCCGCGCCCAATTGTGCGGCGACGCGTGTCGGGCCCGCGCTCCAGCGGGACAACCAAGGGCTGGCGATTTGGACGGGCGGAGGGCGGGCCCACGTGTCTGTGTCGTGGGTTTGATTGGGGTGGTGCTGGGCCCGGTTGGCGCGTCGTGCCTGCCGATAAGCACGACCGCCGCCGCGGGTGACAGCCTGGACGGAAGTTTATGGATGGACCGGATCGGCGCCAGGAAAAAATGGAAAAGGTTTCTCGCCGCAGACTGGAAATTACCCGAGGTCGCTGATCGGTGGGACTGGGAGTAAAGGGCGGGGCGGCGGGACGTGGAGCTGACGAGGCCGCGGGGCCCGCGCGGCGGGGTGCGTCACGTGTGGGGTGGCGCGGGCAGGACGGCGGCGGCGCGTTCGGCGCCTCGGGCTGGTGGTTGGCTTTGGTTTGGCACGGCAGGGTGACCGTGATGGACCACCAGCCAGCCGCCCCCATCTGCTCGTTCGATCTATCCAGTGGCGGCTGTTGACGATTTCTTGGCCAGCTTGGGATTGGATTAGCTGTCCTGTCCTGTCCTGCTCGATGCCAACGCCCATGACTCTTGCGAACCTAGCATCCTACCTATATAAAAGCCCACCGGCTTAGTCCTACCTATATAAAAGCCCACCGGTTTTTTTTTTCTGCCGGCTTAGCCCTCCGGTGGATGCCTCCACGTCACCGCTGCACCGGCTTAGCAGTTTTTTTTTTGCCTTTTCGTGATAATATGTACATGAAATATATGCGCGCCGACGAGCAGGTTCCATTCCCGTGATCGGTTTCGAGTTTGGTCGACTCTAACACCTAAATTTTAGATCCAAACTCGCAAAAAACATCTGACGAATTTTGTCAAATTTGTCGCACTCAGTAATCCGTTTAAATTTTCCTTTCACGAGTAGATTAATATCAACCTTCCGAACAACTTTCATGTTTTAACCTTTTGGTTTTAACGGACATAAACATATTTCTCTCCAATCTTCAAATTCGTTGTATTTTTGGCAGCGCAAAAAAAGACAAATTCTGACGGATTTCAACATTTTGAAACTCGAGGTGGCCACGTCGTCCAGGCACTGTAGAAGCGCCGTCGCTTCGCCATCCGACGGTACGCGTGGCATTTTTGCACAAAGGCCCCTGCGTGTTTTGAAATTTGCGAACCGGTCCTCCTGGCCCTCCTCCTCTCCTCTTTCCTCCTCCGCTCGGACGGAGACGCCGCCGGCGCCGAGCTCCTCCCCCGACAAATCGAAGCACACAAAGAGCTCCGCCGTCGTCTCCTCTACCTCTAAGAAAATTTTAAATTCAACAAATTTTCAAACTTTACACATAAAGGTTGCACCAAATATCCATTGTGTACAAAAGTGAAACTCAGAAATTCTTAAAATTAAGAAATTTTTAAACTTTTCACATAAACTAAGAAATGTTCGTTTCGTTGCAGATTTTTTGGATTAGTTTTCCAAACAATTTTTGTATTTTTTGCTGAACATATGCATGAATAAGTGTATGTGATGAGTAATACTATTGCTGTTGTACATGTAGACATGGCCAAGATGCTGCGTATAATTGTGTGTACATGCCATTATTTATAAATGCATGACCTACTAAGATGTTAAGAATCTATTTCATGCAGAAATGGTCATTAGCTGTTCGTCAAACAGATGCTTGGTGTGCTTTGCACTACTGATTTGTCATCTTTATGATCATTTGTGAACCTACATATTATTTGTTTCAGAGTCGGAATGATATTTGATTTTTATCGCAGATCACGCCAAGTTCGTGTAGCCATCCGCCACAACATTGCCGTATTGGTCGGTGTTCTCTACTCAGCACCATAATTAGTACCGTTGATCTTAGGTAAAAATTGCCTTCTATAGTGTCGTAGCAAGCTGAGTCAGAAGCCAATTTCCCTTATTCAGTTGAGGCACTCATACAATTTTATTAAAAAAAATGGTCACTTTATCCTACAATATTACTTGAGCTTATGTTGTTTTGATGAGAAAGTGCGATGCCCTGGATCACCTATGATTCTGCTATTCATCTCCTCATGTGTTTGGCTGTTTCGAAAAAAAACTTTAAAACTTGCAGCAGGAGAGCTATTGCTCTATATATAATTTTACAATTTATAAGCAGGTACGTTTAGGTCATTTTGAACTGTCCAAACGAACAGAAGGAACATTAAGTTCAGATCACACTCTATACTCTAAGCTCTATGAGCTGATCACATCTCTGCTCTAACATGTTCTCTTATGTTCACAATCTATTTATTTTTTTCGATCAAATAAAAAGAGAAAACATTGTTACCTATTACAACATTCAGTACCACCACACGGGCGCGGCGTGTCGCCGCGCTAAATTCCCTAGTTCGTAGTAAATCGCTTCAATTTCGGCGAGGAACAGAGGATGACAAGTTCGATGCCCTACCATGCGTAGCAAATGTCTTCTCACCTCCCGTGTTTGTGTGTTAGTCGTAGTAATGATGTAGTGACACAATTTGTGTTATGGTTTTGCACCTGCTCAACTCATTCCCGTGCGTCTTTTAAAAACGAACAAAGGGAGTAGTTTTCATCACTTAGGGCTTCTTTGGATTGCATGATTACAAACACACAAAAATTGTAAGAACACATGAATTTGATAGAATTGCAGATGCAAAACAGAGAAAAACTGCGGTGATGGTCATTTCAATGGAAACACATGGAAAGTCACGCATGAGTGTAAAAAAGAGTGTAAAGTGCAGAAATTTACTTTGTCACCCGAGTGCATATGCTTCCGTTATAGTTTTCAAAATTTAAAAAAATATGAAAACACTTCAAAAAATTCTGAAACTATTTGGGCACAAACATATGAAAGTTTTCAACATCCGTGAAAAAGTTCGGAAGGAAATAACACTTTATGTGGTCTGTGCAAAAAAGACAAAATCTGTGGCCGAAATGAGATTTAAAAATATATTTTTCAAAGCATAGATTTTGTCTTTTTTACACAGACCACAGAAAATATTATTTCCTTCCGAAATTTTTGACCAATGTTGAACACTTGTATATCTTTGTGCTCAATTTTTTTCTGATTTTTTTTGTAGTGTTTTCATATTTTTTTAATTTTGAAACATATATCAGGAGCATATGCACCCGGGAGACAAACGCCTCTCTCTGTAATGTGGATGTTGATGTTCTTATGAGATTGTGGTGTAATAATGCAATCCATAGAAATTTTGTATGTGTCATTACTTTAATCCAAAGGACTTTCGTAGAAAAGAATCACATGGATTAGAATCCTCCAAATTTCTTTTGAAGATCCTTCAATCCAAATAGGCCCTTAGCTTTTTGTCCTCTCAATTCATCAAGACATTTTTCCTCTGTCTCAAAAACTATGCAACTCAAAATGGCACAACCAATTTTCGTGTCTTGGGTTTCCTATCTTCCCACTTCATCCATCACCCCGGATTCCTTCTATCATACTCACTCCGTTCCAAATTAATTGACTTCCATTTGTCCACACATGGATGTATCTAGACATGACTTCCATTACACGTATAGATACATCCACATGTGAACAAATGGAAGTCAATTAATTTGGAACGGAGGGAGTACCTACCTAATCATGTGTTCTACAGAGGTTAGCTGAAGTTTGTATTGCTCTTGCAAAGAACAAAAGAACAATTCAGTCGTCAACTACAGCAGAGGAGTACTATAGTTTCATAAGACAAATGTGAGATGGATACTGATTTTTTTTGTAGTGGACGACAACGAGGGATATTACCCTTTTTTTAGGACGAAGGACGGCAAGGCATAGTACTGTACTATTTTTATAGGGGCGTGTGCTACTTTGTTTAGTGGATGAAAACATAATAATTCTGTGCTGGAAGTCTTTTTTTTAGGGGATGCTGGCAGTCTTGTAATTTGGGCCTTTTTGGTCTCTGGTACTTCAAATCATACCGATCACCATTATTGGGCCTGGAATTGTGATAAGAATAGTAGTGTATCCTCACTTTTCAGAAAACATACAGGTTATTACTGGGCCTACTTTGCATAGGCTTTCGTCCACTATTACCGAAAAGACAGTACAGGTAGTGTATCCTCACTTTTCAGAAAACATACAGGTTATTACTGGGCCTACTTTGCATAGGCTTTCGTCCACTATTACCGAAAAGACAGTACAGGCCCAGCTAAACCGCTTGAATGCACTCAAAAAAGAAAATAAAACTAAACCGCTTGAAACCAGATCATGGAATACCATTTACAGGCCTAGGGAAATACAAAATGAACCACAAAAAAACTGAAATTTCAACTGGCATCTCCTTGACAGAACTTTCGCAGAAATAAACCAAATCTCCTTGAACAGAACTCCATTTAGGGTAAGGTCATAATATCTCCCGGTAATGGCCTACATTAGCATCTGATGGTTTGTCCCGACATTTGGTCATTATCGTGAATTAGAGGCAGGTTTCTGTTTCGGCATGCAGCGGATCCCAAAGATGTTAAACAGTTGCTGCACCCACAACGTCGTGGACTGCATGTCAGTGGATGAATCGTCAGTCTCTCGACGAGTCTTGCATATTAAAGTTGTCATCGATGTTCACCTTCAACATATCTCTCTAGGGCGGGCGCCATCCCTGATCACGGATGGACTTTGGCGAAACATTTTTTTTACACGAATAGAGTAGGGGAAATCCCCTACTGTGTCAAATTTTCCATTTTATAAATCAGGGGGGAGTATTTACATGGCGAATAAAATGAACACAGAAGTTCATAAAGTGTCTAACCAGGATTGCATCCCTTCCTTAAGACTAGGTTTAGCTCTATGCATACTTATCGATAGAAAGTATTTAAATCTGACTATACATCTATCTACAGATGGGTCAAGTCCTTTGAATATGACATCATTTCTTTGTTCCCATAAGCTCCAGCATCCAGTGATCATAATTTCCATGAGAAAATTGAATGAGTATCTCGTTTTTGCTTCCTATATCATATATTGCAGATCGTAGTCTGAATTCCATTCAATTCCCAAAGCCCACCATAAACTTTGGCTGAAACTACACTCAAAGAAAAGATGTAGTAGTGTTTCCTCTGGGCATGTATCTTTGTAGATGAACTAAAACTTCCCAGCTAATTCGCGAATCTGGAACGAGGTAGAGTCCAGGCTAAATGTCTGCTCATATATATTTTATTACGACCACCGATTCCACAACAACCACCAAGTCCACAACAACGATTATAATTATAGAAGGAAGGTCCCCCTTGAAACAAAATAAAATATTACATCAAAAAATAAATATCACAATATGAAGGATCGGTGTTTCTTTACCATGTATTTTTTTACATCAATTCTTTCTTTACTATGAGGTTTTAACCAACATCTGACTTTATTAATTAAGCAAAGACATTTCATCAAAAAGGCTGAAATAAAATTCACGAATAAACACACGAATTAACCCTAAAGTTGCGTACAACCCTTCTGAAGTCTCCGATCATCGCATCTCGATAATCTTGCACACACATGATAAAGAATTCACATAAGACAATGTTTGCACAAACTTAGCTAACATCCAAGGTCTTGAATATCCGCAAGCCGCCCATCACAAGTGGTGAGAAACTGAGAATCTTAGACACTGCTATCTACCCCACATGAACCACAAAGGCCATAATAACGATATAAGGAGATGATCATAATAACGATATGAAGAAACGGGAGAAACCAAGACACCTCTATCTACCCTACATCAACCACGAAGGCCACGCCGGGATGGGGCTGAAACCGGGAGACCGCTAATTTACACGAAACCATCTCTACTATCGAGACACCATCACTAAGGCACACATAATTAACATGAAAGGACCAAAACTACAACCATAAAAAGATTAAGGGTTCCCAATGTTAGTATAATCACTTTTTATGTGAACAGTGCTACGCACCACGAGTAGTTCGTTTTTTTTCTCCCCTCTCAGATTGTTCGTAAGTAATCCATTTGTTCCAGATTATAGTATGTTTTAAATATTTCGTTGTGTACTACTTACAGACTAAATGAGTGAACACATATACACCGAAACGTGTCTACATACATGCTATTGAGAAAAAGTCAGAAATCTTATAATTTGGAATGGAGGGTATAGATGTTGTGATAAGATCTGCTCGAAATTATCTGTTACTCGAACCCGGGCCTAAGAAATCCTTAAACAATGACCTTTTGTGTGCATTGCATGTGCAGCATTGGGGAGTCACTAAACAATCGAAGCTCCTTCTAGTTCCGCCTCCTCTTTTGGTGGTTGTACCTAACCTAAATCCGTGGATCCTACGAGTAGTCTACGACTATGTCATTAGGCACTAACTATCGCCAAATTCCCCATCGCCAGAATTCCCGTGGACTAGAGATGGATATGATCTACCTTACTCGAGTGAAGCAGCCAAAAGTTTCCTTGTGCGCCATATGGCCAAATGATACACTGACAGGGCATCAAATCATCATCGCTCCTGCTCACAAGAAAACCAAATATTCGCTCCAGGATTTATTTATGCATCGACCTAGCCTGAATTGGAGGCACCGAGATTCCGTAAGATCTATTCTGCGCCTCTTCTGAAACAGCGATAAGTTTTGAGTATTGTCAAGTGAACGGAGGCCGCTCCTTTTTGTTTCGGCACCTAATCATTCTTACTGACTAATGATCGACTTGTGTCTAACTTTGTGTCCGCATCGCAACTTGCAAGCACTGACATTCTGGAGCTCTTTTCCAACATTTTGTTAATACTGACAAGCACTCACTCACTAAGCTTGTTCTTGGTATAAATATACCCCCTCTGCACTTGCAAGTTGCATATGTTCTGTGACAGATCGATCGAGCCGGTGCGTGCGGAGGCATCGATCTTCGGTAACCATGGTGTCGCCTTCAGACGTCGTTCTTCCTAAGGTCTGGGAGTACTTACCCACTTGGTGATTTGGACACTGCACGCATCATGTGTGTCGATAAATCCGACCATGCATGCATCAGTACTTATAGCTGGTGTTCTTTCTTGATCATCAGGTGGTCGATGGTGAGAACGAGCCCACGGCCCGCCGTGGCAAATGGTGGTACGTGACGTTCCACAATGTCACGGCGATGGTCGGCGCCGGCGTGCTCAGCTTGCCGTACGCCATGGCTCATCTGGGATGGTAAGCTTGCTACTGTACGCGTCGCGCGTGCCATGCCTTTTTACTCAGTAGTAGATGCAGTATATTCAGTTGTTTCTTTGTCGGCGAGTGTCCAGGGGCCCAGGGATCGTGGCGCTGCTGGTGGCGTGGTGCATCACCCTGTACACGCTGCGTCTTCTCATCGAGATGCACGAGTGCGTGCCCGGCGTGCGCTTCGACCGGTACCGCGACCTCGGCGTGCACGCGCTCGGCCCTCGCCTGGGCCTCTGGGTGGTCGTCCCGCAGCAGCTCATCGTGCAGGTCGGCTGCGACGTGGTGTACATGGTCACCGGCGGCAACTGCCTGCAGAAGTTCGCGCAGTCGGTGTGCCCGTCCTGCACGCCGCTGCACCAGTCCTACTGGATCTGCATCTTCGGCTCCTCCCAGTTCCTGCTCTCCCAGCTCCGGGACCTCAACTCCATCACCGCCATCTCCCTCGCCGCCGCCGTCATGTCCCTCAGCTACTCCACCATATCCTGGGCGGCGTGCCTTGCCAAGGGCCCCGTGGCCGGCGTGAGCTACGCGTACAACCAGGCGGGCACGGCCGCGGACTCGGCGTTCCGGGTGTGTGGCGCGCTCGGGCAGGTGGCGTTCGCGTTCGCCGGGCACGGCGTGGTGCTGGAGATCCAGGCCACGATCCCGTCCACGCCCACCAAGCCGTCCAGGGTGCCCATGTGGAAGGGCACCGTGGCCGCGTACATGGTCACCGCCGCGTGCTACTTCCCGGTCGCGTTCATCGGGTACTGGGCGTTCGGCCAGGGCGTCAGTGACAACGTGCTCGTGGCCCTCGAGCGCCCGGCCTGGCTCGTCGCGGCGGCCAACATGATGGTCGTCGTCCATGTCCTCGGGAGCTATCAGGTAGGTAATCAATTAAGAAAGTACTCCATAGTGGCGCGCGCATGATCTATCTATGCATGGATAAAACATGACCATATAAAAAACAAGAAAGTGATCAGAAAATCATCATCAATCGAAGAAACCTTCCATTTTCCTAGAAAGAAAGTCTCTTCTGCAGATAGTGGCCACCGAATCTTTCGGCCCCAATAACGTACTTTAGCAGGTTGGTAAGTCAAGATGCAGTACGTCCCGGCATCATGGTACGCTGACTGAATCACTGAGCCACCCGAACTGACTGACGTAACTGTCTGTAGGTGTACGCCATGCCGATATTCGAGAGCATCGAAACAGTTCTGACCACAAAGTTCAGGGTTCCTCAAGGGCTGCTTCTCCGCCTGGTGGCTCGATCAACCTACGTCGGTAAGAACCAGTGGTGCTCCTAGAGTTGACATATGTGGATCTGCTCATGAACTAAAACCGATCATGTCTTTGCAGCGTTCACGCTGTTCGTCGCCGTCACCTTCCCCTTCTTCGGCGATCTCCTCGGCTTCTTCGGCGGCTTCGGCTTCACGCCCACGTCCTTCTTCGTAAGCACCATCTATCTCGCCTTTTCATGTATCCGTCGATTGTCTGAGCTAAAAGTTCATGGATTCTTCTTGCTGCTGCAGCTCCCCTGCATCCTGTGGCTGAAGATCAAGAAGCCCCGGAGGTTCAGCGCGTCGTGGTTCGCCAATTGGGTACCCACAACTTCTTATAACTCGCATATTTCAGCTCCAATTTCAGATAAGTCCCTTGCCAATTTTATGCGTTTTTTTTTTGCTGCAGGGGTGCATCGTCGTTGGTGTGCTGCTGATGCTTGTGTCCACCATCGGCGGGTTAAGGAGCATCATCCAGGACGCCTCCACGTTTCAGTTCTACTCTTGAACGATTCTCTTACGGCTCTAGCTGCATGCAAGATCGAACTAATGGCGTGCCTACACAGACATAATAGCGTCTTAAGCCGAATCACTGAAGGTCGCTGGCTTCAGTTTAGAGTGTGACCTGCTTCTGCGGAGTGTAAAAATTAATTCATGTCGTCACATGCGAACGATAGATGATGTTTCAGTGATGTGCGTATGTACTGCAACATAAATCAATAAAGAATAGGGCTGCCTAGCTAGGTGTCATCCGGCTGAAAACGTCCCCGCTCAGAACGAGACCGTTTTAACAGTTTTTCCATACAAACAACAACTAAATGATTTTCACGACATCTGAATCGTCCCAACACCAGACTCTCTAATGCAACACCATTTTCTCACCCTTGGATCCACTTCGAGTAGCAATGTGGAACATCTGGTCAAATGAGTTGCAACAAAAGCACCAAAACTTTAAGAGACAAATCTGGACATCCAATTGTCGCGACATCAAACTTCCTTCAACATTTTTGCACATCTAAGCCATATCGTTCACAACTGACACCGCTCACAAAAAAACATACAAAGTCGTTGCAACAATTCTAATACGTCCACACAACAAAGTTTCGACGCGTGAAACAAAATTCCCATTCGGTGCATCAAAAAACATTGAAATGTGTCGCAACGATGCAGACAACAAAATCGGAACACATTTGCAATATGAGAAAGTCTCCTCTTAAACGGCAATATGGGGCACCCGGTCGTCGCAAAATTGTCCCACACAATATTTTTCTAGATGTATGCAACATTTATACCTACTATCGGCAAAAAAAGTGAGCAAAGTGTCACATAATTTCCAATGTGTATAGGCAACAAACATTCTATGTATGTTGCAAATCCGCCAATTGCTACAACTAAAATATTGAAAAATTAGTGTGAATATTTGCAACATGAAAAAGCAAGGTATGAAACATACATGAATTGGCACATCCTGTAACAAAGTAACGTACCCGCAACATCAGAAAAATCCCCTTGAAGCATAGAATCAGAATCACTACAACAAGATGTAATTTGCATGCAGTAAACAGACTTTAACAGCGTGTTGAAACACCATATAAATATCAAAAAGTCTGAATCCACATTACACCAAAAATCACAAGACCGCCGGTTTCGCCACTTCATGATTGTCGGAGTCCTGTTAGAGCCAGAATGGATCCATTACCTGCAGCCCAACGTCTTCCAAAACATTGGTGGCACAAACTCATATTCCATCATCGAGGTCACCTCATTAACTGCGAGAGCTCTACACCGACCATTATAGGATAGGGAAACACATCGAAGGAGTAAGATGAAGGAAAGGAGCCATAGACAATGCTCTAGAGAGGATATGCATTTATTTTGATGGTTTCCTGAGAGGATGGATCTGAAGAAGAGAGTTCAAGTTTTTTTTTGTGAAGGAGAGACAAGAGAGAGGATGGGAGTTTGTCAGAACGGAGGAGAAGCGGGAAGGAGATCATATACACCCACCGTACATGAAAGAGTGTACTTCCATCTTTTTCAAAAGTCAAATATTTATACAAAATTGCACCAATATTTAGGCCACTAAACTAGTATCATTAGCTTCAAGATGAAATATTTTCTATCTTATGGCTCACAAATATTGTTATATTTTTGTGTTGCTCGGTCAAAATTTGAGAAAAAATGATTCTCCAAAACGATGGAAGTATAAGGAGCGATTCGGATCCTCAAAATTATTTTGACGGATGGAGTATTCGAAGCCATTCAGATTCTCTGAGCTAGGTGACATTCAGTCAATCATTTTGATATGATTTCATTAAAAAGAGGTCCTCCCTCCTTCCCAAAATAATTGTCTTACATTTGTTTAAAACTGGATACATTTTTGAACAAATCTAAGACAATTATTTTAGTACGGAGGGAGTATAATTTTTCTTGTTATTAACTCAAAATTCAAGTGGGCATATCACCGCACTTTCTGATGTTGTTGCAGTATGGCGTGGCAGAAAGGCCACGTATATACGAACTCGTCGGCGTCGTCGCAGACAATCGTGCCGTGCGCCACCGCGACGAGCGCGTCCGAAAGCGCTTATCTCCGCTCCGCCCCCACCCCAGTCGCCGGCGGCCATGGCGGCGCCATCCCTCCCTCTACTCCTCTGCAGCGCCGCCTCCTCCCAACGCGTCGCGCTTCTCGGCCGTTCTGCTCTCCCCTATTGCCCGGCGGCTCGGCCGACGGTCTCGCCCGGCTGGTCCATCCCGCGCACCGCCCCCTCGCTGCGGCGTGGAGGGGCACGGGCCCCTACGACGTGCGCGGCCAAGCGTGGAAGCGGGGGAGGCGAGGTATCCCCGAGTGACGGGGAGGGCACGCGCGTGCTGCTTCAGGCAGCGCTGTGGGGCGCCGAGGCCGCCTACATTATCTGGCTCTTCCTCCTCCCGTACGCCCCGGTCCGTACCGAACACAAAATCTTCACTCCTCTTTGCATGCCGCTAGCTCAAATGCTTAATGCAAGCAAACTTCGATGCTATGAAAGACTATTAGTGCATCCTGATCTGTTTAGCGCGCAGCATCAGTGTTAGCAGCCATTCCACTGAAAATAGTGTTGTTTGCCAATCATTGATTCATTAGCATCTTGATGCAGGGCGACCCGGTGTGGGCTATCTCGCAAACCACAATAACTGACCTCGTTGGACTGTCGCTCAACTTCTTCTTCGTCCTGCCTTTGATCAACTCCGGTACGCCCAAATTTCAGAATTCCAAATGTGCATTAATTCCAAACTCACAGCATTACGGCCATATATGATTCTTGGTGGGTTTGCTTGGCAGTGTAGCTGGAGTTCACCTGCTGGAATCCCCCGTGATTCACCCGGTAAGAAACCTAGATTTTCTTTTTAACGACCTTACCATCACTGTTGTGGCAATGTGGCTTATGGTACGTTGTGTGTACTTATTCGGCTGTACTCGCTTAGATGGCTGAAGGATTGTTCAATTTTGTGATTGCGTGGACGCTGCTGTTTGCGCCGCTTCTCTTCACGGATGCTAGGAGGGACCGATACAAGGGATCTCTCGACGTCTTGTGGGGCTGTCAGATGTTCCTCACAAATAGTATGTGATCTCCTTGACCCAAAATTAAACCAGCAGAACAGTTCAGTTTATCTAACATCTGTTTTTGCACATGTAGCTTTCTTGATTCCTTACATGGCCATCTGGCTTAACGATCCTGATAAGGACCAGCCTCTGCCGCAGACATCAAAATTGAGTTCACTTATGGTGAGAGGTGCATCAGTTGTAGGCATAACCGGCGGCCTGGTCTGCATTTTTTCCATTGCTTGGGCGTTCTACGGCCGTGCAGATGCCGACTTTGGAGGTATTTTGGACCGATGGCAGTATGCGCAGGATTATGTCTTGACCGAGCGGCTTGCTTATGCATTTCTCTGGGACATATTGCTGTACTCAATATTCCAGCCATGGTTGATCGGAGGCAATCTTCAGAATGTGAAACCAAAAGCTGCAGAGTTTGTGAATGTAGCGAGGTTTATCCCAGTTGTTGGCATGGTTGCCTACCTCCTGTGCTTAGAAGGTGACAAGGATTAGGCGATTGGTTGTTATGATGTACTATTTTTTTTCTAATTTTTTATGATTATATGGATGATGTTACTACTGACTGGTATACACTTGAGAGAATGTGCCTATGGTGGTATCCTCCCTCTGTTACCCAGATTTTTGTTTTGTCAAAAGTGCTTGTTGGAACGAGAATTCGGCTATAGAAATGCAGTGAAAAAGAACTTATTCAGACAAAGATCCTGATCGGAGGCAATCTTCAGAATATGAAAAGAAAAGCTTCAGAGTTTGTGACTGTAATGAGGTTTATCCCGGTTGTTGGCATTGTTGCCCACCTCCTGTGCTCAGAAGATGGAAAGTATTAGGCGGTTGGTTGTTATGCTGTATTGTTTTCTAAATTTTTGTAGATCATATGGATTATGTTACCAGAGGCCGGGATCCGCACCCCCTTTTCTAAAAAAATGGATTATGTTACTACTCATGGTGTACATTTGAACGATTTCTATCGATCTTGTGTTTATTGGAGACCAGATTTTTGCTTTGTCAAGAGCGCTGGTTTGAACGAGAATTCAGTTAAAAAATGCAGTGCAAAATAACTTACTCAGACAGACATCCTGATGAACATGTTACTCCTTCAACGGCTACATTCCTTGCTGTTACAGATGCTAAGAAAAACATGATAAAACACCTAAATTTTTCTACGACATAACTCTCAGCTGCAGCAAATCTAGAAGATCTCTTCAGAAAGCTAGAGCTGTCCCCAGGGAGATGAAACCAAGTGCGACAGAAACGGCATCAGCTATCAGCCTGGACCCGCTGCTGTATCCCGACGACATCTGGTTGGTAGTACCGGCGAGACCGTCGTCAGCGGTGGCGTCTGTGGCGCTGGCCTAGGCGTTGATGGAACTGTGGAGTTCACGCTCGGGCGTGGCGTGCTCACCGGCGGCGTTGTTGTCGGTCCCGCTGGAAGAAGCCCTTCTAGACAGTTAATTCAGAGAGAATTTTCAGTAAATAAGCAGATCCCTGACAGAAGAAAAGCATTTTGCAACACAGAGGATGAATGCTGCATGGTGGAGAATTGTCGCAAGACGAGAGGCTGCAATGGCAAGCTCTTAGTTACCTGCGCAGGCGGCGGCAGCGGACGGGAGATCGAGGCGGCAGAGGAGAGGCAGCTCCACGACGCGGGACATGTTCACGTTGACGGGGGACCTCTCGGAGCCGGAGCCGGACTGGTTGAGTGCCTGGCAGAGGCAATGGGGCTCATCGTGCACCATGCTCCCCAGGTTGGCGCAGCACGTGTCGGCCGGCGCGGCGGAGCCGCCGTCGAGGAACGAGAGGCAGGGGAGGAGGCGTAAGAGTTCGGTGGAGCAGCTGGATGTCGACGGCCCGGTCATCTGTGGCACCGGCGCCGGCCGGGCGCCGGGGAGGGAAACGAGCAGCAGCGCGACGCAGAAAACAGTAGCCGAAGCCGCCATTGTTGCCATTCTAGTATCCTACTGTACTTCTTTGTGCAGATCTGCTTGATGATCTGATCGAGCGATTGGCTACTATGGGGGTTGGGTTTTTTTATAGCATAGGAGGAATTAATGGGGATGCATGGCAATGGCGTGCTTCATGAGCACCTCGTTTCTATGAAGAGGAACGTTGCATGTCTTATGGTTCGCTACTTGCTAGATATGCGTGATGAGCCGCGTGAGGATCGGGAGTTTTGTGTGAATTCGAGCGTTGGGATTGCGTTGGGGAAGTGGTTGCATGCGAATGGTGCTTGTACCTTCTATAGGTAGAGGTTTCATGTGAAGTGGAATTGACTCTTAACTACCTGCCACTTGAAACTGCTGACCAGAATGTTCAACTAATATAGCACATGAGAAATCTAGCCAGATTTTCAGCCTTACTAAAATAAGGTTAGTCGGTACTCATTTTAGATGGAACACTGCTATTCCATTAAATGATGTCCAACAATGGAGCAAAACATATCCTCAACCATATTTTGGCATCAACACATACATCATAAACTGCTGACCAGAATGCCTTTATAGCACATGAGAAATTTAGCCATATTTTAGTTTTCTTTTTAGATGGAACACTTCTATTCCAGCCTTGTTCAGTTGCGGGGGATTAATTTCCTGGTGGTGGTGGGTCTAATCCCTGCCTGGATTGGCTGAACCCCCTCCCCCTCCACTCAAACCCTGTCGGGATTAATCCCTATCTCATTTTGTCATTCCGTTAAACCATGTGTAATCCCTGCCACCTTTTGCAAGCATTCCAGTCCACATTCAGCACTCATTGATGTAATAGCATTCGATATAAATATAAATCTATTCAAATGAGAAAATTTAAGCACCAAAAACAAGGTGTTGCTGACAATAATGTTGGGTAGCGGAATAAATAATATCTTAAATATGTAGGCCGGCGACAATATAAATTATAGAGAAGGTACAAAAAAGATGAATAAGGACAAACTCGGACATGAGAAGTTGCAAAAACCAACTGCCATCAATCAAATGCGATGCTCTTCTAAACAGCTCAACGTGCCTTCGTTTAAAATAAACTACGCAGTACATTTCTCAGGAGTATCTTGTTAAACCAATATAACTCTGCTCAAAGATGCTTCACTCGATGCAGCTTATGAGTCAATCTGCAAAAGGAGATGAACCTGCTTAGCTCACCTTTTAATTGATAGGCAAGAAGTAATGCATCTACACGATAATACATTTGGCTCTTACAAATTTAAAATAAATTATGTTTACTTACAGAACACATCTGCTTGTGAGCAACCTAGTTAAAATGACCAACTTTGTTACAGTTTGAAATAAAACAACACTATGCGAGCACATAACCACACAATTATGAAAAAAACCACACAATCCGCCACTTAACTACTATTTTACATATCTGATGTTCTACAAGAGGGGTTAAGGCTCCTTTTTGCTAAGCATTTTTCACTACCAGTCCAGGATATAATAGTTCATTAAATTTACTAATGTACACCAAGGAGATGAGACTAGACCTTGAGTTTTACAATTTGAACTAGATATATTATTTTAGTTATGTATCTAAAAATAAAAGTTCGTACATGTACAAATTTGACCCTAGTACCCAACCATCAATATCATGAAAATTATTCTGATATGATAAGAATCTCTAACTCAGTTACTTTCTACAGATGATTGCTTTGACATGTTTAATTTGGCTTTTAACTCCCCTATGGATGCTTTTACACATACTATATTAAAAAATGATAGATATATTTCCGGCCAATGTTTAATTTTTGTGCATAGCTTCTTATTTGAGATAAGAAGAGGACCAATTGTATACACCATGTGATAAGAAGTAGTAGAACCCATACTAATTTAAGTTCGTCGATGATTACTATAAGAGATGTTACTAATAACAAATATATATCATAACATCTTATCAACTTATTACTGAGTCCATGGTGGCTTGTAAGACACATTTGACATGGGAACAAAATGGTCATTGTTCAATTTATACTCCGAAACATCCTATGTATTTGCTTACATAACCATACTCTACACACCTCTATTAAGATATTTGTTAGGTTGTATGATTTGTAGTCTCTATCATTTAATAATATTAAAAATAGAGAAAAAATTCACATAATAATATACATATACGCTATATAATTCATCAATTGTAAAAAAACAAGGTGGCGTGTGTTTCCTTCTTTTTTAAATTTAACATGGTTTTGTATCTCGTTAAGGAAAATATCCCACAAATAAAAATAAATGTGCAACTCAGATATATTTTTAATGATATACATTACAACTATGTAACGGCAAACAAAAGGGAAAAGATATTGGATGGTTAAGAATGCAAAGTAAGCAGTACTCAACATATATATATATGTTAAAAATACAATATGATAAGAAAATCTAAGAAAGTACAAAAGTTCAGTATAATCATATCTATCGGCAAAACACTCTATTATTAGTATACACAGTAAGTTGATATTAGAATTAGCCAAACATTTCATTATTCTTTCATAGAGAACCAGCAAAACCATCTCATTCATTTCTTCAAGTTCCCACCTCTCTCTTCTAATCTAAAACAAAGCAAGAAGAGCTATTGCCATCATGTTTTTTCTCCTTCCCTCATAATTATACGTAGTTTCACCATAATAATGTTTGGTTGTATAATAATTAAACATTGTACAAACAGAACTTTCTAGAAATACATTGCACACATAATACATTCTTTAGCGGCAAAGTTTTGTGTTCAAAAAGTTTACAAATTAATTCAACACTCCATATAATTAGATTCTAATTCCTATTTCTGAGGCATGGCCCTATAGATATACAGCTACACAAGTACAAAACACTAGCTACATATGACCTTCAACAAAAGAGCATATTAAAAGCCCTTTAACCCAAAGTAAAATAAATAAAAGAAATGTTGTATAGATAGGACTACTTTGATAAGAACATTCTTGCTCGTCCCTGATTAAAAATCTCCCTGGCTGGGCATTCCTTATTTGCAGCGAGATTCCCAAACGAGAAACAAAAATCAACTATTGTCTATAATAAGGAAGTTCAGCCAGTTAATAATAATATAAACCATAATTTCATGGTAGACAAAAAAAAGCAATGATACATAGTACATATACAAGTCTAACCGTACATCAATGGTCAATCATGCATTCATCTACAAGTAGCATAATTTTCAAAAACAAAAAAATGCACGCAGATAAATTATACTTTGTTCTATCATTGGATCTGTTCATTTTTAGTGGATTTTTGTTATTGTTCTTTTTTTACAACATTCCTTTTGTTTACACAATTTAGTTTCTAAAAGGATCCCCGCTGAGTTTAATAGAGATCAGATGAGTTTGTATTATAAATTATTAATATCACAGTGTCGAGGTGTGCCCTCGGCAATTCCCATGGTTGCTATACCTAGGGTTGATTGTGTGGTAGAGAACGCGTAGTATCGGTGGAATCGACGGCTGACAAGCTGGATTTACCCAGGTTCAGGGCCCTCGAGTGAGGTAAAACCCCTACTTCCTGCTTGTCTGTGTTTATGGTATGAATATGAAGGTTACAAGGGTTCGACGAGCGGCTGATCTCGTCGAGGTTTTGGTGGCTATGGATTCCTTGCCCTGATCGATCACCCTCCCAGCCTTTATATAGGAGGCTGGGTCTCGGGAAACGTAACCGACCAAGGTTACATGTATGGAAAGTCTTAACCGACTATAACTTGACCTAACTTGGATAACACTCTTCGTCTCAGGCCTTCCTTCGTGGGCTTCGATTAATCTTTGGGCTTCTTTGATCATTACGTGCACCAGGTACCCTTTAGCTGGGGTACCCGCAGAGTATAACCTCGTCATTAGCCCCCGAGTACTTGCTTGACTCGAAGAATCGAGCATGTGCTCCCTTCATCGTGCACATCATAGTCTTCTGAGCTTGTTCTCCTGATCCGATGTAGTCCTTCTACTTTTAATTTGTTTCGATTGTATGCGTATATGAACCGAGGGATATTGACATAGTAGGCCTGATTCACTCGAATATCGAGCTTAGTTAACTGCTTACTTGAGCAAAAACCTTACTAGTCTTCAGTCAGACTCGAGTCCCTGGACTCGAGCCTGGAACGCAGTCGAAAGATTTTGCCTAGGGATATTGACATAGTAGGCCTGATTCACTCGAAAATCGAGCTCAGTTAACCGCACATTTGGGCGAAACCATACTAGACTTCAATCAGGTTCGAGTCCCCGGACTCGAAGCTGGAAAACTTTTGAAACTTTTGCCTAGGGATATTGACATAGTAGGCCTGATTCACTCGAAACTCGAGCTCAGTTAACCGCACATTCGGGCGAAACCATACTAGCCTTTAATCAGGTTCGAGTCCCCGGACTCGAAGCTGGAACATACTGGACAGACTCGACTCAGGCCGTTGTAGGTCTTACTGATTCGTTCTGCAGTTTAACTTTTGATACCTAACGCGTCAGTCAGGATTTTCATCATGTCTGTTGACACGGAAAATTTCAAGGGAAAACACTGTTGGAGCGTCCCTCGGCCCATCTCGATTGCTCGACGGGTCTTACCTTTGCATTTGCGTATGCAGCATCCGAAACATCTGCGATTGGCATAGTCCGGGAATTTATGAAGTTTGATTCTTTGATTTGTGAAGTACTTAATGCATTTTAATCGAGTCTGTAGTCGAGTGAATTTTCTTACCTTGTTTTGAAATCTATGGGAGCGCGACAGCGCTCCCATGGGAATAGCCCCCGAGATTATGCTTTATTTCGTTTGAAGTAGAG
Source organism: Poa pratensis (assembly GCA_947311845.1). NCBI lineage: Eukaryota > Viridiplantae > Streptophyta > Magnoliopsida > Poales > Poaceae > Poa > Poa pratensis. The sequence goes on from CAMZMU010000053.1 coordinate 37,397,078, forward strand.
GATAATCTCAATAATTTTGCTCCTTTTTGATCAATCGCAATAAATTTTTGATATGCTCCCATGGGAGTACCTTTGCTAGTCGAATCCTTGTGTCGATTGTAGTCTCGAACCCACCACTCGAATGTGGACGTTGTCACTGCCCCTGACGTCATTCGTGACGTCTTAGGCGTGCGCTCGCCGTTTTGACAAGACGTGTCTGTGTGGGCCCAATGTTCAGAGTTTTGACCGCAGAAGACGCCGTTTCAGCTTTGATTTGATCGGACGTGGCGTATTTTTCGCCGCGCCATCATAACCTCCTAGGGTTTTGTGCGTAGTGGGCGACGTGGGATGCGACGGTTGCTTCTGCGCTCGCCACGTGTACGGCCAGATACTATGCACATTTGGACGGACGGTTATGATGGAGTTTTGCGTTGTGCGATAAGTAGCAGTTTTTGCGCAAGATTTTGATTTACTTGCCATTCATTTCCTCTGTTCCTCTTCTTCCTTGCGCACCGCACACCATTGCTCTGCCTCCCAAGCTCCTTGCTTTTTGCTCCTTGCGCAATGGCGCCAAAAGAGATCAAGCGTGCCGCTGCAACTGTCTCCGCCACCGATCCAGCGGACAAGGGGAAGGATGCGGCCATGGCGAGTGAGCCTGCCGATGCGCTTTTGAAGATCCCCGGTGACTGGACGAGATCCAGTGTAACCGAGGACACCCTTTCTGAGTACCGTCAGAAGGGTTGGCTACCGCCAGCTGACCAGCTGGCCGCACGTGCTCCAGGTCTGGAGGTACGTCCTGACCCCCGCGACGGCGAGCGCGTCTGCTTCACGGAATTCCTCCCCCGTGGGTTCTCTTTCCCTTTGCATGATTTTGTGCGAGGGCTACTGTACGCCTATGGCCTACAGATTCATGATCTTACTCCCAACAGCATTATGCATATCGCCTGTTTCATGGTGCTATGCGAGTGTTTCTTGGGGGTGTCCCCCAGCTGGGCATTGTGGAAGCATATCTTCAAGGTGCGCCACAATTGCCGGGGTAAACGCCCTTGCCCGGTGGGTGGATTTCAAGTCCAAGTGCGAAGCGATTCGCATTATTTAGCTTGAAGACAGTCGATTCTGCCCAAGGCTGGCGGACAAATGGTTCTATGTGCCAGTCGACCAGGTGGTGCTCCCGGCTTTTTCGATTGAGAATTCTCCGAAGAAAACGGTGGCCTGGGATCACCCTATCTCTCCTGCTGAAGCCAAAGAAGCCACCCCTTTGCTGAATGAAATTGGCAAGTTGCTGAAGACTGTTTCTGGTATTCAGTTGATCAGCACTTATTTGAAGATGCGAGTGTGGCCCATGCGCCTTCGTGCCCACCCGATGTGGCAGTATGAGGGTCCACTCGACAGCATCAGGATGAGTACCACCGAGTTGACGCCGAAGGAGCTCAGTGCTCAGGTGAAGAAGATCACGAGCATCAAAGCTTCCGCAAAAATCGACTTCAACTTCCCGCACGTCCCCTACGGGCCAGAGAAGGCCTTACCCGCAGTGAGTGATTCTTTTTGCCGTTTTTATGCCTCACCATCTGCCTTTGCATCCTTTTTGCTTTCGTTCTTATGATTATGAATTGTGCTTGTTACATAGGGTCACTCGACTGCCACCTCTCTCCCTCCTCTACCCGAAGCCGGGCCTACTTTGGAGACGGCAGTACAGGAGGAAACCAAGCTGCCCATTGCTGACCCTGCTTCTGCCCACTCGACCCCTCAGGATAATCCCGAAGAAGAAACAGGGGAAGAGGTGGAACAGGTTGTGGCGGATGCTTCAGATGAATCAGATGCTGAGCAGGGTCCTCGCAAGCCTAAACGCCAGCGTTTGGTTCTTCCGGAGTCTTCGAGTACAGAGGATGAGCAAGGGGACACCGGTAATTCGGGTATCCCTTCTCCTGCTAAAAGCCATCCTCTGACTGTCTCCCCTCTGGCTTCTCGTCCTCCTGCACTTCGAGTAACACCTCTCGACTGGGTGTTCTCCCTTGGTGACGAACCTGATTCCGATGAAGAAGATGAGCCAAGGTTTGCTTTATGGTCTATTCCTTTATTTGTGGCCGCGTTTATGGTTTTTTTTTTGATTGTATGTATTTTTGCTTTATGATACCAGTGGCAAATCGCCATCTCCACCTCCAGTCGCGGATACGTCGATTGTGGCGCAGCCATCCATCCCTCCAGAAGCAGCACAAGGCACTATTCTTGAAGCGGCCAAGGACGCAACTGAGCTGATGGCTGCTGATTTGAACAAGGAGAAAGCTGCCCCAACCGCGGATGCCGTGGCTTCCTCCTCCAAGCCTGCCTCTTGGACTGATCACGTGAGTGCTTCTGTCCTTACTTATACTCGAAAATTTTGTTTCTTCTGCACGCGATGATAACATGCATACTCTGTTTCAGCCTATGTATGCCGCCATTACCCCTTGGGTTCAGTCCTTTGTTCGGGTGGAGCAAGAGAGGGACTCCCTGCGGTCAACTTCGACTGAGCTTGCGCGTAAGCTTTTTTTGCTAAAACTATTCCCTTCTTTTGAAGTTATGACATTAATCGGGAATGTTTGTGAACTCCACAGAAGAAAAAAATCTGCTGAGGAGCGTGTGGGGACCTGGAGAAACAGTGAAGGACTTGCAGACCAGCTCTCTACCCAGCAATCTGAATCGAAGAAAGCACTTGCTGATGCTCAGGACGCACCACTCGCCGCGATAAGGAGCTTACTGCACGTCTGTCGAGTATAGCCCGTGCTGCCAAAGGTGAATGCACTGTCTTTGTGAGTAGTAGTTCTCTGGTTATTTTAGTAGCTTTTGCTCATGGCTTCTGCTTTCTGAATTTTGAAGGTTCCGAAGGCGCCTCGGCTTCCACTAAGCCATCGAGTGACTCATTGTCACTCGATGATGCAATAATGGAACTCGAGTCTGTGCTGTCCAAGACCAAAGGCGATCTGGCTACCATGACCAGTACCCTTAGCAATTTGCACGCGGGGATGTGTCCTACAGCCGCCGCTCCTTCGACTGCCGAAGGACTTGCTGCGGCTTTTGGCGAAAGATCGTCGATTGTGGCGGATTTTGCCCGCGAACTCACGGTACGCGGCTCGGAGTACACCCTCAGGCTTTTGTTAGGCAATGGTGTAGAGGCCGATTTCGACAGTGCTTTATCGGACTACCCGAAAAAGCCTGATGGAAGGCCGCTATCATTCAGGGGTGTAACCGAGCCAGCTACGCGTCTGAGCGAAATCTGCGTCCAGACTATGGAGCGCCGGGCTGAAGCTGTTAGGGCTCAGTCGCGTAAAAGTAGGGCAGAATCCGTCTCGCAGGCCTAGGAACTCTTTACTCTGTAATTTGATTACTCGAACCTGGCATGTATGCTTTTGCTACTTATGTTTATGCTAGTATATACTTTTGGGTGCTTTTGCTTGAATGAAATTTGCTGAATCACCTGAATTTTGCAACTTCGTGTGTCTGGGCTTCTGAATGTTGCGTTTTATGAACCAGCCACAAGAATGCGAGTCTGGTGGACCTTCTCCTTCTCGTACTCGAACATCTGGTCGAGCAAGGAATGACACGAGGGCACTCGCTCTTGCGAAGAATCGAGTGAGTGAACTAGAGCAAGAACTCAAAAACACTCGATCTGAGTTGGAGCTGCTGCGTTCCAAGCCAAGTTTTGCTACCCAACGCGAGGAATATGTTCTTGGCGAGATGGACAACATAAACAGGCAACTCGAGTGTGAGTTTATGACACCATTTTTGCTTAAAAGTTTTCATTTGTTTGCATTATGCTTTGGACCAATAACTTTGGCCTTTTGCAGGTTTTGTGCCTGATGCCCAGCAGGAAGGTAGGAGGGTCAATCGACTCCTCGATAATGCTGTTGATGTACCAACTACTGGCAGGCAGCATTTTTATTTGGACAAGGTGCACGCTCGCACACTTGCTACTTTGAAGGATCGAGTATGGCGAAACGCCCAAGTGCTCGAATGTGCAGGCGTATCTTCACTCGCCTAAATTGCGCGCTCTTCCCGTCAGGGCCTCAACCTCAAGGGTTGTTTCCTTTGATTGATATCTTTCGAGTGACGGACTCAGTCAAAGAGTCTTTGATGCAGCTTGCTATTCTTGGGTCCAACGCCACTATGGCTTACATCCGCAGCCGTAAGCCAAATTTTGCGATTCGACCTCCTGCAATTGGCACACTTGTATCCCAATCACATTTGATCGAGACACGCTCTGCTGCTGAGAAACTCATCGATTGCTGCAAGGAGCAGCTTTTTGGTCCTGTACTGGATATAAAGGATGAGCCAGATTCTTAACTTGTAAACTTTTTGAATAATCGGGGCATTCTCTGAATGTAAATATGTACTCTTGTATTTGTGGCGAAATATTTATATGCATATATTTGTGACAGCCCCCGAGTCTATCGAGTGGGATTTTTGAGTTTTCTTTTTAACCCAGCCCCGAGTATATCGAGTGGGGTTTTTGAGTTTTTATGCTTGACCCAGCCCCCGAGTATATCGAGTGGGTTTTTTTTAGTTTTTATGCTTGACCCAGCCCCCGAGTTTATCGAGTAGGGCTTGGGTTTTATGCTCGAGCCCCCGAGTGTTTGAGTGGGGTAAGCAATAAAAGGCATATATGAGGAATATGGAGGAACATGTATTTTTATTCGAAATATGTGTTCAACCAGCAAGCCGCCTCATTAAAAACCTTCCAGTCCCCTTAGGTACCCTGGTAAGAGAAAAGAGTGCGTTTGAAACCTGCTGGTTCTTCCGACATTATGCGCTTATTACATATCTATGCATAGAACTGACGCAGATGCGCCCCTCTATGTACTAGTGTGACTTGACGACATGTTGATCGTCTCTGAAGGTTCAGTCGGGTGCCCCTTGTGCTTCATCGCGTCGTTGATGACCTTGAGCCCTCTATCGATTGCCATTTTCTTGCTTTCTGGTAGAGGTGTACGGTCATTGGAGACCTCAAGCTCGGCGAGTGATTGCTCCATCCCGTACATCTCTGAGATTTTGCTGAAGTCACGGTCACATGAATCTGACCTTTGAAAGTTCCCGTTGATCGTGATGACTCCTTTTGGTCCTGGCATTTTGAGCTTGAGGTAGGCGTAGTGTGGGACGGCCATGAATCGAGCGAAAGTGGGGCGCCCAAGTATTGCATGGTATTGTGACTTCCAATAGACCACTTCGAACTCAATCGACTTGGTTCTGAAGTGAGTAGGATCTCCAAACGTAACATCGAGTTGTATGGTGCCTTCTGGGAGCACTGCTTTGCCTGGAACGATACCGTGGAAGGTACTTGCGGACTTTGGCAGATTTTCGACTGATTTGTTCATTTTGCGTAGCGTATCTGCAAAGATTATGTTGAGGCCGCTACCACCGTCCATGAAGACCTTGGTCATGGCGTAGCCTCCGATTTGGGCGTCGAGTACCAAGGCTGCATGCCCTGGTCGATATACTGCGGGTGGGTGGTCCTCTCGATTGAAGACAATCGGAGTCTCTGATCCTTTCAAAAAAATTGTGATAGCTGGGGGTGCCATGACCGGCATATTGACGTGTCGAGTGTGTAATTTTTGCTCTCTATTGGAGGGACGTCCTCGCTGGATCATGTTCATCTGCCCGCGAGTTACGGGATATTTTTGTTCATCTCCTTGCTGCATCTGGTGCACGGCTGCTGCCATTTGTGTTCCCGTAACGGGTTGTGCTGGCACCATGTACACTGGCGTCGGTTGCGCTGGTGTTGGTGCAGTATACACCTGAGTAGGCTGTGTTTGCGGTGGTATGGAATATACCTGTGCTTGTTGTACTTGTTGCGGTGCTGGATATGCCTGAACAGGCTGTGCTTGTGATGTAGTCGATGGAATCTGCACTAGTTGAGGAGGTGCACGCCCATCTCTTTGCAGTCGCAGTATATGTTCAATCGCAAGTTGATCGAATTCCCTGCAATTTCTCAGCGAGTGGTTAGAGCGAAGCTTACCATCTTCCCCTTTGTAAAGATGGAATCTGCAATAATCGTCCATCCTTTCTTCGATTGAGCGCTCAGGATCTTTGTCTGCTCGCCTGCGCCACTCTGGCCTTCTGTAGCTATCGCGGTCGTCGCGTCTGTGGTCTCGACTGTCACGTCAATCGTCTGTACGATGGTCTCGATTACCTCGGCGGTCGTCCGTACGATGATCTCGATTATCATGATGATCGTCGGGTCGTCTGTCAGTTTGGTCGCGGCTGTCCCTTGACTGGACAAAGCCTGCTGCGATGAAGTTTGGATGCTCATCATCGTGATAACGATTCTTGCGTTTGCGCCTTCGATCATCTCTGTAGCTATCTCTGCGGTCTCGACTGCCACCCTCGTGATTTTCATGTGATGCTACGGGTCGAGTGCCTCGTACGGAGTCTTTTCCATCTGCCCACTTTGTTGCGAGTACCATGAGTGCTGCCATTGTCTTTGGATCTTCTCGACCAAGTGTTTCTTTGAAGTCTTCTCTCCAGAGTCCGTTTTTGAAGGCGTCGATTGCCCTATCTTCTGATACGTTGCCTACTGAGTTACGGATGGTGGTCCACCGCCGTATGTACGATCTCAGAGATTCATCTCACATGAGGTATATGCTTGCTGACGAGGTTATACTCTGCGGGTACCCCAGGTAAAGGGTACCTGGTGCACGTAATGATCAAAAAGCCCAAAGATTAATCGAAGCCCACGAAGGAAGGCCTGAGACGAAGAGTGTTATCCAAGTTAGGTCAAGTTATAGTCGGTTAAGACTTTCCATACATGTAACCTTGGTCGGTTATGTTTCCCGAGACCCAACCTCCTTTATAAAGGCTGGGAGGGTGATCGATCAGGGCGAGGAATCCATAGCCACCAAAACCTCGACGAGATCAGCCGCTCGTCGAACCCTTGTAACCTTCATATTCATACCATAAACACAGACAAGCAGGAAGTAGGGGTTTTACCTCACTCCAGGGCCCTGAACCTGGGTAAATCCAGCTTGTCAGCCGTCGATTCCACCGATACTACGCGTTCTCTACCACACAATCAACCCTAGGTATAGCAACCATGGGAATTGCCGAGGGCACACCTCGACAATTGGCGCCGTCTGTGGGAACAGGTAGTATTGGGCTCACGGTTTCGCCGGTTTCATCATCAAGCGGCCACCCGCCGATCGCATCTGCACAAGGTAACTCGCCTACTACATCATCAAAAAGCAAATCACCGACCACCGTTGCAAACGGCAACTCGCCGGCAAGATCTACCAGCATCAATTCAAAAAGCGATCACTCGCCAAAATCTCCAAGGAGGCTCATGCCGCACTCGATGGAAGCTCAACAAGCCTTTGCCGGACTCGAATCAGGTTTGGATATTACAGTTGGAAAATTTAACTTCTTTGTCGATAAAGATGGTGTGCAGGACCTGTTAGACCCACTCGACATGGAGACACTCGACACGGAGACAATCGACAACGCTTCGACTGCAACACCATCCATCTTGGGCGCGACATCGTCACAGATCGTCCCGATCCAATCGCCAAGCGACTCTGCAACATCCATGACCTCGCAAGAGTTCCGTGACGAGGTGGCAAAAAGATTTGGAAGAAGCGAGATCGAATCTGCGTACCGCCCAAACAACTCAATCGAGTCACTCGACAACGTCGTCGACTGCAACGACGTCGCGGGGAACAAGGAGAACATTGATGACAACATATACCTCGCCGATCTCAACGGCCCAGAAATCCGTGCCAGCCACGAGATATTCACCTGCGATGCAATAGCCTGGACAAAGCACTCGAAGATCAACTCGATTGCGCAGAAACCCCAGCAAGCAAAGCAACTCCAACATGAGCCTGGATGACGACGCCGAATCCATAATGCGCATTAGCAACACATGGGCAGAAGATCGGGTGGTTCCGTATCAGGTATACACCGCGAGTACAGCAGAAACGTCAGCAGCTGCAACATGCCGTCGACCTACAGAATACCCTTGCACAGTCACCATGCCTAACGGAACAACCACGCTGACCATCACCGCAGAGATGGCGGAAAAAGTGAGCAAAGTAATCGAAAGCTGCACAATGCTACCAGCAAACGCAACTCCGGAAGAGGTATTGACCTTACAATACTTCCAGTGGCAAGAATCGATACGGTTGAAGAACTACCGAGCAGTACTCGAAGAACGCAAAAAGCAAGCCAGCATATCGAGTGCTCGGCGAAGAGCATTGTCTACGAGTTCAACGGCAGAAACGACCCCGCGAATAGGTCACGATTCATAAACCTCGGAGACGCAGATCGTGCAGCGGTCACTCGGAATCTAAACCCAGCCTTTATGGCAGTCGACGCGGAAGGAGTCCCCATACCTACTGAGCCAGCCGGGGCGCTGATGACGCTAGGCACCTATCTCAGCTCCTGCAGGAGACCCAAAGAGGGATCAGCACCTCCAACTGTACAAACAACTGGCAATAGCAGCACAAGCCATACAGCATCCACAAGCAACTCCAAGGAGAGATACAGATCGGGACCGTCGCAGTCGAAGTCCTCGGGGAAGGAGCAGTCGAAAAAGCTCACGCCGTCATCGTTCCAGCAGGAGCCACTCGAGGAGGTCATACAGCAACAGCTCAGACTCGGAAGCAGAAATCGGGCCATGTGGAGCGCTATGCTTCACTCGACGGATCCGGGAGGCTCGTATGCCCAAGAAGTTTTCGCTAGCTACCACGCCAAAGTTCAACTGCAAACAAGAGCCATCAGGCTGGCTAGAAGATTACAGGCTGGCAGTCGGATGTCAGCGCGGCACCACAACTACAGCTATGCAGTACATACAACTCATGATGGAAGGAACAGCTCGCGATTGGCTCAAATCGCTACCCGAATCATACTACGATTCGTGGGAGCACTTCAAAGGTGATTTCATCAAATACTTCGAGCCTCTATGTGAGCGCCCCAAAACTTTCGAGGAGCTCCGGACCTGCAAGCAAAAGTCAGATGAATCTCTGAGATCGTACATACGGCGGTGGACCACCATCCGTAACTCAGTAGGCAACGTATCAGAAGATAGGGCAATCGACGCCTTCAAAAACGGACTCTGGAGAGAAGACTTCAAAGAAACACTTGGTCGAGAAGATCCAAAGACAATGGCGGCACTCATGGTACTCGCAACAAAGTGGGCAGATGGAGAAGACTCCGTACGAGGCACTCGACCCGTAGCATCACATGAAAATCACGAGGGTGGCAGTCGAGACCGCAGAGATAGCTACAGAGATGATCGAAGGCGCAAACGCAAGAATCGTTATCACGACGATGACCATCCAAACTTCATCGCAGCAGGCTTTGTCCAGTCAAGGGACAGCCGCGACCAAACTGACAGACGACCGACGATCATCGTGATAATCGAGATCATCGTACGGACGACCGCCGAGGTAATCGAGACCATCGTACAGACGATCGACGTGACAGTCGAGACCACAGACGCGACGACCGCGATAGCTACAGAAGGCCAGAGTGGCGCAGGCGAGCAGACAAAGATCCTGAGCGCTCAATCGAAGAAAGGATGGACGATTATTGCAGATTCCATCTTTACAAAGGGGACGATGGTAAGCTTCGCTCTAACCACTCGCTGAGAAATTGCAGGGAATTCGATCAACTTGCGATTGAACATATACTGCGACTGCAAAGAGATGGACGTGCACCTCCTCAACTAGTGCAGATTCCATCGACTACATCACAAGCACAGCCTGTTCAGGCATATCCAGCACCGCAACAAGTACAACAAGCACAGGTATATTCCATACCACCGCAAACACAGCCTACTCAGGTGTATACTGCACCAACACCAGCGCAACCGACGCCAGTGTACATGGTGCCAGCACAACCCGTTACGGGAACACAAATGGCAGCAGCCGTGCACCAGATGCAGCAAGGAGATGAACAAAAATATCCCGTAACTCGCGGGCAGATGAACATGATCCAGCGAGGACGTCCCTCCAATAGAGAGCAAAAATTACACACTCGACACGTCAATATGGCGGTCATGGCACCCCCAGCTATCACAATTTTTTTGAAAGGATCAGAAACTCCGATTGTCTTCAATCGAGAGGACCACCCACCCGCAGTATATCGACCAGGGCATGCAGCCTTGGTACTCGACGCCCAAATCGGAGGCTACGCCATGACCAAGGTCTTCATGGACGGAGGTAGCGGCCTCAACATAATCTTTGCAGATACGCTACGCAGAATGAACAAATCAGTCGAAAATCTGCCAAAGTCCGCAAGTACCTTCCACGGTATCGTCCAGGCAAAGCAGTGCTCCCAGAAGGCACCATACAACTCGATGTTACGTTTGGAGATCCTACTCACTTCAGAACCGAGTCGATTGAGTTCGAAGTGGTCGATTGGAAGTCACAATACCATGCAATACTTGGGCGCCCCACTTTCGCTCGATTCATGGCCGTCCCACACTACGCCTACCTCAAGCTCAAAATGCCAGGACCAAAAGGAGTCATCACGATCAACGGGAACTTTCAAAGGTCAGATTCATGTGACCGTGACTTCAGCAAAATCTCAGAGATGTACGGGATGGAGCAATCACTCGCCGAGCTTGAGGTCTCCAATGACCGTACACCTCTACCAGAAAGCAAGAAAATGGCAATCGACAGAGGGCTCAAGGTCATCAACGACGCGATGAAGCACAAGGGGCACCGACTGAACCTTCAGAGACGGTCAACATGTCGTCAAGTCACACTAGTACATAGAGGGGCGCATCTGCGTCAGTTCTATGCATAGATATGTAATAAGCGCATAATGTCGGAAGAACCAGCAGGTTTCAGACGCACTCTTTTCCCTTACCAGGGTACCTAAGGGGACTGGAAGGTTTTTAATGAGGCGGCTTGCTGGTCGAACACATATTTCGAATAAAAATACATGTTCCTCCATATTCCTCATATATGCCTTTTATTGTTTACCCCACTCAAACACTCGGGGGCTCGAGCATAAAACCCAAGCCCACTCGATATACTCGGGGGCTGGGTCAAGCATAAAAACTAAAAAACCCACTCGATATACTCGGGGGCTGGGTCAAGCATAAAAACTCAAAAACCCCACTCGATATACTCGGGGCTGGGTTAAAAAGAAAAACTCAAAAATCCCACTCGATAGACTCGGGGGCTGTCACAAATATACGCATATAAATATTTCGCCACAAATACAAGAGTACATATTTACATTCGGAGAATGCCCCGATTATTCAAAAAGTTTACAAGTTAAGAATCTGGCTCATCCTTTATATCCAGTACAGGACCAAAAAGCTGCTCCTTGCAGCAATCGATGAGTTCCTCAGCAGCAGAGCGTGTCTCGATCAAATGTGATTGGGATACAAGTGTGCCAATTGCAGGAGGTCGAATCGCAAAATTTGGCTTACGGCTGCGGATGTAAGCCATAGTGGCGTTGGACCCAAGAATAGCAAGCTGCATCAAAGACTCTTTGACTGAGTCCGTCACTCGAAAGATATCAATCAAAGGAAACAACCCTTGAGGTTGAGGCCCTGACGGGAAGAGCGCGCAATTTAGGCGAGTGAAGATACGCCTGCACATTCGAGCACTTGGGCGTTTCGCCATACTCGATCCTTCAAAGTAGCAAGTGTGCGAGCGTGCACCTTGTCCAAATAAAAATGCTGCCTGCCAGTAGTTGGTACATCAACAGCATTATCGAGGAGTCGATTGACCCTCCTACCTTCCTGCTGGGCATCAGGCACAAAACCTGCAAAAGGCCAAAGTTATTGGTCCAAAGCATAATGCAAACAAATGAAAACTTTTAAGCAAAAATGGTGTCATAAACTCACACTCGAGTTGCCTGTTTATGTTGTCCATCTCGCCAAGAACATATTCCTCGCGTTGGGTAGCAAAACTTGGCTTGGAACGCAGCAGCTCCAACTCAGATCGAGAGTTTTTGAGTTCTTGCTCTAGTTCACTCACTCGATTCTTCGCAAGAGCGAGTGCCCTCGTGTCATTCCTTGCTCGACCAGATGTTCGAGTACGAGAAGGAGAAGGTCCACCAGACTCGCATTCTTGTGGCTGGTTCATAAAACGCAACATTCAGAAGCCCAGACACACGAAGTTGCAAAATTCAGGTGATTCAGCAAATTTCATTCAAGCAAAAGCACCCAAAAGTATATACTAGCATAAACATAAGTAGCAAAAGCATACATGCCAGGTTCGAGTAATCAAATTACAGAGTAAAGAGTTCCTAGGCCTGCGAGACGGATTCTGCCCTACTTTTACGCGACTGAGCCCTAACAGCTTCAGCCCGGCGCTCCATAGTCTGGACGCAGATTTCGCTCAGACGCGTAGCTGGCTCGGTTACACCCCTGAATGATAGCGGCCTTCCATCAGGCTTTTTCGGGTAGTCCGATAAAGCACTGTCGAAATCGGCCTCTACACCATTGCCTAACAAAAGCCTGAGGGTGTACTCCGAGCCGCGTACCGTGAGTTCGCGGGCAAAATCCGCCACAATCGACGATCTTTCGCCAAAAGCTGCAGCAAGTCCTTCGCAGTCGAAGGAGCGGCGGCTGTAGGACACATCCCCGCGTGCAAATTGCTAAGGGTACTGGTCATGGTAGCCAGATCGCCTTTGGTCTTGGACAGCACAGACTCGAGTTCCATTATTGCATCATCGAGTGACAATGAGTCACTCGATGGCTTAGTGGAAGCCGAGGCGCCTTCGGAACCTTCAAAATTCAGAAAGCAGAAGCCATGAGCAAAAGCTACTAAAATAACCAGAGAACTACTACTCACAAAGACAGTGCATTCACCTTTGGCAACACGGGCTATACTCGACAGACGTGCAGTAAGCTCCTTATCGCGGCGAGTGGTGCGTCCTGAGCATCAGCAAGTGCTTTCTTCGATTCAGATTGCTGGGTAGAGAGCTGGTCTGCAAGTCCTTCACCTGTTTCTCCAGGTCCCCCACACGCTCCTCAGCAGATTTTTTATCTTCTGTGGAGTTCACAAACATTCCCGATTAATGTCATAACTTCAAAAGAAGGGAATAGTTTTAGCAAAAAAAGCTTACGCGCAAGCTCAGTCGAAGTTGACCGCAGGGAGTCCCTCTCTTGCTCCACCCGAACAAAGGACTGAACCCAAGGGGCCATGGCGGCATACATAGGCTGAAACAGAGTATGCATGTTATCATCGCGTGCAGAAGAAACAAAATTTTCGAGTATAAGTAAGGACAGAAGCACTCACGTGATCAGTCCAAGAGGCAGGCTTGGAGGAGGAAGCCACGGCATCCGCGGTTGGGGCAGCTTTCTCCTTGTTCAAATCAGCAGCCATCAGCTCAGTTGCGTCCTTGGCCGCTTCAAGAATAGTGCCTTGTGCTGCTTCTGGAGGGATGGATGGCTGCGCCACAATCGACGTATCCGCGACTGGAGGTGGAGATGGCGATTTGCCACTGGTATCATAAAGCAAAAATACATACAATCAAAAAAAAACCATAAAACGCGGCCACAAATAAAGGAATAGACCATAAAGCAAACCTTGGCTCATCTTCTTCATCGGAATCAGGTTCGTCACCAAGGGAGAACACACCCAGTCGAGAGGTGTTACTCGAAGTTGCAGGAGGACGAGAAGCCAGAGGGGAGACAGTCAGAGGATGGCTTTTAGCAGGAGAAGGGATACCCGAATTACCGGTGTCCCCTTGCTCATCCTCTGTACTCGAAGACTCCGGAAGAACCAAACGCTGGCGTTTAGGCTTGCGAGGACCCTGCTCAGCATCTGATTCATCTGAAGCATCCGCCACAACCTGTTCCACCTCTTCCCCTGTTTCTTCTTCGGGATTATCCTGAGGGGTCGAGTGGGCAGAAGCAGGGTCAGCAATGGGCAGCTTGGTTTCCTCCTGTACTGCCGTCTCCAAAGTAGGCCCGGCTTCGGGTAGAGGAGGGAGAGAGGTGGCAGTCGAGTGACCCTATGTAACAAGCACAATTCATAATCATAAGAACGAAAGCAAAAAGGATGCAAAGGCAGATGGTGAGGCATAAAAACGGCAAAAAGAATCACTCACGGGTAAGGCCTTCTCTGGCCCGTAGGGGACGTGCGGGAAGTTGAAGTCGATTTTTGCGGAAGCTTTGATGCTCGTGATCTTCTTCACCTGAGCACTGAGCTCCTTCGGCGTCAACTCGGTGGTACTCATCCTGATGCTGTCGAGTGGACCCTCATACTGCCACATCGGGTGGGCACGAAGGCGCATGGGCCACACTCGCATCTTCAAATAAGTGCTGATCAACTGAATACCAGAAACAGTCTTCAGCAACTTGCCAATTTCATTCAGCAAAGGGGTGGCTTCTTTGGCTTCAGCAGGAGAGATAGGGTGATCCCAGGCCACCGTTTTCTTCGGAGAATTCTCAATCGAAAAAGCCGGGAGCACCACCTGGTCGACTGGCACATAGAACCATTTTGTCCGCCAGCCTTGGGCAGAATCGACTGTCTTCAAGCTAAAATAATGCGAATCGCTTCGCACTTGGACTTGAAATCCACCCACCGGGCAAGGGCGTTTACCCCGGCAATTGTGGCGCACCTTGAAGATATGCTTCCACAATGCCCAGCTGGGGGACACCCCCAAGAAACACTCGCATAGCACCATGAAACAGGCGATATGCAAAATGCTGTTGGGAGTAAGATCATGAATCTGTACCCTTAGCAATTTTCACGCGGGGATGTGTCCTACAGCCGCCGCTCCTTCGACTGCCGAAGGACTTGCTGCGGCTTTTGGCGAAAGATCGTCGATTGTGGCGGATTTTGCCCGCGAACTCACGGTACGCGGCTCGGAGTACACCCTCAGGCTTTTGTTAGGCAATGGTGTAGAGGCCGATTTCGACAGTGCTTTATCGGACTACCCGAAAAAGCCTGATGGAAGGCCGCTATCATTCAGGGGTGTAACCGAGCCAGCTACGCGTCTGAGCGAAATCTGCGTCCAGACTATGGAGCGCCGGGCTGAAGCTGTTAGGGCTCAGTCGCGTAAAAGTAGGGCAGAATCCGTCTCGCAGGCCTAGGAACTCTTTACTCTGTAATTTGATTACTCGAACCTGGCATGTATGCTTTTGCTACTCATGTTTATGCTAGTATATACTTTTGGGTGCTTTTGCTTGAATGAAATTTGCTGAATCACCTGAATTTTGCAACTTCGTGTGTCTGGGCTTCTGAATGTTGCGTTTTATGAACCAGCCACAAGAATGCGAGTCTAGTGGACCTTCTCCTTCTCGTACTCGAACATCTGGTCGAGCAAGGAATGACACGAGGGCACTCGCTCTTGCGAAGAATCGAGTGAGTGAACTAGAGCAAGAACTCAAAAACACTCGATCTGAGTTGGAGCTGCTGCGTTCCAAGCCAAGTTTTGCTACCCAACGCGAGGAATATGTTCTTGGCGAGATGGACAACATAAACAGGCAACTCGAGTGTGAGTTTATGACACCATTTTTGCTTAAAAGTTTTCATTTGTTTGCATTATGCTTTGGACCAATAACTTTGGCCTTTTGCAGGTTTTGTGCCTGATGCCCAGCAGGAAGGTAGGAGGGTCAATCGACTCCTCGATAATGCTGTTGATGTACCAACTACTGGCAGGCAGCATTTTTATTTGGACAAGCTGCACGCTCGCACACTTGCTACTTTGAAGGATCGAGTATGGCGAAACGCCCAAGTGCTCGAAATGTGCAGGCGTATCTTCACTCGCCTAAATTGCGCGCTCTTCCCGTCAGGGCCTCAACCTCAAGGGTTGTTTCCTTTGATTGATATCTTTCGAGTGACGGACTCAGTCAAAGAGTCTTTGATGCAGCTTGCTATTCTTGGGTCCAACGCCACTATGGCTTACATCCGCAGCCGTAAGCCAAATTTTGCGATTCGACCTCCTGCAATTGGCACACTTGTATCCCAATCACATTTGATCGAGACACGCTCTGCTGCTGAGAAACTCATCGATTGCTGCAAGGAGCAGCTTTTTGGTCCTGTACTAGATATAAAGGATGAGCCAGATTCTTAACTTGTAAACTTTTTGAATAATCGGGGCATTCTCTGAATGTAAATATGTACTCTTGTATTTGTGGCGAAATATTTATATGCATATATTTGTGACAGCCCCGAGTCTATCGAGTGGGATTTTTGAGCTTTTCTTTTTAACCCAGCCCCGAGTATATCGAGTGGGGTTTTTGAGTTTTTATGCTTGACCCAGCCCCCGAGTATATCGAGTGGGTTTTTTTTAGTTTTTATGCTTGACCCAGCCCCCGAGTTTATCGAGTAGGGCTTGGGTTTTATGCTCGAGCCCCCGAGTGTTTGAGTGGGGTAAGCAATAAAAGGCATATATGAGGAATATGGAGGAACATGTATTTTTATTCGAAATATGTGTTCAACCAGCAAGCCGCCTCATTAAAAACCTTCCAGTCCCCTTAGGTACCCTGGTAAGAGAAAAGAGTGCGTTTGAAACCTGCTGGTTCTTCCGACATTATGCGCTTATTACATATCTATGCATAGAACTGACGCAGATGCGCCCCTCTATGTACTAGTGTGACTTGACGACATGTTGATCGTCTCTGAAGGTTCAGTCGGGTGCCCCTTGTGCTTCATCGCGTCGTTGATGACCTTGAGCCCTCTATCGATTGCCATTTTCTTGCTTTCTGGTAGAGGTGTACGGTCATTGGAGACCTCAAGCTCGGCGAGTGATTGCTCCATCCCGTACATCTCTGAGATTTTGCTGAAGTCACGGTCACATGAATCTGACCTTTGAAAGTTCCCGTTGATCGTGATGACTCCTTTTGGTCCTGGCATTTTGAGCTTGAGGTAGGCGTAGTGTGGGATGGCCATGAATCGAGCGAAAGTGGGGCGCCCAAGTATTGCATGGTATTGTGACTTCCAATAGACCACTTCGAACTCAATCGACTTGGTTCTGAAGTGAGTAGGATCTCCAAACGTAACATCGAGTTGTATGGTGCCTTCTGGGAGCACTGCTTTGCCTGGAACGATACCGTGGAAGGTACTTGCGGACTTTGGCAGATTTTCGACTGATTTGTTCATTTTGCGTAGCGTATCTGCAAAGATTATGTTGAGGCCGCTACCACCGTCCATGAAGACCTTGGTCATGGCGTAGCCTCCGATTTGGGCGTCGAGTACCAAGGCTGCATGCCCTGGTCGATATACTGCGGGTGGGTGGTCCTCTCGATTGAAGACAATCGGAGTCTCTGATCCTTTCAAAAAAACTGTGATAGCTGGGGGTGCCATGACCGGCATATTGACGTGTCGAGTGTGTAATTTTTGCTCTCTATTGGAGGGACGTCCTCGCTGGATCATGTTCATCTGCCCGCGAGTTACGGGATATTTTTGTTCATCTCCTTGCTGCATCTGGTGCACGGCTGCTGCCATTTGTGTTCCCGTAACGGGTTGTGCTGGCACCATGTACACTGGCGTCGGTTGCGCTGGTGTTGGTGCAGTATACACCTGAGTAGGCTGTGTTTGCGGTGGTATGGAATATACCTGTGCTTGTTGTACTTGTTGCGGTGCTGGATATGCCTGAACAGGCTGTGCTTGTGATGTAGTCGATGGAATCTGCACTAGTTGAGGAGGTGCACGCCCATCTCTTTGCAGTCGCAGTATATGTTCAATCGCAAGTTGATCGAATTCCCTGCAATTTCTCAGCGAGTGGTTAGAGCGAAGCTTACCATCGTCCCCTTTGTAAAGATGGAATCTGCAATAATCGTCCATCCTTTCTTCGATTGAGCGCTCAGGATCTTTGTCTGCTCGCCTGCGCCACTCTGGCCTTCTGTAGCTATCGCGGTCGTCGCGTCTGTGGTCTCGACTGTCACGTCAATCGTCTGTACGATGGTCTCGATTACCTCGGCGGTCGTCCGTACGATGATCTCGATTATCACGATGATCGTCGGGTCGTCTGTCAGTTTGGTCGCGGCTGTCCCTTGACTGGACAAAGCCTGCTGCGATGAAGTTTGGATGCTCATCGTCGTGATAACGATTCTTGCGTTTGCGCCTTCGATCATCTCTGTAGCTATCTCTGTGGTCTCGACTGCCACCCTCGTGATTTTCATGTGATGCTACGGGTCGAGTGCCTCGTACGGAGTCTTTTCCATCTGCCCACTTTGTTGCGAGTACCATGAGTGCTGCCATTGTCTTTGGATCTTCTCGACCAAGTGTTTCTTTGAAGTCTTCTCTCCAGAGTCCGTTTTTGAAGGCGTCGATTGCCCTATCTTCTGATACGTTGCCTACTGAGTTACGGATGGTGGTCCACCGCCGTATGTACGATCTCAGAGATTCATCTCACATGAGGTATATGCTTGCTGACGAGGTTATACTCTGCGGGTACCCCAGGTAAAGGGTACCTGGTGCACGTAATGATCAAAAAAGCCCAAAGATTAATCGAAGCCCACGAAGGAAGGCCTGAGACGAAGAGTGTTATCCAAGTTAGGTCAAGTTATAGTCGGTTAAGACTTTCCATACATGTAACCTTGGTCGGTTATGTTTCCCGAGACCCAACCTCCTTTATAAAGGCTGGGAGGGTGATCGATCAGGGCGAGGAATCCATAGCCACCAAAACCTCGACGAGATCAGCCGCTCGTCGAACCCTTGTAACCTTCATATTCATACCATAAACACAGACAAGCAGGAAGTAGGGGTTTTACCTCACTCCAGGGCCCTGAACCTGGGTAAATCCAGCTTGTCAGCCGTCGATTCCACCGATACTACGCGTTCTCTACCACACAATCAACCCTAGGTATAGCAACCATGGGAATTGCCGAGGGCACACCTCGACAATTGGCGCCGTCTGTGGGAACAGGTAGTATTGGGCTCACGGTTTCGCCGGTTTCATCATCAAGCGGCCACCCGCCGATCTCATCTGCACAAGGTAACTCGCCTACTACATCATCAAAAAGCAAATCACCGACCACCGTTGCAAACGGCAACTCGCCGGCAAGATCTACCAGCATCAATTCAAAAAGCGATCACTCGCCAAAATCTCCAAGGAGGCTCATGCCGCACTCGATGGAGGCTCAACAAGCCTTTGCCGGACTCGAATCAGGTTTGGATATTACAGTTGGAAAATTTAACTTCTTTGTCGATAAAGATGGTGTGCAGGACCTGTTAGACCCACTCGACATGGAGGCACTCGACACGGAGACAATCGACAACGCTTCGACTGCAACACCATCCATCTTGGGCGCGACATCGTCACAGATCGTCCCGATCCAATCGCCAAGCGACTCTGCAACATCCATGACCTCGCAAGAGTTCCGTGACGAGGTGGCAAAAAGATTTGGAAGAAGCGAGATCGAATCTGCGTACCGCCCAAACAACTCAATCGAGTCACTCGACAACGTCGTCGACTGCAACGACGTCGCGGGGAACAAGGAGAACATTGATGACAACATATACCTCGCCGATCTCAACGGCCCAGAAATCCGTGCCAGCCACGAGATATTCACCTGCGATGCAAATAGCCTGGACAAAGCACTCGAAGATCAACTCGATTGCGCAGAAACCCCAGCAAGCAAAGCAACTCCAACATGAGCCTGGATGACGATGCCGAATCCATAATGCGCATTAGCAACACATGGGCAGAAGATCGGGTGGTTCCGTATCAGGTATACACCGCGAGTACAGCAGAAACGTCAGCAGCTGCAACATGCCGTCGACCTACAGAATACCCTTGCACAGTCACCATGCCTAACGGAACAACCACGCTGACCATCACCGCAGAGATGGCGGAAAAAGTGAGCAAAGTAATCGAAAGCTGCACAATGCTACCAGCAAACGCAACTCCGGAAGAGGTATTGACCTTACAATACTTCCAGTGGCAAGAATCGATACGGTTGAAGAACTACCGAGCAGTACTCGAAGAACGCAAAAAGCAAGCCAGCATATCGAGTGCTCGGCGAAGAGCATTGTCTACGAGTTCAACGGGCAGAAACGACCCCGCGAATAGGTCACGATTCATAAACCTCGGAGACGCAGATCGTGCAGCGGTCACTCGGAATCTAAACCCAGCCTTTATGGCAGTCGACGCGGAAGGAGTCCCCATACCTACTGAGCCAGCCGGGGCGCTGATGACGCTAGGCACCTATCTCAGCTCCTGCAGGAGACCCAAAGAGGGATCAGCACCTCCAACTGTACAAACAACTGGCAATAGCAGCACAAGCCATACAGCATCCACAAGCAACTCCAAGGAGAGATACAGATCGGGACCGTCGCAGTCGAAGTCCTCGGGGAAGGAGCAGTCGAAAAAGCTCACGCCGTCATCGTTCCAGCAGGAGCCACTCGAGGAGGTCATACAGCAACAGCTCAGACTCGGAAGCAGAAATCGGGCCATGTGGAGCGCTATGCTTCACTCGACGGATCCGGGAGGCTCGTATGCCCAAGAAGTTTTCGCTAGCTACCACGCCAAAGTTCAACTGCAAACAAGAGCCATCAGGCTGGCTAGAAGATTACAGGCTGGCAGTCGGATGTCAGCGCGGCACCACAACTACAGCTATGCAGTACATACAACTCATGATGGAAGGAACAGCTCGCGATTGGCTCAAATCGCTACCCGAATCATACTACGATTCGTGGGAGCACTTCAAAGGTGATTTCATCAAATACTTCGAGCCTCTATGTGAGCGCCCCAAAACTTTCGAGGAGCTCCGGACCTGCAAGCAAAAGTCAGATGAATCTCTGAGATCGTACATACGGCGGTGGACCACCATCCGTAACTCAGTAGGCAACGTATCAGAAGATAGGGCAATCGACGCCTTCAAAAACGGACTCTGGAGAGAAGACTTCAAAGAAACACTTGGTCGAGAAGATCCAAAGACAATGGCGGCACTCATGGTACTCGCAACAAAGTGGGCAGATGGAGAAGACTCCGTACGAGGCACTCGACCCGTAGCATCACATGAAAATCA
Organism: Poa pratensis; assembly: GCA_947311845.1. Lineage (NCBI taxonomy): Eukaryota > Viridiplantae > Streptophyta > Magnoliopsida > Poales > Poaceae > Poa > Poa pratensis. The sequence goes on from CAMZMU010000053.1 coordinate 37,417,968, forward strand.
CGAGGGTGGCAGTCGAGACCGCAGAGATAGCTACAGAGATGATCGAAGGCGCAAACGCAAGAATCGTTATCACGACGATGACCATCCAAACTTCATCGCAGCAGGCTTTGTCCAGTCAAGGGACAGCCGCGACCAAACTGACAGACGACCGACGATCATCGTGATAATCGAGATCATCGTATGGACGACCGCCGAGGTAATCGAGACCATCGTACAGACGATCGACGTGACAGTCGAGACCACAGACGCGACGACCGCGATAGCTACAGAAGGCCAGAGTGGCGCAGGCGAGCAGACAAAGATCCTGAGCGCTCAATCGAAGAAAGGATGGACGATTATTGCAGATTCCATCTTTACAAAGGGGACGATGGTAAGCTTCGCTCTAACCACTCGCTGAGAAATTGCAGGGAATTCGATCAACTTGCGATTGAACATATACTGCGACTGCAAAGAGATGGACGTGCACCTCCTCAACTAGTGCAGATTCCATCGACTACATCACAAGCACAGCCTGTTCAGGCATATCCAGCACCGCAACAAGTACAACAAGCACAGGTATATTCCATACCACCGCAAACACAGCCTACTCAGGTGTATACTGCACCAACACCAGCGCAACCGACGCCAGTGTACATGGTGCCAGCACAACCCGTTACGGGAACACAAATGGCAGCAGCCGTGCACCAGATGCAGCAAGGAGATGAACAAAAATATCCCGTAACTCGCGGGCAGATGAACATGATCCAGCGAGGACGTCCCTCCAATAGAGAGCAAAAATTACACACTCGACACGTCAATATGGCGGTCATGGCACCCCCAGCTATCACAATTTTTTTGAAAGGATCAGAAACTCCGATTGTCTTCAATCGAGAGGACCACCCACCCGCAGTATATCGACCAGGGCATGCAGCCTTGGTACTCGACGCCCAAATCGGAGGCTACGCCATGACCAAGGTCTTCATGGACGGAGGTAGCGGCCTCAACATAATCTTTGCAGATACGCTACGCAGAATGAACAAATCAGTCGAAAATCTGCCAAAGTCCGCAAGTACCTTCCACGGTATCGTCCAGGCAAAGCAGTGCTCCCAGAAGGCACCATACAACTCGATGTTACGTTTGGAGATCCTACTCACTTCAGAACCGAGTCGATTGAGTTCGAAGTGGTCGATTGGAAGTCACAATACCATGCAATACTTGGGCGCCCCACTTTCGCTCGATTCATGGCCGTCCCACACTACGCCTACCTCAAGCTCAAAATGCCAGGACCAAAAGGAGTCATCACGATCAACGGGAACTTTCAAAGGTCAGATTCATGTGACCGTGACTTCAGCAAAATCTCAGAGATGTACGGGATGGAGCAATCACTCGCCGAGCTTGAGGTCTCCAATGACCGTACACCTCTACCAGAAAGCAAGAAAATGGCAATCGACAGAGGGCTCAAGGTCATCAACGACGCGATGAAGCACAAGGGGCACGACTGAACCTTCAGAGACGGTCAACATGTCGTCAAGTCACACTAGTACATAGAGGGGCGCATCTGCGTCAGTTCTATGCATAGATATGTAATAAGCGCATAATGTCGGAAGAACCAGCAGGTTTCAGACGCACTCTTTTCCCTTACCAGGGTACCTAAGGGGACTGGAAGGTTTTTAATGAGGCGGCTTGCTGGTCGAACACATATTTCGAATAAAATACATGTTCCTCCATATTCCTCATATATGCCTTTTATTGTTTACCCCACTCAAACACTCGGGGGCTCGAGCATAAAACCCAAGCCCACTCGATATACTCGGGGGCTGGGTCAAGCATAAAAACTAAAAAAACCCACTCGATATACTCGGGGGCTGGGTCAAGCATAAAAACTCAAAAACCCCACTCGATATACTCGGGGCTGGGTTAAAAAGAAAAACTCAAAAATCCCACTCGATAGACTCGGGGGCTGTCACAAATATACGCATATAAATATTTCGCCACAAATACAAGAGTACATATTTACATTCGGAGAATGCCCCGATTATTCAAAAAGTTTACAAGTTAAGAATCTGGCTCATCCTTTATATCCAGTACAGGACCAAAAAGCTGCTCCTTGCAGCAATCGATGAGTTCCTCAGCAGCAGAGCGTGTCTCGATCAAATGTGATTGGGATACAAGTGTGCCAATTGCAGGAGGTCGAATCGCAAAATTTGGCTTACGGCTGCGGATGTAAGCCATAGTGGCGTTGGACCCAAGAATAGCAAGCTGCATCAAAGACTCTTTGACTGAGTCCGTCACTCGAAAGATATCAATCAAAGGAAACAACCCTTGAGGTTGAGGCCCTGACGGGAAGAGCGCGCAATTTAGGCGAGTGAAGATACGCCTGCACATTCGAGCACTTGGGCGTTTCGCCATACTCGATCCTTCAAAGTAGCAAGTGTGCGAGCGTGCACCTTGTCCAAATAAAAATGCTGCCTGCCAGTAGTTGGTACATCAACAGCATTATCGAGGAGTCGATTGACCCTCCTACTTCCTGCTGGGCATCAGGCACAAAACCTGCAAAAGGCCAAAGTTATTGGTCCAAAGCATAATGCAAACAAATGAAAACTTTTAAGCAAAAATGGTGTCATAAACTCACACTCGAGTTGCCTGTTTATGTTGTCCATCTCGCCAAGAACATATTCCTCGCGTTGGGTAGCAAAACTTGGCTTGGAACGCAGCAGCTCCAACTCAGATCGAGTGTTTTTGAGTTCTTGCTCTAGTTCACTCACTCGATTCTTCGCAAGAGCGAGTGCCCTCGTGTCATTCCTTGCTCGACCAGATGTTCGAGTACGAGAAGGAGAAGGTCCACCAGACTCGCATTCTTGTGGCTGGTTCATAAAACGCAACATTCAGAAGCCCAGACACACGAAGTTGCAAAATTCAGGTGATTCAGCAAATTTCATTCAAGCAAAAGCACCCAAAAGTATATACTAGCATAAACATAAGTAGCAAAAGCATACATGCCAGGTTCGAGTAATCAAATTACAGAGTAAAGAGTTCCTAGGCCTGCGAGACGGATTCTGCCCTACTTTTACGCGACTGAGCCCTAACAGCTTCAGCCCGGCGCTCCATAGTCTGGACGCAGATTTCGCTCAGACGCGTAGCTGGCTCGGTTACACCCCTGAATGATAGCGGCCTTCCATCAGGCTTTTTCGGGTAGTCCGATAAAGCACTGTCGAAATCGGCCTCTACACCATTGCCTAACAAAAGCCTGAGGGTGTACTCCGAGCCGCGTACCGTGAGTTCGCGGGCAAAATCCGCCACAATCGACGATCTTTCGCCAAAAGCCGCAGCAAGTCCTTCGCAGTCGAAGGAGCGGCGGCTGTAGGACACATCCCCGCGTGCAAATTGCTAAGGGTACTGGTCATGGTAGCCAGATCGCCTTTGGTCTTGGACAGCACAGACTCGAGTTCCATTATTGCATCATCGAGTGACAATGAGTCACTCGATGGCTTAGTGGAAGCCGAGGCGCCTTCGGAACCTTCAAAATTCAGAAAGCAGAAGCCATGAGCAAAAGCTACTAAAATAACCAAGAACTACTACTCACAAAGACAGTGCATTCACCTTTGGCAGCACGGGCTATACTCGACAGACGTGCAGTAAGCTCCTTATCGCGGCGAGTGGTGCGTCCTGAGCATCAGCAAGTGCTTTCTTCGATTCAGATTGCTGGGTAGAGAGCTGGTCTGCAAGTCCTTCACCTGTTTCTCCAGGTCCCCCACACGCTCCTCAGCAGATTTTTTTCTTCTGTGGAGTTCACAAACATTCCCGATTAATGTCATAACTTCAAAAGAAGGGAATAGTTTTAGCAAAAAACGCTTACGCGCAAGCTCAGTCGAAGTTGACCGCAGGGAGTCCCTCTCTTGCTCCACCCGAACAAAGGACTGAACCCAAGGGGCCATGGCGGCATACATAGGCTGAAACAGAGTATGCATGTTATCATCGCGTGCAGAAGAAACAAAATTTTCGAGTATAAGTAAGGACAGAAGCACTCACGTGATCAGTCCAAGAGGCAGGCTTGGAGGAGGAAGCCACGGCATCCGCGGTTGGGGCAGCTTTCTCCTTGTTCAAATCAGCAGCCATCAGCTCAGTTGCGTCCTTGGCCGCTTCAAGAATAGTGCCTTGTGCTGCTTCTGGAGGGATGGATGGCTGCGCCACAATCGACGTATCCGCGACTGGAGGTGGAGATGGCGATTTGCCACTGGTATCATAAAGCAAAAATACATCAATAAAAAAAAAACCATAAAGGCGCGGCCACAAATAAAGGAATAGACCATAAAGCAAACCTTGGCTCATCTTCTTCATCGGAATCAGGTTCGTCACCAAGGGAGAAACACCCAGTCGAGAGGTGTTACTCGAAGTTGCAGGAGGACGAGAAGCCAGAGGGGAGACAGTCAGAGGATGGCTTTTAGCAGGAGAAGGGATACCCGAATTACCGGTGTCCCCTTGCTCATCCTCTGTACTCGAAGACTCCGGAAGAACCAAACGCTGGCGTTTAGGCTTGCGAGGACCCTGCTCAGCATCTGATTCATCTGAAGCATCCGCCACAACCTGTTCCACCTCTTCCCCTGTTTCTTCTTCGGGATTATCCTGAGGGGTCGAGTGGGCAGAAGCAGGGTCAGCAATGGGCAGCTTGGTTTCCTCCTGTACTGCCGTCTCCAAAGTAGGCCCGGCTTCGGGTAGAGGAGGGAGAGAGGTGGCAGTCGAGTGACCCTATGTAACAAGCACAATTCATAATCATAAGAACGAAAGCAAAAAGGATGCAAAGGCAGATGGTGAGGCATAAAAACGGCAAAAAGAATCACTCACTGCGGGTAAGGCCTTCTCTGGCCCGTAGGGGACGTGCGGGAAGTTGAAGTCGATTTTTGCGGAAGCTTTGATGCTCGTGATCTTCTTCACCTGAGCACTGAGCTCCTTCGGCGTCAACTCGGTGGTACTCATCCTGATGCTGTCGAGTGGACCCTCATACTGCCACATCGGGTGGGCACGAAGGCGCATGGGCCACACTCGCATCTTCAAATAAGTGCTGATCAACTGAATACCAGAAACAGTCTTCAGCAACTTGCCAATCTCATTCAGCAAAGGGGTGGCTTCTTTGGCTTCAGCAGGAGAGATAGGGTGATCCCAGGCCACCGTTTTCTTCGGAGAATTCTCAATCGAAAAAGCCGGGAGCACCACCTGGTCGACTGGCACATAGAACCATTTTGTCGCCAGCCTTGGGCAGAATCGACTGTCTTCAAGCTAAATAATGCGAATCGCTTCGCACTTGGACTTGAAATCCACCCACCGGGCAAGGGCGTTTACCCCGGCAATTGTGGCGCACCTTGAAGATATGCTTCCACAATGCCCAGCTGGGGGACACCCCCAAGAAACACTCGCATAGCACCATGAAACAGGCGATATGCATAATGCTGTTGGGAGTAAGATCATGAATCTGTAGGCCATAGGCGTACAGTAGCCCTCGCACAAAATCATGCAAAGGGAAAGAGAACCCACGGGGGAGGAATTCCGCGAAGCAGACGCGCTCGCCGTCGCGGGGTCAGGCGTACCTCCAGACCTGGAGCACGTGCGGCCAGCTGGTCAGCTGGCGGTAGCCAACCCTTCTGACGGTACTCAGAAAGGGTGTCCTCGGTTACACTGGATCTCGTCCAGTCACCGGGGATCTTCAAAAGCGCATCGGCAGGCTCACTCGCCATGGCCGCATCCTTCCCCTTGTCCGCTGGATCGGTGGCGGAGACAGTTGCAGCGGCACGCTTGATCTTTTTGGCGCCATTCGCAAGGAGCAAAAAGCAAGGAGCTTGGGAGGCAGAGCAATGGTGTGCGGTGCGCAAGGAAGAAGAGGAACAGAGGAAATGAATGGCAAGTAAATCAAAATCTTGCGCAAAAACTGCTACTTACCGCACAACGCAAAACTCCATCATAACCGTCCGTCCAAATGTGCATAGTATCTGGCCGTACACGTGGCGAGCGCAGAGAGCAACCGTCGCATCCCACGTCGCCCACTACGCACAAAACCCTAGGAGGTTATGATGGCGCGGCGAAAAATACGCCACGTCCGGTCAAATCAAAGCTGAAACGGCGTCTTCTGCGGTCAAAACTCTGAACATTGGGCCCACACAGACACGTCTTGTCAAAACGGCGAGCGCACGCCTAAGACGTCACGAATGACGTCAGGGGCAGTGACAACGTCCACATTCGAGTGGTGGGTTCGAGACTACAATCGACACAAGGATTCGACTAGCAAAGGTACTCCCATGGGAGCATATCAAAAATTTCTTGCGATTGATCAAAAAGGAGCAAAATTATTGAGATTATCCTCTACTTCAAACGAAATAAAGCATAATCTCGGGGGCTACTCCCATGGGAGCGCTGTCGCGCTCCCATAGATTTCAAAACAAGGTAAGAAAATTCACTCGACTACAGACTCGATTAAAATGCATTAATACTTCACAAATCAAAGAATCAAACTTCATAAATTCCCGGACTATGCCAATCGCAGATGTTTCGGATGCTGCATACGCAAATGCAAAGGTAAGACCTGCCGAGCAATCGAGATGGGCCGAGGGACGCTCCAACAGTGTTTTCCCTTGAAATTTTCCGTGTCAACAGACATGATGAAAATCCTGACTGACGCGTTAGGTATCAAAAGTTAAACTGCAGAACGAATCAGTAAGACCTACAACGGCCTGAGTCGAGTCTGTCCAGTATGTTCCAGCTTCGAGTCCGGGGACTCGAACCTGATTGAAGGCTAGTATGGTTTCGCCCGAATGTGCGGTTAACTGAGCTCGAGTTTCGAGTGAATCAGGCCTACTATGTCAATATCCCTAGGCAAAAGTTTCAAAAGTTTTCCAGCTTCGAGTCCGGGGACTCGAACCTGATTGAAGTCTAGTATGGTTTCGCCCAAATGTGCGGTTAACTGAGCTCGATTTTCGAGTGAATCAGGCCTACTATGTCAATATCCCTAGGCAAAATCTTTCGACTGCGTTCCAGGCTCGAGTCCAGGGACTCGAGTCTGACTGAAGACTAGTAAGGTTTTTGCTCAAGTAAGCAGTTAACTGAGCTCGATATTCGAGTGAATCAGCCCTACTATGTCAATATCCCTCGGTTCATATACGCATACAATCGAAACAAATTAAAAGTAGAAGGACTACATCGGATCAGGAGAACAAGCTCAGAAGACTATGACGTGCACGATGAAGGGAGCACATGCTCGATTCTTCGAGTCAAGCAAGTACTCGGGGGCTAATGACGAGGTTATACTCTGCGGGTACCCCAGCTAAAGGGTACCTGGTGCACGTAATGATCAAAGAAGCCCAAAGATTAATCGAAGCCCACGAAGGAAGGCCTGAGACGAAGAGTGTTATCCAAGTTAGGTCAAGTTATAGTCGGTTAAGACTTTCCATACATGTAACCTTGGTCGGTTACGTTTCCTGAGACCCAGCCTCCTATATAAAGGCTGGGAGGGTGATCGATCAGGGCGAGGAATCCATAGCCACCAAAACCTCGACGAGATCAGCCGCTCGTCGAACCCTTGTAACCTTCATATTCATACCATAAACACAGACAAGCAGGAAGTAGGGGTTTTACCTCACTCGAGGGCCCTGAACCTGGGTAAATTCAGCTTGTCAGCCGTCGATTCCACCGATACTACGCGTTCTCTACCACACAATCAACCCTAGGTATAGCAACCATGGGAATTGCCGAGGGCACCCTCGACACTTGCCGACGATCAATTCCAACCATAGGATAATGTTTCCTGCTTTCCTTTCAGTAGTTTCAGTGCAATTAGGTGATCAATGTGTGTAGATGAAAAGTCACTTTTGTTACTCTCTGATGCTGCCGTTCTTGTTGTTCATTTTTGGTTGCACTGAGTGATCTGTTTGATTTTGTTACCAATTTTTTTTCAGGATATAGAGCTCTTTTGTTTGCGTAAATTTCAGCAATTTACTGCATATGTGGCATTAAAAGGTAAAATTTTCAGAGATGGTTACATGTGCTTGTTCTCGCCACATTTGCTGTCAGGTGGAGGATATTAGCAATCTAATCAAGCTTTACGTTGACTAACATTCTCGCTTGATCTCTTATTACTCGTTCGAGCTGTTTCTTCTCCCTGGTTTCTTTGCAAGTCAACGCTGCAACTAATCTGCGACCACACCATGACCCTGAGGTATAGCTCAAGCAGTGCATCTTTTTTTTCATGGGTATCTCTCTTCTTCAACTAAATTTTTTCATCTCCATGCACATGATAAACTCGAAAATGTTCTGCCGCATATCAGCGGCAAGGAATTGCAGCTAGCCTGCAATTGGCTCTCTGAATTGATTATTCTGTTTTTCCAGTCGTCAAATCATGTCCTGTCACCGTGAGTCATACAATTCCGTGAGCTTGCGACTTGTATGGTGATTTAATGAAATATCAGGCTTCGAATTTGGCCCTTATTTGAAGATGAGACAAATATGGAAGAGGAAAAATCTCAAGGTAAATAAAACGCTCCAAGTATTTTCCAGTTCATATGATTAGTGGCTCCAGTTTTTTCCTGCCATGTCACACTACAGCTTGATGTTCAGAGATGTTATTGTCATGACAATTCAGGGATGACAAATGGTGTGCATTGATTATGAGAATAAGATCAATTATTGGCATGACAATTTAGGTTTGTGATACCTTTTATTCACGTAAATGTTGTGTTGTCATCTTTCTCTTCCTTAACATGTGGCATGCTCACCACATGTTCATGTTTCTGCAATAGATCGATAACCCGTGATGGTGGTGGTGAAGCAGTCCTCAACTCCAGTGACTCTGACCCGTCCCTGCCACCACCAGGCTCGGTTTCGAAGCTAATTCTAATATGCGGTCAATGCATCTGTTCATAGGATTAATATCACGAATGTGACGACCTTTTAGTGGGATTTGTTTGTTTGTTTTTGCACAAATTCGTTCGGGTATTTCTGTCGAGCTAGGTGTTCTGCATTGTGTTTGTGGCACAAGCAGTTTTGCAATATTCTTTCAAAGTGTCTTCTATTAAGTAATGTTGCCCACTGAGCAAGTGTGTAGTACTTTCGATCATATGCTTCAGTGACAGGTTGCCAAGTGCAATGACTCTGGGAACCATGACGTTGATTTCTTGAGATGGACTTCGTTTTGATGACTGATTTATGGTGCATCCAGAGCGGTTAAAGTTGGTCTAATGCCTATGTCGGTTTACATGAAGAATTAACCTCGATACCCCTGTGCTGGCAGTTCAATCTGATAGTTTTGTCTCAGCAACTCCGAATAAATAAACTAGGAGATGGGTTATTTAGGCGTGCACAACTTCCCCTTTGATTCTGCATTTTCTTGCAGGTGACATTTGGGAGGAGCCAGAGATAGTACAATCTGATACCCCTGTGTCCTAAGGCTGCTCGGAAATGGGTTATTTAGGCGTGCACAACTTCCCCTTTGATTCTGCATTTTCTTGCAGGTGACATTTGAGAGGAGCCAGAGATAGTACAAGGAGGCCCAATTCTGATTGTTCATTTATACAATTGTTATCATGCCTCGGATTGCGTTTGAAATAAAAAATGATATCATTTTTAACTTGTTTTATTAATTGTGCTGATTGGTGAAAACTGAACATGGTATTGCCGGCACCATAATTTTACCCTTGTTAAGTACCTAGGAGTAGTAGTTGGTAACACTCATGTATATCAGTATGTAATACAAACTCAAAGCGTAAGACATGGGGAGGTTGATTGTTGTTCATACATGGAGTTCTTCTATGTTTATTTGTTGCTTGTCAGGCATACTATCTGAAAGTGCAAATCCAGTCGAAAAGGCATCGGCGGAAGGAGCTTGTAGGATTTGTCACATGTGGTCTCAAATGCTTCCATAGATGCGGGAGAATAGCAGTCTTTGAATGTCCTCATCTCTGAATATGGCAAGAGAGTTTTCCAGGGGACTGACAAATCTGGGAAGAGGTGGGAGGGTCGAAGCTTGGCCAGATGAGCACTGATTCATGTTCATTGCAATGGGCCATCTACTGTTTAAATAACAGTAGCAGACACAATTTAGTTAAGGATTTAGCTGTTTTAATTTGTTGGAGAAATGCTCAGTTTGCATGGGTTCATCTGATGGCTTAAATATTTTGTGGTTGTTCTTCAACATCACAATTACTCTTTATATGTATGGTCATTAGATGAAATGGTGGAAAACTGTGGTGAAAGCATGACCCCATTTTAATATATTTTTCCTACATTGTGTAAGAAATTTAACTTGATTGAATCAAATGTCATTTTTCGCTTAAGTTTGATTGATGTACCTTGGTGAGTCGAATTATGTGAGGTGAGTTTCGTAACGCTTTAAGATTCTATAGTATTTTTTAATACATAGGTGAAAATTTACGAGCATTTATGTTTACATGAACGACATATGCGATGGTAAAAAAAAAATCGGTAGCAACGCACGGGCATTCACCTAGTGATTAATAAATATAAGTGAAGGTGACATGGACAATAGATTGGCTAAGAGAATGTATGATGTAGATAGCTTGCATGCTGATATATAAAAATCATTGATGCATGTTAGTAGACATGACATGGACAATTGATTGGGTAAGAATGGATGATATGGATAGACCGGAATTTAAAATTTGCATAGAAGAATGTCTTGAATTGCTTACATAATTTTCAAATATATGGACAAAATTATGTCCATAACTCTTGGTTATTATCTCCTATGTGACCATGTTAATAGGATGCATATGAGAATTATTGGTATTTATATACGAATAAGTGATGCCCAAATTTTGATTTTTAATTAATATTTAGCAAAACCACTATATGAACTTAGCCGCTATATAGACCGGTTTATAGCCTTTCGTACCTTCTGAAATCGTCGCTGCTAAACACAATAGGCGGGGACATCGTGTCACACGCCTGATGCGCTCAGCGTTGGCCTTTGAAAAATTGTTCCGACACAATTGGAAGTGCTGGATGGTGGGCATGTGGCACGAATCTAGGAGAGGGTGTCGTACCAAATCTGCTGCGCGAAGGGGCAATCGACCAAGAGGTGCTGGATGGTTTCGGGGCATTGATCGCAGAGCACGCATCGCGGTTCGTGCGGCAGGCTGCGCCTTGCAAGACGATCGGCAGTCCAACATCTGTCGAGGTCAGCGAGCCAGAAGAAGAACTTGACGCGTCGCGGCGCCCATGTCTTCCAGGTCAGCTGCCAAGTTGCGTTCTCGATCGAGCCATGGAACGAGGCTAGGTAGCAGGACTGCGCCGTGTACATGCCGTTCTCGGTCCATCTCCAAACCAGGCGGTCAGGTTCCGGTGAGAGCTCGGTGCGGGTAAGCATGGGCCAAAGCATCAAGAATTGGAGGATGGCCTCGCCATGCAGCTTGCCGTGCAGCGGCCGCACCCAGTTTTCTTCGTGGAGGCCTTGGGACACGCTCATGGTTTTGCGTAGCCGTTTGCTGACCAAGCTGTAGACCTGGGGCGCAATCTCCGAAATGGCCTTGCCCTCGATCCATCGGTCTGTCCAGAAACGAGCAGAGCTGTCGTCGCCAACGACCATAGTGGTGGATGCAAAGAACATCGCGACGTCCTTGCGCTGAATTGCAGGTCAAGTCCTGCCCAAGGCCTGGTTGGGTCAGTCCGGCTGAGCCAGATCCAACGGAGGCGTAGCGCGGTGCCGGCCAACTCCAGGTTTTGGACGCCGAGGCCGCCAAATCGGAGCGGGCGACAGACGCGGCTCCAATTTACCCGACATTGACCGCCACTCGCCTTGTCCTTGGCAGCCCAGAGGAATCCGCGTCTGATTTTGTCCACGACCTTGATGGTTTTCTTCTGCGGCGCGATGACCAGAAGCTGATGTATCGGGATGGCGAACAGGACCGAGGTGACCATCGTGAGTCTGCCCGGCTTCTCCATGAGCCTAGACTTCCAGGCGGGCAGCTGGTTGCCGAGGCGGTTCACCATAGGCTGTAGCTACGCGCTTGTGGGTCGGCGGATGGTAAGTGGAATTCCCAATTACGAGATGGGGAATTGGACGATGGTGCACCCGAAGCAAGTCGAAACCTCCTCTGTTTCCAACTGGAGCAGTTGATCATTGTCGCGGAGCTCTTGGCTCGATTGGTTACCAGGCCAGACGCCCTCCCGAATAGCAGCAGCAGCTCTTTAGTGGCGATCAGGTCGGGGCACGTGGGGCGACATAACAGCATGACGTCGTCGGCATACATGGAGATCCTCAGGATCACGCGCCGCGGATGAATTGGGGCCAGGGCACTCACATCAGTGGCGACGGACACGAGTTTTCCCAGGGCGTCGACGACGAGGACGAACAACATGGGGGCGAGGGGATCGCCTTGCCTGAGCCCTTGGCGATGCCAGATCGGTGGTCCAGGTTCTCCATTGAGCAGTATCCGCGTGCTGGCCGAACAATTTTTTTGAATATGAACAATTTTCGAATGTGAATAATTTTGAAATATGAACAAATTTTTGATTTGAACAATTTTGAAATATGAACAAAATTTTAATTTGAACAATTTTGAAATATGAAAAAATTCGAATTCAAAATTTCAAAAAGATAAACGATGTTTTTTTAATGTGAACAAATTTTTTATTTGAATTTTTGTCGAATTTAAATATTTACAAAAAGAAACATGATGAATAAATTTTTTAATTTGATTTTTTCGAAAGAAAAACGGAAACAGAAAATCAAACCAAAAAAAAAAAAAAACAGAGAAGAGAAAGAAAGAAAAAACGCCTGATGGGCCGGCCCATCCGCGCCTCCGTTCAAGCGACGCGCGCTGTGGGCGATGTATAGGGTTTGCCCGATTTTACCAGCCGCCCGCCGCCGCTTCTCTTCCGCCGAGGTGTTAGCTATATTGCAGCAATGCAAATTCACCAACATCGCAGTTGAATGCCTCACCATGGCTCTGCCACCTACCAAGTCCGAGGAGCAACTGAACCAGATGGTGACCTCAAGCTCACAGGTCTTGAGCAAAAAACAGAAGAGGTTCATTGCAGAGTTTCGGAAGAAATTTAGGCACGACCAGAACTTCTTTGTCAGAAAGGCCAATGAGGCATTGAGGAACTACTCTCAGCAAAAAGGGGTTCGTGCTGGTCTTTGTTTTCTTGCTTTTATTCATTTCTAACATGTACCAATTTACTTCCATTTGATTAAAACCCTTTTCTTACTTATCTGCCGGCTGCCCTCTTCTGCCTTGATATGTGTAGGTGGACTATAAACTTCATATCATTTGTGGTGTGAATCCTAGAGTACCTGATGGGCCCAGTATTTTTCTTGCTAGGAAGAATTTCAAATTTGAGTACTCCCATATCAACTTTTTGGCAACAGCCAAGTGCCCAAATTCTGCTCCAGAACTATTCTTCGCTCAATGTACCAATAGTGTTAATGAGATGCGGGATAGACCATCCTGGTGCACCCCAGTATCGTATTCTTGCATAGATAATGGTATGCTTTCAGCTCTTTATTTTCATCTAACACACTGTTGCAATTTCATTGTTTCATTTTTTACTTATTATCAAGATTCTGGAACACAATATTATGTCCTCGCTTTGGTTATCAATATTGATTGCTTTTACATACATATCCTAACATGTCTTTCCGATTCACCTTAAGAACCCCTGCCACTACGAATCCTTTATTTTGACGAACTGCATTTTCCTTTTGTTTCTTTTTATTAATAGTAATTGTCATGGTCTATCTCTACGACATCATCTAAACATCAGGTTACATATATTACTTTTTCTTTATTATTATGACAAGAAACTTTCTTACATATATGATGATAAGAAACACTGATAATGTACTATAGTGTTCGAATCTGGTTGTAAGAGATACCATAGAAGCATTTAAACTCTAGCTGAGTTGTTGATTTGTTAATTGTGCAAATTTTGCCTTTATGTATTGACACACCTGCAAGAATTGGGTATTTTTTGCATGTATGTAAACTATCGAAGAATCAGTGTTCTGAAATATGTGTGTTTCAAGTTCCTATTTGAAAAATCTATGGTATCGGAAGTGTAGCAAATATATATGTTATGACCTGGCAGTGTGACACTGTCTAGGCTCACACATCGCATTAAGTTTTAGTGTAGAAGTATGTATTGAGACATTTTTATTATGAATGATTGAGAATTGCTAACTTGGTACATGCTGTAGGATTCTGCTATGTATTTGCTTAATGATCTAATTCCTTCTATTTATTTTGATGCAAGTTCGATGCTTCCCATGTGAGTTTAATGGGGCAAAGATTGTGCATCCACATAATGTGTCATATTGTGGGTGCTACGAGGATTTCAAGCTAATGTCTAAGGAAAAACACGACACTCCTAATGGACAAGTTATCAATGCCTGCGATTTTAATATTGATAAGATGTGCTCATTGACAGAAGATTGGATCTATTTTGATCCCAATATGGACTCGAAGTTAGCAGAGATGAATCCGATTGCTAATGTGGCTGGAAAGTTGAGAGGATGGAAGGCTAGAAGAATCTACTAATATATTTCCTTTTTGTATGATGGGACATAATGTATTAGCTTGATATGATGTCTCTGGCCTCTACGTATGATCTACTGGAACTTGCGTGGAAATGGCCCCTTGTAATAGTTGTGGACTGTGGCGTGGAAGAATATAGTTGGCATCGTTGTCTACTGAATGTTGCCTTCTTTACTTTTTCCGCATGTTCTATCCAGGGGAATAATATCTTGCCAGAATCATTGAATGTACTACTCAATGTATTGCAGACAGCAAAAAGAATTCAGTTTGGAAGTCATCGTGCTGGAAAACAGAATGTCTTGTGAGCAGATCATGAACGGACTAAGGTGTCCAAGAATAGGAAAAACGAAAAACTAAGCCAATATGATGTGCTTACAATAACAGCCCCCTGCAGTCCGCTTGAAATTGTGTATACAGAGGACATGAGTAATTAGTCCTATATTGATCTATCCATTTGCAGCATTTTACTTTTGGAAATAGTAGGTTGTGTATTAACAAATGAGCGAGAAGGCAATGAAATATCATGGTATTTAGCTTCTCGTCTTGGCTAATCATCTGGGCTAAAGCGCACTGGATCGCCCGCATCGCCACTGGAGGACTCATGACGGTAGAGGGCACCCGAGCGGGCGGATCCAGCGACCATGAGGACGCGCTCAGGGACCTCGTATAGTCGGAATCCGTATAGTCGTATGGAAGCAAGTCACCAATAATTAGTTGGTCTCACGGCTTGCAGAGTAGGCTCGTCAACTTAATTCCCCCCTTTTCGCATCATAGAGGTAATTGAAAGGCACCTAGGTTGAAGGAGATAAAAAAGATAATAAGAACTCTCAAAGGGTCCCCAAACGCGTCAAC
Source organism: Poa pratensis (assembly GCA_947311845.1). Taxonomy (NCBI): domain Eukaryota; kingdom Viridiplantae; phylum Streptophyta; class Magnoliopsida; order Poales; family Poaceae; genus Poa; species Poa pratensis. Next base: position 37,433,333 of record CAMZMU010000053.1, read on the forward strand.
TAAGAGCATCTCCCGTAGATGACCTAAATTAGGGCACCATTTTTCAATTATAGGCCACAAACTATTTGGTTATAGGGTACGTAATATGTTTTTGCTCCGGTAGATGATGAAGTTTAGGGCACCGAAAAACTGGGAATTACAAGAGATGATGTAAAATAAGGCAGGAAAACACATTTTCAACACACTCAAATGCATACATATGAATCCTCTAATGCACAAGCAAATTAAGTCTCGAATAGTTGGAAATCAAATCAAACACACAGAGTACTTAATTATTACATAGTTCACCAATTTTTCGAATAACATACAACAACAAATTCATAAAACATAGTTCCAAGTTCATCACACAGAATATACAACAACAAACACTTAGATGAAACTATTTCAGACATTGCGCTCTCTCCAATTGCCAAGTGATCATCAACAAGATCAGCCGGAATTCCATATGCCATCTTGTGCAATGTGGCAGTCACCTTCTGGAGAGTGCTATGTCCAAGAAGGCCGGCACAACTCCTCCTCTACTCGAAGTATCAACCATGTTGCTTCACAGAGTTGGTAATGTGTTGGAACAAATCTTCGACGTCCTAAAGCAGCGTCAAAATTATCACTCAGGGAAGACCGGAGTTGGTCCAAAATAGTTGCGCATAAGCTTGTCGTCAGCATCACGCCTCAATCGATGAAGCATCTCATGGCCCCAAATCGACCCGCCGTGTTTCGGCCGCTTGTTCTTGTGCAACATCAACACCATGGCCGTGTCCTCCTCTTGCTCCAAGTCCCACTCCTCATCGGATGAGGAATCGTCATACAAATTCATCTACAAAATCAAAATTCCTATTACTACTTGCTTATAAAATGTGCAATCAAAAATGGAGAAGTCAGGACAAACACCTTGTGTGCAAGATTGAGGAAGGTGGCATCCGCAGTTTCGGGGCCGATTCGAGCGGCGACAGTGGCCGAACTCGCACAGGGGAGAGTGATGAGGCGCAGTAGAGGCGGCCCGGCGGAGCTTCCGCGGCTAAACTCGAAAGTCGGTCGTAGGCGGATTGCCGCAGCCGAATCCGGTCACGAGGTGGAGCGGTTGTGGCGGACTCGACTTCAGAGGACGGCGGGGGGGGGGGGGGGGGGTAGAGCAGGGACGACGTGGTGGAGCTTGCATCGCTTGAATCCGGTGTCGTTTGAGGCGGATGGCCGAGGCTATCACATCGCGACTACGACCATGGGAGGGTGCGGAGGCGGCGGCAATCGGGCGTAGAGGATGACAAGGGGGTGCGGCAGCGACGGCGGCGGGCGGCTCAGGTGTGGGACAAAATAGGAACGTTCAGGACGGCAGCGGAATTGTTTTTGGACATCCCTACTGGTGATGCAAATATGCAAATCTGGGCCATGCCCAAAAAATATAGATCATCGTTCTGGGGGTTCGTTTAGGGTTTTGTGATGTAAAAATAAGTTTATTGGGCACGCCCTATTTTAGGTCATCTACTAGAGGATACAGTAGAACCCCCATAACCGACACCCCCCCCCCCATTCCTAAAAACCGGCATGTAGCAAAATATCGCGTTTTTTGCAACCCTAGAAGAGTCCTTATATGGCCCCATCTCCAAACTATTTCAGGAATCCTACAAACAACACCTCGCCTAATACGGTACAACCCACGGTCATCATCATGTCCAATGGTTCAACTACAAGTGACACACCAAACTATTACTCAAAGATGAATCTTCTCCTTTTACGCATATCTATCTTTTGAGCGGTAACGTATGGCCTCAATGGACATTTACTAGCACAAGTATTATTCAAGATTACAAAATAGATCATTCATTAGTAATAGAGAAATTAGTGTTCATCCATATCCCCAACTAAACTACTCAGGTGTGAGAGCGCAAGACATCATAGGGAACACATATGGATAATAAAGTGAGTACACGAAGTAATCCATAAAAGGGTTTGAGACTACAACGAGGAGATCGATGCCGTCGGCATAGATGATGACAGTATGCCTTGCCCTCCATGTACCGAGTATTTTATTCTCCTCCCAAGGATGGTGTGGTGATGTGGAAGATGGAGGCGGCGCGACGTTTTCCCCCAATCTCCTTGACTTCCACCATCTTCTTCTTAGCCGGGAGCCCAGAGCCAGTTCCATGGAACGCACTAGGGCATAGCTGCACGTAGCATGTCCGCTGGTGTGCTTATAAATGTTGGGAGTCCGGAGGGAACGGTGGGATGGATCGCTAACCTGAAGGAGATATGCCCTAGAGGCAATTAATAAAGATATTTTATTTGTCATATCTCGATTGTTCATAATATGTTTTATACCATGCTATAACTGTATTAAGCGGAAACACTAATACACGTGTGGTATGTAAACAACCAGGTCCCTAGTAGCCTCTTTACTAGTCCATTGAGATCAACAGATGATCAAGATTTCCTGATCATGGACATGGATGTCAATTGATAATGGAGTCACGTCATTAGGTGAATGATGTGATGGGCGCACACCCAATATATAGGAGAACGTAGTACTCAAACTTTCGACCGTGAGATCGTATTTAATCACTATCTCTGGAAGCTGCCTTTGATTGCATCAAACGTCGCATCTTATATAGGGTGACAATAAAGGTGTCAAATATCAGGTATCCGAAGGAATAGGTTGAGGCGTATGATCAAGAGCGGGATGTGCCAATCCATATAGCAGGATAGATACTCTGGGCCCACTCGGTGAGATTGCATCAATGAGCTTGCAAGCATGTGACTAGGTCACGAGGATGTAATATCACATACGAGTAAAGATAGTATTGTCGGTAACGAGATCGAGCTAGGTATCGTGATACCGGAGATCGAGTCTCGGACAAACTAAGTATCGCCAGGCAAAAGGTATGAGACTTGACGTTTAAGGTTCAGACGAAAAAGATATTCATGGATGCACAAGGGCTATCATGGGTTTCCAGATCCCGCTGTTAGTCATTGATCGGAGAAATGTCTCGATCATGTCTGGAGTGATCCCGAACTGTAGGGTGGCACACTTAAGGGTCGACGACGGTTTAAATTAGATTGGATATCGAAGAGAAAATAGAGAAGGTTTCCGGAATGGTTCCGGGACATATCCGATGGAGTTCGGAGGGCGACGAAATGGTTTTCGGAGCCGTAATAAATTAGATAATATGTAATTAATATTAATTAATGTAATTAATGATTAAATTTATTTATTTTCAGATTTTTAAAGGCAACCCACCTAAATGGGTCTTGACCAAAGGGAAAAGACCCATAAGGGGGAGGGAACTTCCCCCCTTGGTGCGAATTGAGAGGGGGCTGCCCTAGGTGGGCCGAATGGGGCCCACCTAGGGCCAGCGCACCTGTTTGGGGCGTGGCTGGTGTGGGCATTAGTCCCACGCCGCCCGGCCACCGAAGGTGGCAGCCCTCCTCCACCTATATATAGATGTGCCCCCATGCCTTGGAAGATCATCCAATTCTCTCTCTCTCACCTTATACGTGGTTTCGTAAATGGAGCTGCGCACGGGTAAAGAGGTTCTCTCCACCATACGCACACTGTCGTGCTGCCGGGTCTAAGTCTTCTGCTTCCGCTGCTTTGCTGGATCGGAGCCCGGAGGTCGTCGTCTACACCGTACGTGTGTAGAGCTACGAGGTGCTGCACTTGCGGTACTTGGAGAGGTTCGTCTACACGACCTTGAGGTCGGCGCCGCCATCGTCTTCGCCGCCCGTCTTCATCACGCGTCGTCATCGAAACAGATCATTTGATCGTCGATGCTTACGGTCTACAAGGGTATGTACACCGTTCCCTCCATTACTTTATATCTGCATAGTAATAGATTCTGGCTATTTAGGTTATCGTGGTTAGGAATTTTTTGTTTTCTGCACACGATCCCCTTCAGTGGTATCAGAGCCGATCTATGCGTAGATATAGTTGTACGGTTAGAACTCATGTTGAATGAGGGCATCGATTTTATAGTTGTTACCCTCTAGCGTGCACTTGTATTTGTCGGCGGCATTGTGTTGATGAAGCGGCCCGGACCGACTTTACGCGTACGCTTACGCGAGACTAGTTCCACAACTGACATATGGCATGTTCCATATATGTGGCTGGCGGGTGTCTGTTTCTCTCCCAATAGTTGGCTTTGCATTTTCAATGGAGGGCCCGCAAGGGATATAAAATAGTAATTATCTGATCGTTGTTGTGGTTGTAGGTTCATAGGTAAGAAACGGTTCTATTTACGAAAGACCCTAAGCCACGTAAAAAATGCAAAAGATAAAGTAGAAAGCGTTTAAATTTATTTTGCAGGGGCAATGTGATATGGTCACGGTAAGTTTAGTAAATTGTTTATAAACTGTGGGCGCAAAGGAGACCAATGGCGCAAGGACCATATCATGTCGCATTACATTTGATGTTATGTTATTGTGTGCATCTTATATCTTTATTATTAAATGGGAGTCTGTGGTCCGTGATGGTACGTTCGTACGTCGGTACGTCGAAGTCTGCCATCGTCTGCCATCGCTCGCTAAATCGCCAGGATCCCTCTATCGATCACCCCTTTGGTTTGGCCCAGCCCAGCCCAGCACAAAAAAAAAAGGCAATAGCGCTAAAAGAAGCAACAAATCTCTCGCTCTTCCCTGGTCAACCACCCAGCTCGCTAGAGATCAAAAATCAAATCAAAACATTAATTTCCGTGTCTCGCTAGCACATACCAAATCAAAACCGTCCTTGTTATTATCGAGTCTGGACGACAACGCGTTGGACCAGCGACGCCAAGGCAGGAGGCAGCAGCTCGACGAACAGCGCCGCCGGGCATGAGGCAGCAATGATGATTAACCTCCAGGAGAATCCGTTAATTCTGTACAGCCACTCTGCTTCCGTACAGCAATTACTTCTCAGGTGAGTTTCCGTTCAGAAACCCAATTCCCATCTAGATCTGAATATTCCATGAGAACATGCTGCACTGTTTCTGCTCATAGCTGGATTCTGACGCCAAAACCTGTCACAAAGTTTGGGAAATAAGAGCAGTAAAATTAATTTTGTAGAGGAAAGCATACACACCCGGGGAACAGACTTAATACTTGTGAACGACATAGTGCACATCTTAGAAACTTATAATGAACGGTAGATGCATCATGATAAGTACTGAACTTCTCAAGCCATGTAAACCTACACTGAAATTCGAGAGGAGACAAAATAACAATTGAGGAGGATCAAAAGGCAGGACCAGGGGAGCATGCGTCATCAAGGAAGTGAAAAGGAGACAAAGGATGTGGAACAATACAACTATTAGGCATAACCTGGGATGGTGAGATGTCACTTGATGATGTGGCTTAACGAGATGGCAGGAAAAAATAGGTAGTGGAGGCTCCTATTTAGTTACAGAGGATAGGTAAATGATTGGCTAAAATGGAAGCAACAAGTATATTTCCTTTTATTTGAGCCATGAACCATGGTGTTGAAGGCTCAAAGGTTGTTAATCATTATCCTTGCACCTTTTGGTACCAAGTTATTTTAGTTTGCCATTTTCGTTTGAGTCCTACCCTATGAAGTATTTATTACCTAAAATGTAGCCCTTATTCGTTTTCTTTGTTTTACGAACCACAGAGCAAAAGCTTCAAAGGTTGTTAACCATTTCCTCTGCAACATTTGCATATAAGATGTCACAAGATACAATATACCTGCCTAATAAAGGGAAGAGAGGTGTGTACTTTCTTACAAAATGTGTAGACATAATGTGTGAGTTAACAGTTTCTAACTGAGCCTGCAATAATGTTAACAGTTTTTGTCGATCAATCTTCTGAATTCTTCACTTGTGAACCATCTACCAAATTAGCTACAGTACTTCCTAGAGGCAGTACCCTGACAACGTTGGAACCAGGAGAGCATGTGGAAACATCATACGGTATCACCCTTTCACACATCATTTTTTTCCCATTGAAGGGTGTTTATTTGTAGATTGAGACTTGTAAATTCTAACCGGGCACTAAGTATATTACTTCATATCTAGGGTTTGGAATAAACGATTTACACAGGGAACATGCAGAAATCCCTAGGACACTTCAAGGAACACCAAGTGGTGCCGAACATACGGCTTCCAATGCAAGCGTTACACAAGACAAAAATCAAATAAGACGGGATCGTGATAAAGCACGACGAGATAGTCTAACACCGGAGCAGAGAGAGGAAATGAATGCACGCCGAAGAGCAGCTAGGCAAAGTAAAACTAATGAAGAGAGAAACGCAAGCCAAAGGGCCGCCAGGCAAAATCTGACACCCGAGGAGAGGCAAGAGATAAACGCCCGCAGAAGGGAAGCAAATAAAAATAAGCTCGCCGAGGATAGGCAAGTGACGAACGCCCGCCGAAGAGCACGTAGGCAAAGCATACCACCCGAGGAGAGGCAGGCGTTGCGGGCTCAACGCAACGGAGACCTCGCAGCTAAGCGGAAGATCCCGTGTGCTGAATGCATTGCAATGCGGAATCCATATTATCTCTAACGAATCATTGTGTTTACTCTTCATATGTGCAATATATGACTACATTGTGTACTGTAATACGTGTCAGCTACATGAATTTGTCTGGTTATCTTGTTTTTCTACATGCAATCATGGAATGATAAAGAACTGGTTAATCCATATGCACGGTGTGTATTATACGTTGCACATTTCCATTATTTTCACATGAAAGATTAATGCTAATGATAAGTAATGTTGTGTAGAATGGTTCCAAGCTGAGAAAGAAATTTTTGTTACACTCGCTCATGTACCATGAAAATGAAGCATCCCTGATATTGCACGACAATATCTAAATAGCGTCAAAGAGTAGATATTAGTCGGGTGCTTATTTCTGTCAAATTATACTTTTTATCTACATATTTAAACAATGTGGAATCGTACGGGTGTTAGAATATCTTGTGGCTGTCTTTTTCTTACACATAAATTTTCGCATGTATTATATTGATAGACGTCAAGAGAAAAAATATAATCCGTAGCAACGCACGGGCATTCAACTAGTTGTGTATATATAAATATGTTTATATATTAGTTACACGGCGGTAGTAATATAAGATGATCCCTCCAAAATTCCAATAACAGTGTTCTCCCTTTAGCGTGCACCACCAAGAAAGTTCTTCGTTATGAGCCAGGCCGTGACGATCGGGTGTCAGACATATCGACGTTCGCATATAGTGGGTGTAAGCCACGTTGCACAGCGAATACGCTAAAGGTTATTATGGCGAGCCTAGCATGTACAGACATGGTTTCGGGACACAGTGACCGAAAGGTTAAGCATGAGTCGCATAAGGTGAAGTGATTGACATGTCGAACTCTACCTTTGAAGCTATGCTGTCGGCCGTGACGATCGGAGATAGTGTATCGGATTAGGATCGTGTAATCACTAAAACGAAGCAAGGGATGTTCGTTTTTAGTGCGAGTTCTTATAGTTTTATATAGATAAACATGAACTCATATTATGAACATAGTCTTTATGTTTTGCAAAAACCTTTGTAGATGATAACCTGCTCGATAGCCCATTTAAACTTAGGCGCATTCCTGCGATTGAGAAACTTAAAAGGTGGGTCCAAACTTCATATTTTTATACCGTAGATTGAGGATAATCCTTGGTTCAAACCTTTTAGCTCTATATGATACAAAACCCGTTAGGAGATAAAACCGGAGATTCCGCTAACAGAAGGATAATTTGGATTATCAAGTTTTGTGCCGATAATTCCATCATAGTCCAGTGTATGCTATGATCTCTGTCATAGAGAATGAACTGTGGGTGCGTGTTGACAGATCGCGAACATTTGGAATGGTCGCTGAGCTTGATGATCTGTATGCGCCGTAAATCAGGTTTTTTCTCGACCAAGATGGAAAGAACACTCGCATTAAAGGAGCACGTGGCTGTCATACTTGATGACATTGAGACGCTCGCTCAGCTCGATCACTGGATGACAGACAACTTTGCCAGATGCAAATGGTTTGTCATAGACTATGTCATGCAAGGGGAATCGTTCACCTTCATGAATTCTTGATTGCGTTGAAGAATCAAGAAGATGAAACAGATCGCCAGTAAGTCATCAATGATGATGGTGTATATATGATATACGCGTTATGAATGTTTTACCTAAACAAGTACTCGCTGCAGTGACTAAGTTTTGATACTAGTCATGTTTTATGAAACAAGATTTTCTGCTTGAGTGGCTTGGAGGATGGAGAGACGATGTGTGTTGATGATGGCAAGAATATGTTGTGATGGCCATAGACACTCTCTCTCGACATCTACCATTTGATTAATTTGGATTTGAACAAATTCCTTTTGATCGCTTGTTAGCATGATCGTTATAAGTGTGTCTTGCCTCTAGCGAGACAATTATTCATATATGTTAGTGACAAAATTATTGTCTACATTTATGAGTGATATTTTAATGATCATACACCGATTACGAATGGGGTGTTCTTATATGAATCTAGATGGTAGTAGCTCCCACATTTATAACATTAATGCCAAAGGATACAAACTTAATAATGACACCACATTCTTGTGGCACTAACGTTTTAAGTCATGTCAATGTTATATGCATGAAGAAGCTCCATACAGATGGATCTCCGAGTCCTTAGATATTGATCTTTTGACACTTGCAAGATAACTACGACTCCGTTTTGGGAAAGCGGGCATCTAACTTGTTGAGAATCGTGCATATTGATGTGTGTGGATCAATGAAGTACTTTAACGTATAGTGGAAATCTTTATGTCGTAAACTTTGCAAATGTTCTGAGCAGATATATGGATATCCACTTAGGAAACGCTGATCCGAAAAGTTTGATCAAGTTCAAACAAGTTCGGAGTGAAGTAGGAAAATAAACTTAACAACAAAAACAATTTCCTACAATAATGATCAAGGAAACAGAGTTTTGAGTTATAAGTTTGGCATATCATTAGAAGACTTGTGAGAAGAGTTTCACAAATCACGTCGCATGGAACACCATAGTGTTATGGTGTGTTTGGACGTCGTGATCACACTCTATTGGATAGTGTGTGGTCAATAAAATCTCTTATCGAAATTTGTGATCATTGAGGTCATTTGGTAAAAACAAAACACTCACGTTAGATAATAGGGAAACCATCTAAATCCGTGGAGGCAATACCATATGAGTGATGGCATGGCTTTTAGCCTAGATTATCGTTTCGGTATTTTAGTGTTTTGATATGATCAAACCTAAAAGCGGACAAAATCATCTTTGTAGTGTATCTAAGAAATCAGTTGGATACGTCTCTCACGACAAAGGCAAACTGTTGCTAGAACGTACCTTGCTCAAGAAATAGTTTCTTGTCAAGGGTATAAGCGGGAAAGAAAGTAGAGCAAGACGAAGTTAATGAACTTACTCTCTGGACTTCGAGTGGCGCAACAGAAACTGTTCCGGTATCGTCCTCCGGAACTGGAAGGAAGCTTATGATAAAGATCATGATGCTCTAAGCTCATACTAAATATCGTAGGCATACGAGAATGTGTTCTGCACTATGTGGTACGACAATCTTGTTATGAACGTCATCTTAATGGAACATGAAAACCTACGAACTACAAAGAAGCGATGGTGGACCTAAATCCGAAAATTGGCTATGAGCCATATATAATCCGAGATAAAATCCATGTACGATTACCAGTACTGACTTGGGTAGATCTTCTTGATGCCCTCCAGGCCGTTAAGAGAAAATGGAATTTTATGAGAAAATAGACACTGATAAGGGTCGATTTGTTGCAAAACGGTTTCGACAGATTTAAACAGTTGACCACAATGAGATTCTGTCTCACGTGGCGAAGCAAGTCTATTAGGATTGTTTTAGCAATTACTACAATTTCAAATTGAGAAATTGATAGATGGATAAAGAAGCCATGTTTCTTAATGGTAACATTAAGAAAGAATTGTAGTTAATACAATGAGATGGTTTGGTGATCCTAAGGATGCTAGACACGTATGCAAACTTCAGCTGTCCATTCATGGGCTGAAGCAAGCATATCGGAGCTGGAATCTTCAATTTGATAATGTGATCAAAGGATTTTGGAGTCGTCCAAAATAGTTGAAGAAACCTGCATTTACAAAGAAGTGAGTGGGAGCTAAGTAGCTTTTCTTGATCTTATATGTGAATGGCATATTTGAGTGGGAGCTAAAAGAAATTCCCTGGTCTTATATGCGGAGGCATATTTGAGTGGGAGCTAGGTGTCATTCCAAACTTTATATGTAATGACATATTGAGAATGATACAGATCCTCTAGTAAAGTATAAATGATTATTTAAGTGATTAAATTTTCTATGAGTGAAGTTAAGAGTATTAGGCATTAGGTCTATAATTTGTATAGATCAAAAGGGCTTAATAACATTAGGTCGGAATATTTTCCTAGGTTAAGATTCTGAAGTGTTTCAGAATAGAACAAGCGAAGAAAAGGTTCTTACTTGTATGACTAGGTAAAATATTAAGTTTATCTTGGCATTTCAGCGATAGCTAATGAAAGAAAAGGATGTCGACATCTCTATGCCTCAGCCATAGATTCTATCATACTGAAAGCTCGACTTGGTGTGACCCAAGTTCTTGGTTGAAGAACGGGTTCTAGAGTGATCCCTGGGTGGATCAATGAACAAACGTTAAGTATATCCTTCAGTGTCTAAAGAGAACTGAGGATATGTTTTTGGTATGGGTGAGAGTGAAAAGACAACTTGCCGTAAAAGGTTACGATGATGCAAGTTATGACACTGACCCATACGACTAGAAATCTCATACAGAGAAGTCCTTTGTTTTGAAGAAAGACAGGGTTAGCTTGCGAAGTCGCATAAGAATGCATTGTTGCATAATCTACATAGGTATAGGAATATATGGCTACTTCATGTAGCAAGTGTGATTGGAATGAACAGTTTTCCCGAGCATGCGTGGTTTCCCTTAATAGATCTCTTAGACTTTTAAGGCCCAAGCTACGCGAAGTTTCGAGTCTCACTCCATCGCCAAACATATATTTCACCGTTATCATAAGATACGGGATGATGTCAAACGAGGTGACATAGAAGTGTTGCAAAGTACATACAGATCTCAATGTGGGATCTGTTGACTAAATTCCTCTTCCACGAGACAAGCACGATAAACACCAAATTGCTATAGGTGTTAAGCTTTTACCAGTTGTAAACTAGATTAAATTGTACTCTAGTGCAAGTGGGAGACTGAAGGAGATATGCCCTAGAGGCAATTAATAAAGATATTTATTTGTCATATCTTGATTGTTCATAATATGTTTTATACCATGCTATAACTGTATTAAGCCGAAACACTAATACACGTGTGGTATGTAAACAACCAGGTCCCTAGTAGCCTCTTTACTAGTCCATTGAGATCAACAGATGATCAAGATTTCCTGATCATGGACATGGATGTCAATTGATAATGTACTCATGTCATTAGGTGAATGATGTGATGGACGCACACCCAATATATAGGAGAACGTAGTACTTAAACCTTCGACCGTGAGAACGTATTTAATCACTATCTCTGGAAGGTGCCCTTGATTGCATCAAACGTCGCATCTTATATAGGGTGACAATAAAGGTGTCGCATATCAGGTATCCGAAGGAATAGGTTGAGGCGTATGATCAAGAGCGGGATTTGCCAATCCATATAGCAGGATAGATACTCTGGTCCCACTCGGTGAGATTGCATCAATGAGCTTGCAAGCATGTGACTAGGTCACGAGGATGTAATATCACAGACGAGTAAAGATAGTATTGTCGGTAAAGAGATTGAGCTAGGTATCGTGATACTAATACCGGAGATCGAGTCTCGGACAAACTAAGTATCGCCAGGCAAAAGGTATGAGACTTGACGTTTAAGGTTCAGACAAAAAGATATTCGTCGATGCACAGGGGCTATCATGGGTTTCCAGATCCCGCTGTTAGTCATTGATCGGAGAAATGTCTCGATCATGTCTGGAGTGATCCCGAACCGTAGGGTGGCACACTTAAGAGTAGACGATGGTTTAAATTAGATTGGATATCGAAGAGAAAATAGAGAACGTTTCCGGAATGGTTCCGGGACATATCCGATGGACTTCGGAGGGCGACGAAATGGTTTTCGGATCCGGAATAAGTTAGATAATATGTATTTAATATTAATTAATGTAATTAATGATTAAATATATTTTATTTTATTTATTTTAGGATTTTTAAAGGCAGCCCACCTAAGTGGGCCTTGACCAAAGGGAAAAGGCCCATACGGGGGAACTTCCCCCCTTGGTGCGAATTGAGAGGGGGCTGCCCTAGGTGGGACGAATGGGGCCCACCTAAGGCCGGCACACCTGTTTGGGGTGTGGCTGGTGTGGGCATTAGTCCCACACCGCCCGGCCACCGAAGGTGGCAGCCCTCCTCCACCTATATATAGAGGTGCCCACATGCCTTGGAAGATCATCCAATTCTCTCTCTCACACACCTTATACGTGGTTCCGTAAATGGAGCTGCGCACGGCTAAAGAGGTTCTCTCCACCATACGCACACCACCGTGCTGCTAGGTCCAAGTCTTCTGCTTCCGCTACTTTGCTGGATCAGAGCCGGAGGTCGTCGTCTACACCGTACGTGTGTAGAGCTACGAGGTGCTGCATTTGCGGCACTTGGAGAAGTTCCTCTACACGACCTTGAGGTCGGCGCCGCCATCGTCTTCGCCGCCCGTCTTCATCACGCGTCGTCATCGAAACAGATCATTTGATCGTCGACGCTTACGGTCTACAAGGGTATGTACACCGTTCCCTCCGTTAGTTTATATCTGCATAGTAATAGATTCTGGCTATTTAGGTTATCATTGTTAAGAAATTTTTTGTTTTCTGCACACGATCCCCTTCATAACCTTAGGTCGAGGGAATGGCGGGACACAGGAAGAAGGAGGTCCGGGGGAAGGGACTGAACATCTGATTTTGTTGTAAGCTTCTTCTTATACGCAAGGCTGTTTTTTTGTTGCACGACCACTGCGCACCCATTTGTTATTGGGTCCATTCTCCCTCAATGGGTCCTCCGTTTCTTGCCGATCGTCCATTTGGAACCGACCTTTTTTGGAAATCACTAAAAAAAGGACTATCTTTCGGAAGGTCTTGCGCGCGCACTTCTAACACACGGTGTCGCGTTTTTCCTTCACGTGCGCTCTCTAATCGCCAAATGTCAGCTTCTCCTACCACGGGGACCCTGTGACGTGTGTGCTTGTGCGAGAAGTGTCAGAACGAGAGAGTTTTGGTGAGATTTCTCCTTCAAGGTTGCCGGAGATTCTATGCGCATTTATTTCAAGATTTGATTTTTAAAACGAAATATTTTGAGAACCGTTCGTCCAAATTACGAACCGTTTTCAGTTTTGAGTTTCTCGAGTCGAGATTTTCAAAACTAGATCCCACATTGATATATTTCGGCGAACTTTTTTTCTACTTCCAAAACTAATATACTTATTATACTTTTTACTTCAGAAGTTTTGTACTTCGCAATTTTTTTGTACTTCGGATTTAAGTATTTTTGTACTTCCGGTTTAAATATTTTTATACTTCGGGTTTGAGTGTTTTTATATTTCAAGTTCTTTGTACTTTGTACTTCGCAATTTTTGTACTTTATGATTTTGGTACTTTGTAAGTTTTGTACTTTGGCTTTCAATGATTTTGTACTTCAGGGTTTGAGTATTTTTGTACTTCGTGTTTTAGTGATTTAGTACCTCAGGTTTTTTATACTTTTTACATTAAGAGTTCTCTACTTCATGTTTTTTGTACTTCGTGATTTTTTATTCTTTGCAATTTTTGACTTGGGCTTTCAAAGTTTTTGTAGTTAAGGTTTCAGAATTTTTGTAGTTTGCGTTTTAGTGATTTTGTACTTTGAGTTTTTGGAATTTGTACTTCTGAACTTTTGCACTTCATGATATTTTTGAATTTCGTGTTTTTTATACTTTGTAATTTTGACTTCAGCTTTCAGCATTTTTGTACTTTGGATTTTTTGCACTTCGAGAGCTTCCTACTTCGGAATTCTTTATTTTCTGATATTTTTTACTTCTCGTTGAAATCAAAAGAAAAACAAAAAACGCAACTAACCTTGTTGCTGACGAGCGTTGGGAGCGAGAGACGTATGCGTGCAGTGCGAGGCGTTCCTCGCGCGAGTGGCTGAGTGACCTTTCTAAAGGTCGCCCTATGGCTAGTGCAACCCATACCTTTTTCCGCACGATTTTGTTTTTGTTACTAATCCAACAGCTCGCCCCGACCTTTCTTCTTTGCGTGGGCGATTGTTTACTTGAAGCAATGATGATTGTTCAGACTACTGTATGGCGGAGCCCCGACTGGTGCACCAAATGTTTAGTGGCCTAACATGAGGAAAAAGAACAAGAAGACGACATGGGCTGTAAGCCGGTAAATCCTATACAGCGGTAGCGTGCGGCGCGAGAACGTTGTGCCGCTTTAAGGGTGCCATCTGGCCGCCCCAGTATGGCATTTTTCTTTTGTTTGTTTTTATCTCCTTTGTTTTCTTTGTATATTTATTTTTTCCTTTTCCTTTCCTATTTCTTTTCATTTTTTCCTATTTTCTAAACTTATTCATATTCTGAAAAAAGTTTCAGATATGAAAAAATGTTTATAAAATTGTTAAAATTTGAAAATTGTAATTTTAAAAACCATTCAGATTTGATAACTATTTATATTTAAAAATATTGAAATTAAAAAGCATATCTCGAAAAATGTTCAAATATAAAAAGTGTTCAAATCTCAAAATTCCTTAATTTTAAAATGTTAAGATTTAAAGAAATCATGTTGAGAAATTTGCATATTTAAAATGTTTATATCTGAAAATTATTCATTGTTGAAAAATGGTTCAAATTGAAAATGTTTAAATTTTAAAAATATTCAGATTTGAGAAAATATTTGGATTGAAAAATATAATTTCTTTCAATTATTACGCTATTTTTAAAATCGACCTGGTCCAATCGAAAGCCGACAGTTTGGCCTGCTATGCGTGGATGCCGTCGGTTTCTTTTTGGGTGAATCCTATATTCATATGTGCCGCCCACAGCGACGCAGGATATACGCGTCGCCTGAAGCACCCTGCTGTTGGGCCACCCTTTTGGCGCGAGATTTCTTTTTCCCATTTTTTCTTTTCTTCAATGTTTCTTTTTCTTTTTTCGGTTGTGTTTCTTTTCTTTTCTATTTGTTTCGTTTTTATTTTTTATTTTCAAAAAAATGTTTCAGATTTGAAATTTGTTTAGATATGAAAATTGTTCAAAAAAAATTTAAATTTAAATTGTTTAGATTTAAAAAATCAAAAAAGCTGTTAGATTTTCAAAAAACTTTTAGATTTTGAAAATTGTTCAAATTTGAAAATTGCTCGGATTTGAAAAATATTCAGATTTAAAAAATGTTCAAATTCAAAAATTGTTCAAATGTGAAAAATTATCAAGTTAAGAAACTTTCAGGTTTTAAAAAGTTTCCAGACATTGAAAAAAATTTGAACTAAAAAAGGTTCAAATTTAAAAAATATTCAAGTTTTAAAAGCGTTCAGATTCTAAAAAACTTTCAGTTTTAAAATTTGTCAGATTTTCAAAATGTTAAGATAAATAAAAACAGATTTTTTATGGGAATCTCGCCTGCCTTTATTCATCATTCAAAATGTTCATAGGTAACGGATTTTAAATTGTTTTTTAGGGGAAGTAACAGATTTTATAATTGCTAAAGAAAAAACGTACTGTTTTATTGTTGGGCCGGCCCATGAAGGAGTCTCTTTTGGCGACCTGAGCGAGTCGCGTCGCCCTTCTTTCTGTCCTCCCCGAGTTTACCGGCCGCCGCCCCCCCACCCACACCCACAAGAATCAGAACAATCCCGCCGGCGAGGAAAGCAGCAACTCCACAATGCATGGCAAGCGTGATCGCCGCATCGGCGACGGTTGTCCTCCTGGCTTCACAGATGAGAGTCTGAAGGAGGATATATGCGTTTTGCTTGATCACATCCATGGTTTTTACAAGGCCGCGCTAGATCGGCTTCCGATGCCCTCGCTGGCCCCGCGCCTCCTCGAGGCCGGCATGTGCTTCGGCTTTCTCGACCCAGTCTCCAACATCATAGCCAACACCATCGCCTACACCCCTTCACCGTTCGACGAGGAGGATGAAGATGCGCCGGAATCCAATATCATCTCCCAGATAATCACTGACATCAGCGACAAATCCGTCTTCGAAGTACCACTTTCCCAGGAGAAGATCCACGGTATGACCATCGCCCGGCGGTCGCTGGACGGTCTTGTCAGTTTCCTCACCTCCCACTTCCGCTACCTCGCGGACACGGAAGCCCTGCGCTACCTGCGCCTAGCCAAGGCCGACCTTCTCGCCGCCGTGCACCTCATCGAGCGAGATCGTAGCAAGAGGCGCAATGGCGAGCTCGCCTTCAGTATTACCTCTCTTACCACCAAGGTCGCCCTTGAATGTGCCGCTGCGTCTGGAAGGCATCCTGAACCAGACGTCCTGGTGAAAGCGTCCCTGACTATGGCCTCTCCCCTCATCGATGATGTCACCACGTTTCTTGCTGGACAAGACCCTAGCCTTGCCGAGTTTCTCAGGCAAGCTCGTATGAACATGAACCGATCACTGGATCTTTGTGGTAAGGAGAAGAACAAGAAGAGAAAAAGAAGCGAGCAGACATCTCACAAAGTCCATAGAGGGGAGTACAGCACATAATAGGCTTGGGTCTCAGTCGACATTCAGATTTGCTCCTCGGCAAAATCCATGGCCTCTACAGGCACTTGCCAAGCTGCCTCGGGATGGCTTGCGCAAGCGTCACCACGTCAGCCTGCTAAAGGGTGGATATTGCTATGGCCCCATGGATGATCCTGTCTCCAACATCATCCTCAACACCATCTGGTACGACTCTATGTTCCCCACGCCCCAGAAGTTTGAGATGCAGTTTAAGGTGGGCATGATATGCACCGACATGCTTGCACGCATCGGATACTGCTCCCTCTACGGCCTCGTTGCCTTCCTTCGCACCTGCTTCCCCTCTCTCACGGAGCACGACGCTGTATGGTATCTTTTCAGTTGCGACGCCGATGTCCACAAGGCCATCCGCATGGCGAAAAAGCATGGTCATGCTCTTGCTGTGTGTGAGGACAATTACCTCCACGATGCCTATACGCAAGCGGCCGTTGCTTCATGGCATCCTGACCCTGACGCGCTGGTAGAATTTGTCACGCGTTCCCTGAATATGGAGTCCGCCGAGGTGTTAGCTATATTACAGCAATGCAAATTCACCAACATCGCAGTTGAATGCCTCGCCAAGGCTCTGCCATCTACCAAGTCCAAGGTTTTGGATACCGGTTAAAAAAAAATCCGGAGGGGGCCGATATTTCCGGTAACCGGGGTTACCGGAAAATACCGGCCGGTTACCGGCCCAAAATTTCGGCAAGAATTTAGGATTTAAACTTAAAACATAAAAAAAAGTGAAATTTAAATTTTCCGAGCATGAATTAGTTTCAAATTTGACTAATCCGAGATTTTTCATCCGATATACACAAATTCCGGGGGAGTCCGATAAATCCGGTTACCGGCCGGTTACCGCGGTATTCCGGCCAGTAACCGAAACCTTGACCAAGTCCCAGGAGCAACTGACCTCAAGCTCACAGGTCTTGAGCAAAAAACAGAAAAGATTCATTTCAGAGTTTCGGAAAAAATTTAGGCACGACCAAAACTTCTTTGTCAGAAAGGTCAATGAAGAAGCTGATGAAATTCGACTAGTAGATTTTCCACAAAGTCCGCGAAGATGATGACTTGAAAAAAGACTCCCGTGTCGTCCTGACCTAGGGCGACCCGGGAGACCCCCGCCGCCGCCACCTCCAGCTCCCCCCAGCCTCCCCTTCCCCGCCGCCGCTGCCGCCGGCCTCCGCCGCGGTGGCGGCGGGCCTGTGGCCAAAGGACATAGGGATCCCGCCGGGGCAGCCCCACAGCTACTCCTCTCCCCTGAGATCCAAATTCGTGCTGGTGGCTGCAGTCGCCGCTCTCGTCTCCGGCGAGCCCCGTCCATCCCCTTTCTCGCCGCTGGCCGGCGACCTCATCTCAGTCCGTGCCTGCCCCTTCTCGAGCCATGCCGGAGTTGAGCTCCCCTGCTTCAGGTCAGGCTGCGCGCGGCTGAAGCCCCTGCCTGTGCTGCCAGCGGGTCGTTTCTGCGTGCCTTGGGCCCAGATCCGTCCCTCTCCGATGCGCGGGGGTGAGGATCCGCCGGCAGCCTCCACCCCGCTGTGCCAGCAGCCTTGCAGCTCCTCTCCCTGTGGCGGACTGTGGCTTCTCGTCTTGGCGGGTGCTGGAGCTTGCCGTCCTATCCAGGCGCACGGCGGGCAGCTAACATTCGAGGTGCGTACCCCCCCCCCCCCCCCGGAGAAATCCTTGCTCTGGTTTCTACCAGAGCCGGCCACGACGGCGCTGGAATGGCGTCGTTCAACCTTGTTGAGGGCGTGGTTTGGGAGATGCACCTCTCTGTCAGCTCCTTGCTGTTGTTCTGAGCGAAAGCTCCGCGATGACGGTGCCTGTGGGCATCGTTTTCTTTGTTGAAGGCGTCGCGAAGGAACCTCGTGCTGCTTGTCCGGTGGCGTCATCTGGGCTGGTATGGTGCCCTTCGTCTTCAGCTCTTGTTGGCCACGCAAGCTTGGCTAAATCTGATGGTGATGGTAGCGGCAGTGTCGCGAGCTTCGTGTTGTTGGTGCGGTCTCGGTTGATCGGCCCCCTTCGGCGGCGAAGTCGCCTCCCCACCTTGCAGAGTGCTTGGGGCTGTCCCTTTGGCTGAGCTCGGGGTCAAGGTTCGTGACGTTGGTCGAATCTCGGCCTTGCAATGCCCTTCGATGGCGTTGGCGGAAACTCCTCGCAGTTCTGGCACTTTCAGCCGCGCGAGCTTCGTGTCTGCATCGCTCTCTCGGTGGAGTAAGGCCCTTCGGCTATGCCAGCTTCACTCGTTGGTCCCCGTATGCTCCTGGTTTGTCGGCTAGTGGATAGGCGCCATGCAAGCAGGTGGTGGTGTTGCAATCTGCAATGTCTCGGGATTGTGATGCCCTTCGACGGCGTCGGACGCACTCCTCAACGCACTGTCCTGCCTGCCCTCCTGGTGATGGTCGTCATGCGAGCACGCCTGATAGTGCTTCTCAAGTGCGCCTCTAACTCACCCCCGCCCCCCATTGTGTTTGTGTGTGTGTGTGTTTTTTCTTTTATCTCTCCCCTTTGTAATCCCCGTATTCTCTGGTTCATTTGAACCTATCTTGTAGAGGCTGCAAAGCCTCAAGGCAACTTTGAAATATATTCAGGTGGGGATCAACTCCCCCCCGGTGAAAATTCAAAAAAAAAAAAGGTCAATGAGGTGTTGAGCAACTACTCTAAGCAAAAAGGGGTTGGTGCATTTGCTTCCGTTCTTTGTTTTCTTGCTTTTGAATTCTAACATAAAATGCACCAATTCACTTCCATTGTCTTATTTTTTTTTCACTTATCAGCCGGCTGCCCTCTTCTGCTTGTTACGTACAGGTGCACTATAAACTTCATATCATTTGTGGTGTGAATCCTAAGGTACCTGAAGGATCAAGCGCTGGTCTCGCTATGCGGAAGTTTAAATTTGAGTACTTCCATATCAACTTTTTGGCAACAGCCAAGGGACCAAATTCTGTTCACACAACTCCAGAACTCTTCTTTGCTCAGTGTAGAAATAGTATTAAAGAGAATCGAAAGAGACCATCATGGTGCATCCCTGTATCGTATTCTTGCATAGATAGTGGTATGTTCTCAGCACTTTATCCTCGTGTACACACTGGTATCTCGTGGCAATTTCATTGTGTCATTAATTGGCATGGTTTATCTCGACACACCATCTGAATATCAGAGATACTTATGTTACTTCTTATTTATATGATAAGATTTTTCTTACATATACAATGATAACAAGCGCTGATGATGTGCAACATAGTGTTGTAATATATATGGTTGTAGAGATACCATAGAAGTATCTAAAAAATGCAGCTGAGTTTGTGATTTGTTTGTTTGCCTCTTTGCCTTTTTTTATTAACAGAACTACAAGAATTGGGAATTGTTTTAATTTTACTATACAAGGGTCAGCAGATGTATATTGATATATCCAGAAATAAGGTTTTTAAAGTTTGTATTTGAAAACTCTATGATATAGGAAGGATAGCAAATATGCGTTATGGCGTGGCAGTGTGGCACAGTGTAGGCTCACACATCGCATTCAGTTTTAATATAGAAAAGTACATTGTGACATTTTCATTATCAATGTTAAAAGGATGCTAAGTCTGGACATAGTGTAGGATTTAGATCTGTGCTCTGCTACGTCTTAATTATCTAATTACTTCTGTTTATTTTGATGCAAGTTTGATGCTTACATTGTGAGTTTAATGGGGCAATGATTGTGCATCCATATGATAAAACATACTGTGCGTCCGGCGAGGATTTCAAGCTAGTGTGTCTCAGGACATATTGTAGGATTTAGATGTGTGCTCTGCTACGTCTGTTCTTAATAATCTAATTCCTTCTGTTTACTTTGATGCAAGTTCGATGCTTCCCTTGTGAGTATAATGGGGAAAAGATTGTGCATCCACGTGATCAGACATATTGTGGGTACTATGAGGATTTCAAGCTAATGGCTCAAGGAAAACATGGAACTTGGAATGAACTTATTATCAGTGCCTGTGATTTTAATGTTGATCAGATGTGCAGCATGACAGAAGATTGGATCTATTTTGATCCCAATATGGACTCCAAGTTTGCAGAGATGAATCCGATTCCTAGTGTGGCTAGAAAGTTGAGAGGATGGGAGGCTAGAAGAATCTTCTGATATGTTTCCTCTTTGAATGATGGCACATAATGTATTAATCATATTAACCATATATGATGTCTCTGAGGTAGTATTTTCTCCGTTCATATGATTATTTTGGAAAATAAACCCCTCCTTGTAATCGATTGTAACGTGGAAGTATATATACATATGGTTAGAGTTGATATATCTACGATGTGGAAACAATAGCAAATAGATATATGTTTTGACCGAGAAGTGTGGCAACTGTCTAGGCTTACAAATTGTATTTAGTTTCAGTACAGAAGTACTGTTACAGAATTTGTATTATCTGTGATTAAAATAATGCTAAGCCAGGACATATAGTACGATGTGTGATATGTTATGTGTTTTCTTAATAATCAAATTGCATATGTCAATTTTGATGCTTGTCTTGTAACTTTAATGGGGCAAAGGTGTGCATCAATATGAAGAAATATAGTGTGTGCGCTACAAGGATTTCAAGTTCCCCATCCAACTTGTCAGTTTTCATCCTTGTAACCCCTAATTGAAGGAAAAAGTATAGCTACTAATCACGCAAAAAGGATCCGAACCGAGGTAAAAAGTGTATCTTGTAGAACATGGTGACCCGTGTGTCAACCAAACAAACTAAGTGCACCCACGAGAGTAACCTCGTGACGCATCAAGATTTTATCTCTTGACAAAACCACTTGATATAAATTCGATATCCAACATTTATCTGATGTTGTAAACCTTGATTCCCTAGACAGGACGACACCATGTTGTTGTTGTATAAAGGGAAGTCGTGGTACTATGTGTTGGATAAATGTTGTGATGATGACATTTTCCATATATTTATTGTCATTTAACAACATTAATGATATGTATCATCGAATACGTGTGATTTGGTTGTGGAACTCTATATTGTATGATGGTTGTTTCAACGGTCCCTAGTCAATAACGTTATGACCGATGACTAGTGTAGCACTCGACTGATAACTCGGTTTTACAAGTCATGGGCATGATGATACCAACCTGATCGTGCTAACTCTGATAAACGAGTTCACTAAGTCGGACATACCCACTCTAAGATCCAATAAGTGGATTACCATTTGTTAGTATCAAACAATGTACTCCCTCCGTCTCAGTTCTTATATTGACCCAGTTGGAAAATCTCTGAGCCCAATGTGCTAGTTAATTGAACCTAAAATTTTGCATGCATTGGTGGGGTAAGGCAACCAGCCACTAACTGAGAGAGAATTAAATGTTAATGAAGAAGCGGGGGTTGGAAGTGCAATGTTTTTTTGGACTGTGGCCAGAAAACTACGACAGAGGGAGTGTATGTCATGTCTTTAGAACTGACATCCTTGATGGCCCAAGTGGTGGATCGACTTACTTAGGGTGTATCAAACAGTACTCGTTACATGTTAGTTACAACGATAGGTTTTAGGTTAGCTGTGAAGCGGTATGTAAGGCGTGGTTGCCAAAGATGAAATTTCCCCCTCCACTCAGAGAGATATTCTCTCGGTCCTCGAGTGATCTGATTCAGAAAGTATGTCCATGCGACTCGATTAAGATTTAATTGAGAACTTTGACAAGAATTAGTTCAATGAATCTATATCACCCGATCCAGAAGATATTACTCGCCTATAGATTGACACGATATATCGTGATGCAAAACCAAAGGCGCAATATAACACATTGTGAAGGTTCTTCGTGTTGACTTTACGTCACTTGGGAGTTGGCATGTTTTTCTAGGAGCCACTATACCAACAACTGACTTGAGAGCAAAATGTGTTGACTGATAAGCTAGGTGGGTCCAAGGGAGCGTGAATCTATTGAATGTCACACAGTCACAATTTAAAGGGAACAAGACACAGTTGGGTGATATCCGAGTAGGCCTTAAGTACCATCAATGCTAACGAGAGAGAAGCCAAAGGAGGTTTGGTAAACCGCCATTTGTTAATCATGCAACTACATTGCTTTTCCAAAGACACGAGATTCTGTCTAGAACAACTAGGAAGTAGGAATTCGCTACTATTGTGTTGCACCTTCTTCTGGATGACTGGATACGACAGGAAAGAACGAAGAAGATCAAACATATCATAAAGGACATACCCTCTGTACCGGTTTATACCGGTTTATAAGATTAGTCACAATGGGGAGTATCATATACTAGTATCATGCATATGGTACTAGTCTATGTTACTACCTCCAAAATGGTTAGTACTTACTCCATCCCGGTTTATAGGATGCAATTCCAAAACCAGGGTTTATCAAGAATAAGCAACAATTAGCATTAATTAAGAGCAGTTAATGTTGGTTTGGCCTTTCCCAAGAACAATATGAAAACCGATTGGGTTTTTAATGAGATTGATCCCGTATTGATTAGCCCAACGGCTAAATCAATCTCCTTGATTGCGTCCTAATCGGGGGCGTCTGTTTCCTGTTATGGAACAGTGGGCCCCTGTGACCTGCGCTACATATAGAGGTGGGGGGCCAGGGCACACATCACGAGGTTGACCGTGTTGCCAGCCACCCCACCGACATCCCCTTCCGATTAGGGTTAGCGCAGTGCTCACGGGAAGCACCACTGCGCCGCCACTGTCCCGCAACCGCCACCGTCGACCACCATGGCCGACTCCTCGAGCTCCTCTGGACAGAGCCAAGGTATCTCTCCAATCCCCTCTCTCTCACACTGTTTACACACACACACATGATCTACATGATGAACACGTTGATCTACCGATTAGAGTTTATTATGGATCTAACAATGGTATCAGAGCAGTTCTGGATCCTAATTTTGTTTCGGTAGTGTTTCAAAATCAAAAGCAAAAAGGAAAAAGTCACCGGGGATGCCCTCGAGCTTGCCGGCAAAGTAGCGCCGCCGATCTGGCCGCGCCTGTTCCGCTCGATCCAGATGCGCACCCGAGTGGGGCATCTGGACGAAGAACACACCCCCTCGGGGGCAAAGGACAGACCTCGAAACCCTAACCCTAGATGCAAAAAGGAGAAAAAGAAAACTCACCGGCCGTCGCTGAGAGCACGCCGGAAAAGGGCGCCACCATCTGCGCCGCTTGACGGCGATGCGCCCACCCTCGGGTGCACGCACGCGCCGGCAAGGGGGCAGGGAGGCGCCACCGCTTCTTCTCGATGCAGTCTTTCGGGCTGTTTCGGTGGAGAAGAAAGGAGAGGAAAAGGGGAGGCGCACGAGCACGGCGCGGTTGCGGCCGCAACGCGGCGCAGCCGTCTCCGGCGTGGTCTCCGGCCAGCGCGCGGGAAGGGCGCGAGGCAGCGCAAGAGGGCGCAGCCTGGTGGCGCACGGCGCGGCGCATGGCGCGGCGCGGCGTGGTCGCCGGCGGCCGGGCGGCCGAAATCGCGCACGGCGCGGGCAGGAGAGAACGAGGCAGAGAAAGAGGAATGCGGCGCTCGCGCGCGGCGCACGGGTCGACTTGATCGACCGGGGAGAGCGGTCGGCCGTCCGATCGGACGGACGGCCAGGATGAGCCCTCGCGAAACCCTAGCGCGCAGCCAGGCCTTGGGCCAAAGAAGCAGGCCTTGGGCCGGCGTGCGCCGCGACTGCGTCGCCGCGTGCGGCAAATAGCAAAACGGTCGTGGGCCAACAGTTTTTTCCTCCGAAATTAATAGAAAAGATTTTCTGTTATGTTTTAGCTATGTTTTTATTCTGTTTTCCTATTCAATTTTTATCCAACGAAATTTTTGTTTAGGAAAACAGAAGAAAGAAAAGTGAATACTTGATAAAAGTATAAAGTTTTATGAAATTTATTCATATTTAAAGTTTCCGCTGCAAATAGTTAAAAATAATTGCATAAAAGCAATAAAGTGAAAATTAAAAGCATGATTAAAATGATATTAATGCCGATTATGATTCTGCTATTATTTGACCAACGTTATTAATAGCATTATTATGATTTAAAGTGAGAATTGAAAGCATGATAAAGTGATCTTAATGATGATTATGATTTTGTTGTTAAATGACCAACGTTGTTAATAACATGATTATGATCTGTCTTAAAGGTGCATTTATTTCTTTTATTGCCCAACGGTAATATAGTTTTAATTGCACAAACGGTTGTATGTTTTAATTTATACCAACGTTGGATTATTACATGCAATTGTTTTTGTTATCTTATATCCTTGTGGTTTCAGGAAGTTTTCACCTGATGAGTTGCCTCAAGGACGTTCCGACGCTCAGGGGTGACAACTACGCTGAGTGGTGGAAGAAAGTCGAGCTGGCTTTTGTCTGCGCTGAGGTCGACTGGGTTGTGAGTACTCCACAGCCAGTCAAGCCAGCAGAGCCAGTGAGAGCATCTGATGATGATGATTCTGCTTGGCAGAAAAAGCAGCTGGACTATGGTCCAGTAGAGATGGGATACACCCTAGAGAACCAAAAGTGGGTGAACGCTAACAAAAAGTGCATGGCATTCATAAAGAACACAGTTGAGAACGCTATTGTGGGCTCAATTGAAGAGTGTACCTCTGTGGGAGAGTATCTCCAAAAGATAAAGAGCCAGTTTACTGGTTCTTCAAAGACATATGCTACCCAGCTGCTAAGACAGCTGGTGACAGAAAAGTATCATGGAGGTTCACATGGCATAAGGGAGCACATCCTCAGGATGAGCAACATGGCTGCTAAGCTTAAGTCCATGGAGGCTGATCTGGAGCTCAAGCCTGCACTGATAGTTCACTTGGTGATGGCTTCACTGCCACCACAATTTGAAAATTTCATCATCAACTACAATGTGTCGCCTGAAAAATGGGACATTGAAAAGACCATTGCCATGTTGTCGCAAGAAGAGGAAAGGCTGAAGTCCCAGAATGGGGGCTCCTTGAACTTTGTGAAGGACAACAAGAACAGGAACTACAACGGTTCCCCTTCTAAGCCATATGGCAAAGGTCCTCACCAGCATAAGCCACATGGCAAAGGTCCCCAGCAGTTTCAGCAAGTGGACAAAGATACATGCCACCACTGCAAGAAGAAAGGGCATTTCAAGCAAGATTGCCCAGATTGGCTCAAGATGATAATGGCCAAGAAAGGTACAGACACAGTTTCTTTTGTAAATGAATCCCTGTATACACAGTTTTCAAAATCTACTTGGTGGATTGACTCAGGTGCAACCGTTCATGTTGCAAATTCTTTACAGGGATTCCATTCGACAAGGAGTATGCAAAGAAGCGAAAGACACATTGAAGTCGCAAATGGAGTTCAAGCAGAAGTTGAAGCTGTGGGCGACGTCTCCTTGGAGCTAGCTGATGGTTTCAATATTTTTTTTTTGAACCTAAAGACTGCAGAGCAAAAGCCCTACAGTATTTTATTAACCTTCACCACCAATATATACACATGTACAACGCCAGAAAGGCAAGAGAAAAGAAAAAATAAAAAATTACATGAGGTTGTTAATCCATATTGACAGAGTTAGAGTATGTTCCTTTTTCACCCGGCAGATATGAAGGGTGATATCATGTACAAAGGCAGCCTTCCACGCCCGAAAAGTGGGCAAGATTCCTTCAAAAACGGCTGCATTACGCTGTTTCCATATATGCCAGCAAGCTATAATGACCACTTCAAAGAAAAAAGGTTTGTTAAACTCCTTCCTGGCATGTTGTACAACTTCCTCCAGAACATCTCCCCGTCCCCATTCGACTTGTAAGTAAGTCCAAATCCTGGCACTAAAATTGCACTGAAAGAACAGATGTTGCCAGGTCTCAGTCTGTCGTGTTGGACACAGCTCACAATGTAAGATATTGGTTACATTGCAGTGCCTTCTTCGGAGCATGTCTCTCGTGTTCAACCTATCACTCAGCAGTAGCCAGGCAAACACCTTGATCCTCAAAATGCATTTACTTTTCCAGATGTAATGGAAGAGTTTGCTGGCCACTTGATCTCTGAAACTGTGGTGATAATATAAACTAGATGTGTATTTTCCATCCTTCCACATAGTTTTCCAGCAATCCACCCCCGAATCCTGCAGGGCAAGGGAATGAAGCTCTTCCTGTAACTTGTTCATCTCTGAGAAGGCTTGACCTGATAGAGGCAGGTAAAACATGCTCGAAATATCCTCCATATTCAGTGCTTCCTCCACCGATATATGCTTATCCAGAGCAAACGAAAATAACCTGGGGAACTCGTCTGCTAGTATTGTAGAACGCCATTTATCAGACCACAGTAAAACTGTATCTCCCTTCCCAACCTCAATGGAACAAATATTTCTATACTCATCACTGAGTTTCATTATGTCTTTCCACCAAAAGGACCCACAGAGTCTAGCAGCATGTGGCACTTCATTTTCATAATATCTCCATACCAATTTCACCCAAGGCACATCAGCCTTATTATAAAATTTATGCAAGTGTTTGATCAATAAGGCCTTATTCTGCGTTTTTAAATCCAGAATCCCCAAACCTCCACTCTTTTTTGGCCTACAGACCAGCTCCCATCTTGCTAAAGACTGCTTGGTTGACTCAGGATTGTTACCTCTCCATAGACAATGCCGCAGGATTCTCTCAACGGCTTGAATAATCCCTGCTGGTAACTCCAACGAGCACAAGAAGAATATAGGCATTGACGAGAGACAAGACTGAATGAGTTGTAGCCTACCCCCATATGCAAGAAACATTGATGTAGCCGTCAACCAGAGGTGTTAAATCTTGTATTCGAGGTCTTGTAGTTCCCAAAGGCAGGCCTAAGTACGTGAATGGGTATGTGCCCACTATGCAACCAAAGCCCTCAGCCAAGGCTGTCAACTCTGTATCACTCAGATTAATGGGCAACATACACGACTTGTGGTAATTCACTCGGAGGCCTGTTGATTCACTAAACTTATGTAATGAAGTTTTCAACCTCTGCATTTGATCAGCCTCTGCAGGAACTATGAGGAGTGTGTCGTCGGCGTATTGTACAATTGGGAAATCTGGATCTCCTGTCTCAAGAGGCAGCGAAATCTCCCCCGAGCCAATAAATCATTAACGGCTGATTGTAAAAGATCTCCTCCATGAACAAACAATAAAGGAGAGAGTGGATCACCCTGCCGAACCCCTCTTACATGCAAATTGCTTCCCTGGTACCCCATTTAGTAAAACCGAGGAAGATCCAGAGCCTAGAATATCTCTGACCATTCCAATCCACTTTGCACTGAAACCCTGGCATCTCAAAATCTGAAACAAAGCTTCATGCTCAAGAGTATCAAATGCCTTCTCGAAGTCCAGTTTGAGAATTACCACTTTTTTGCCGGCTGCCTTACACTGATGTATGTACTCGAAAGTCCAAGCAACACAATCATGTATGGTCCTCCCCTTAATGAAACCATATTGATTTTTATGTATACATCTCAATATCACTTCTTGCAATCTATCTGCTGCTAGCTTCGTGAGAAATTTCAAGCAACAATTCATCAGAGAAATAGGCCTGTAATCCTTCATATGCTCCGGAGACAATTTCTTAGGCACCAAGGTGATGAGAGAAGTATTAATGCATCTCAAGTCTAGACCACCCTGATGGAACTGTTTTGCAAGATTGTAAAAATCATGCTTCACAATGTGCCATGCTTTTTTGAGGAACAAACCATTAAATCCATCAGGGCCTGGTGCCTTATCACAAGGCATTTTAGCAATTACTTTATCCATTTCCTCGGTTGTGAAGGGAGCAGTTAAAGAACTAAGATCATCCACTGGCTGCAAGAGCTGATTCAAATCGAGGTTCATATTAATCCCAGTAGTCGTCCCCATCCTAGCCCTGTAGCAATTCCAGGCAACCGCAGCCATTTCATCATGATTTGTGACTACTCGCCCATCATCAGTTTGTAGCTGAGCAATTGTGTTCCTTCTGTACCTCTCTGTCGCCATAGCATGGAAGAACTTAGTATTCTCCTCACCAAGCTTCATCCACCTCATTGTGCATCTCCTCTTCCAATACTTACATTGTGCTATTAAAAGTTTCTCATACTGCAGCTTCACAACTTTTCGAAAGTTCATCTCAGCCCTAAACAAAGGCCTTTCTTCTTCCAAATTATCCAGGAAGAGTATAACCGTATTGCAGTTGGTGATGAGACCCTTTAGCCTAGAAATACTGGTGTGCCACTTCTTCAAATCATACCTTAATCTTTTCAACTTGCCAGATAAAATAGCTGCTGCTGAATTACCCCTGATATCTTTCTCCCAAGACTGTTTTACACAGTCCAAAAAACCCGGCTGATCAGCCCAATAGTTCTCAAACCTGAACACTTTTGCTTTGGGTATGAAAGTGTCAATATTGACCACATAGGGAATGTGATCCGAGGTGGGTTTTGCTAATGGATATACCATGGTGTTCGGGAAGCTTGTTGTCCAAGATGGTGTGGTAAAAACCCAATCCAACTGCTGCATCAAAGGAATTTCCTGCATATTAGACCATGTATATGACCTTCCTTTGATAGGAAGTTCCAAAATACCCAAGTGACTGATTATCTCATTAAACAAGAAAATATCATTAACATCTCCTCCAGGCCTATTCCTGTTTTCCTGTGATCTGATGAAGTTGAAATCTCCCATGAACAACCACAATTCATCATCTGGAATCTGGATATCATATAACCACTGGACGAACTCATCTCTCTCTCTGCCTTCACAAGGCCCATACACAGCCACAAGTGTCCACTTTAAATCAGTATGTGCAGATTTGAAAGAAATGATAATTCCAAACCTCTTTATCTCAATTAACGTGCCTTGAAATATTGAGGAGTTCCACACAATTAAAATACCACCCGAAGCTCCAATAGAAGGTGAATATGCAAAATGATCAAACCGCCGTGGACACAGCTTCCTGATGAATTTCAGGTCGAAAGACTCTTTCTTGGTTTCCTGAAAACAGGCCACGGCGCAACCACTTTCATCTAATTTTTCTTTAACAGCAAGTTGCTTAGCTTCAGCATTTAAACCCCTGATGTTCCAACCGAGTATTTTCCAAATTCTATAAAGGATTTCACTATTCATTGTTCCACATTTTTCGGTAGCAGAAAGCCAATACAACATAATTATATCGACTACAGATCCCAGATGCAATGTATATTTCTGATAACAACCAGCAACAGCAATAGTTCAGAACAGCCATCAAGAACCCCCATAAACAGCCCAGAACAATCATCAACAACCAGCAGTAATAGCCCAAAAAACCCATCCAGCAGCAAGAGTCCAGTATGACGAGGGCCAAAGCAGACTCAAACCACAAACAAAAATAATGACATGAAGGCACCGACATGATCCGAAACTGCTAAGATAGGGGATGTAATTTGGAGTACATCCACCCCAAAAGATGCGTAGAGGTTTACACATCATTGGAGCCGACAGCGTTGTCCTTCTGTCCCTCAGCCATAAGCTGCTGGACTGTCAACTTCTCTGGAGGAATGTCCAACATGGCACCAATCTGCTGCAACGTCTGGATGGGAATAGGTGGTGTCACTTGCTGCTGAGACTGTTGCTGGCTTTGTTCTGCCTGTGCTTGTCCTGCCTTCCTTCCTTTGCCTATGGCTGCTTTGGTGGTCTTCCGAGCACGCTTACGAGAAGGCTGTTCCTGCAAAGACGGCGCCCTGAACCCATTGTTCCTAACGGAGCTTCTAGTGCACCTTTTAACTTCAGTATCAACTTTAGGAGTCTCCATCTTCCTAGCCCTGCTTCGAGTAACTCTGACAGCAGGTGCCTCAAAGACAATAGCGACTGCTTCTTCTTGTATGACCGGCTGAGGTGCAACATGATGGGGAGCAACCAAAGGCTCTGTGACTAGTCTTCTGTTCTCATTGAGCACCGGATTGAAAGAGCCAGATGGTCCATCGAAAGTCTGTTCCCAAGACCTCTTAGTACCCAGATCCGAGCTAGCTGAGCTTATTTCTATCAGGATGTTGTCCTTCACCTGCAGTAACGGTTGTGGAGTTGCATCAATAGTCAAATGGACCAGTTTAGCATCCTCCAGCTCTGCCTCATTGACTTGCACTGCAACATTAGCTTGACCTGTAATATTAGCTCCTCCATTCACCTGAACTTCTCCATGCTGTGCAACAAGTCCAGCATTCCCTTGCAACTCCTGCTGTTGTACAGGAACCTGAGCCACCCCTGCATTAGCCTGCTGTGAAGCTAAGGAAACTGCCGAGCTTTCGTCATCGGATATCACATGCGGTTCCATTGGCTGGGGGTGCTGCTCACCCTGCTGTTGCTGTCCCTGTGACTGGTTCTGTGGTGGAGGAGGTGGGGGCATATCCCAGCCAAGCAAAGGGTATTCAGGCAGACCAAACAGGTTAGGATCCGGGACAAGACCTCCTGGCATTGGGTGTGGGTTTCCATAAACAGGCATAGCATCCTCAACCTCTGGGTGTGTACCAGCAAACTCCGCAGATAAAACATAAAGAGGTGCTGTCCAGGAGTGTCTAACACCCCTAACACGACCCATCCTTGGCTTGCGAAACACAACATCACGAGGCACCAACGCAGGCGAACCAAAAGTGGCATACACTAAAGTTCTGGTTCTCTCAAAATCTCTATGGTGCCAGTAATGAAAATCTCCAAAAGTGTTAACAGCATCTCTAATGCACTCAGTGTTGCGAAAAGGCAGGGGAATACCGATGAACATGAGCCAACCCGTGCGTGCTCCATGGTGTGCCTTAAACCCTTTCCCCTCATCATGCCTAATGAATCTAATGGTGCGTGCAGTACCAAAATTCCAGGGATCATGTGCAACAAGATCCTCTCTATCCATAGGGTTTCGCAACTGATACAAACCAACACCCGAGAACCAGGAAAAGAAGTTGATCACCTCAAAACCAACATGATTGATGAAGTCCCTGGCCTGGATGATAAGCTGCGGGATCTCTTCTGCAAGTGGCTCTGGCTCGATGACGGCAATGGTGTAGTTCTCGTACCCGTCATACGCAGGGGCAGATGGCGTCACAAAGGTAC
This sequence comes from Poa pratensis, assembly GCA_947311845.1. Classification (NCBI taxonomy): domain Eukaryota; kingdom Viridiplantae; phylum Streptophyta; class Magnoliopsida; order Poales; family Poaceae; genus Poa; species Poa pratensis. The sequence continues at coordinate 37,465,068 of CAMZMU010000053.1, forward strand.
GTGGGAGGCGGCGATCACCACCATCAATGATGCCAAAGCCATTGGGGACCCAGCGATCTGGATCAAGCTCGAACGAGTCCATGGGTGGCGGTGAAGGGGGTGGCAGAGGCGATTGTGGTGGCGGCGATGGTGGCTGTGGTGGCGGCGATGGTGGCTGTGGTGGATTTAGGAAAGTATCTTTCTGTTTAGGTACCCAAATCTGTGATTGCGGACGATTCCGTTTTAAGCAGTCCTTGCGTACATGTCCAGATAGAAAACAGTGCCTGCATCGAATACGATTGACACACCCAGCCGTAACATGGCTCATACTGAAGCAACGCTGACACTTCCACACGGCCCAGGCCATCTGCTGAATCATTTCATCAAAGGCCGGATCAGGTGTTCTTTCCCTAGCAGGCTCCGAGGCTGAGTCCCTCACAGGTTCAGGTGCAACCACAACAGGCCCATCTCGAGAAGAATTCAAATTTGGCGTAGGCGCCTCAGAACATGGGACATGCACACAAATTTCGGACGTAGAACGCAGAAAATCCGGATCGAAAGACCCAAATTGGATTGAATCCACCGCTGCCTGCTGAATTGACGGGACGATAGCCTGCTGAATTAACGGGGCAGTAGAAGGGGCCGTAACTACCGGATCTGGGGTTCTCCTCACCGGAGACTGGATCACCGGTACCGCCGGAGCACGGCGGACGTATCGACGGCGAGGCCGGCGAAGATGAGCACGTTGTGCTAAAATCCATTCCCCAGCACATTCCCTTTGCCAATAATTGTACTCTCTAATCCAATTTGGGCCACCGAAACCCCAAAGATGAAAGAAACACTTAAACTGCTTACAGGAGTAAGATCTCAGGGAGCTGATCATGAAGCCAACCGCCTTGCATGAAACTTTGAACGAGAACACTCTATCCCGGAGGTAAGAAACCCGCAGATCCCCACAAAAACCTCCCAAAGCAGATTCCAGAGCAAGACCCACACAAACCTCATCTAACTTGAAGGTCGCACGACCAAACGATACCACCATGAGAAAGTTACCAGAATCGGATTCTGGGTGTACCTTGCGTCGACATGTTCTCCAAACGTCCTTAGCAAAACCTTGTCCAGGAGAGAAATCCAATCCAAGCGAGATGGCAGTATGGACCGCCATGGAGATCGGGCACAACGTGTGCAGGAAACAGAGGCGAAGAAGATGGGCGGTTTAGAATTGGGAGGGAGTCACCGGAGAAGGAGATCGCCGACGATTATGGCTAGAAGGTGGGTGGGGGTGGGGTGCGCCGGTGGGAGCCATCTATGTTTGCTCCAAAAGTTGTTCATTTCAGCATGGTTTCAATATTATGCTTAGAGATGTTTTATTTGTTCCTTCGATTCACAGAAACTTAATAAGTGTATCGTGTTTGGATAAAGACAGTTATGAATGTTATTTCGGTCATGGCAAGTGTGCCATATGGTTTAAAGATGCTTGTGTGGGTATTGCTTTACTTCATGATAAGCTTTATTTGTTATCCTTGCGTGAAAAAGTGCATTCTGTGAGTAATGTGAATGAACAAATTCCTTGTCGACAAAGAACAAAAGAAAAGAAAGCGAACTCATGACTCTTCGAAGTTATGGCACTGTCGATTAGGCCATATTTCGAGGGGAAGAATAGAAAGCCTCGTTAAAAATGAATTCTTCCTCCGTTAGAGTTCTCAGATATCGAACAATGCATAGATTGCATAAAAGGAAAATACGTAAAACAAATTAAAAAGGGTGCAAACCGAAGCACAGCGACACTAGAAATTATTCACACTGATATATGTGGACCATTTCCGGTGAAAAGTGTGGATGGTTATGACTCGTTCATAACGTTCACAGATGATTACTCCCGATATGGTTATATTTATCCAATTAAAGAAAGATCTGAAGCATTGGATAAATTTAAAATATTCAAAGCTGAAGTTGAAAATCAACATGATAAAAGAATTAAAATAGTCAGGTCCGACCGTGGGGGGGAGTACTACGGTCGGCACACTCCATATGGTCAAGTACCTGGACCTTTTGCAAGGTTTTTACAGGAAAATGGAATAGTCGCCCAGTATTCTATGCCGGGCGAACCACAGCAAAATGGAGTAGCTGAAAGGCGTAACCGTACTCTTATGGATATGGTGCGCAGTATGATGAGTTATTCCACACTGCCATTGGGATTATGGATGGAGGCGTTAAAAACCGCCATTCACATTCTCAACAGAGTACCAAGTAAGTCGGTGCCCAAAACACCGTACGAGTTGTGGACAGGGAAAGTTCCTTCTCTACGCCACTTGAAAGTCTGGGGGAGCCCAGCTGAGGCAAAAGTTTTTAATCCCCACATTGCAAAGTTAGACCCCAAAACAGTAACTTGCCATTTCATTGGCTATCCTGATAGATCAAAAGGTTATCGTTTCTACTGTGCAGACAGACACACAAAGTTTGTAGAAACGAGACACGCGGTCTTCTTGGAGGACGAAATGATGAGGGGGAGCATGGTAGGCCGGAAAATTGATCTTGAGGAGAAGAGGGTGTGTGCACCTTTTCCGATGATCCATGAGCCATTTTTTGCCCTACCTGTTGTACCTGCACCGATAATCCCAGAGGTTGTGGTGCAAGCACCTGTTGTAACTCCACCCGTGACCACAACGAGGCAAGATTCGGAACCTGTCCGTCAGGAGCCGACTCAACCCGTTGTTGAGCATGAAAGGGAGAGACGACAGCCACATTTAGAAGAAGAGTCGCACGTTGAGACACATGATGTGCCAGAGAATGAGACTCTCAGAAGGTCTAAAAGAGCTAGGAAATCAGCTATTTCTAGTGATTATAGAGTTTATAATACAGAAACAGTTCATATGGAAGAAGATCCCACTTCATATGAAGAAGCCATGAGAAGCGTTCACTCTTCGAAGTGGCTGGAAGCCATGGAAGACGAGATGAAATCGATGAGTTCTAACAATGTTTGGGACTTAGAGGAAATTCCTAAAGGAGCCAAAACAGTAGGCTGCAAATGGGTCTACAAAACTAAGTATGACTCCAATGGAAATGTTGAAAAGTATAAAGCGCGACTTGTGGCAAAAGGCTTTACGCAAAGAGAAGGGGTAGATTACAATGAGACATTTTCTCCGGTCTCATGTAAGGATTCTTTCAGAATCATCATGGCACTAGTTGCGCATTTTGATTTAGAGTTGCATCAAATGGATGTAAAGACGGCATTTCTAAATGGAGATTTAGAAGAAAATGTTTACATGAAACAACCCACGGGTTTTTTCATGGAGGGGAAGGAACATATGGGATGCCGCTAAAGAAATCCATTTATGGGTTAAAGCAAGCCTCTAGACAGTGGTATTTAAAGTTCAATAATACAATTAAAAGTTTTGGATTTAAAGAGAATGTTGAGGACAACTGCATTTATGCAAAGTTTAAAAGTGGGAAATATATTTTCCTAATTCTGTACGTGGATGATATCTTGCTTGCAAGCAATGATGTCAGTCTACTGCTAGAAACAAAGAAATACTTGTCCTCAAATTTTGATATGAAAGATCTTGGTGAAGCTTCATATGTTTTGGGTATAGAAATTCACCGGGATAGAAAGAATGGAGTGCTAGGACTATCACAAAAGGCATATTTAGAAAAGGTTCTAAAGAAATATAATATGCATAAAAGTAGCGCATCACCTGCTCACCCAAGGGCGATAGTTTTGGGAAATTTCAATGTCCCAAGAGTCAATATGAGATCGATCGAATGAAAGCAGTACCATATGCTTCGGCTGTTGGAAGCTTACAGTATGCACAAGTGTGCACTCGCCCTGACTTAGCTTTTATCACCGGGGTACTCGGTAGATATCAAGAAAATCCAGGCCATGAACACTGGAACATGGTAAAGAAAGCATTGCGTTATGTGCAAGGCGCAAAAGACCTCATGCTAACATATAGAAGATCTGATTCCCTAGAACTAAGAGGGTATTCAGACGCAGATTTTGCGGGAGACAAAGATGATAGGAAGTCCACGTCAGGGTACGTGTTCACTCTCGCAGGAGGGGCTATTTCATGGAAAAGCTCCAAACAGTCATTAGTTGCTGCATCCACGATGTATGCAGAATTTATAGCATGTTATGAGGCCACGGGACAGGCGATATGGTTAAAGAAATTTATACCCGACTTGAAAGTGGTAGATTGTATTGACAAACCACTAAAGATGTACTGTGACAACCAGCCCGCAGTATTCTATGCTCACAACAACAAGTCGAGTAATGCTACAAAGGCAATAGATATAAAGTATTATGTTGTGAAAGATAAGATCCAGGATCAAACTATAAGTCTCGAGCATATAAGGACAAAGGAAATGCTTGCGGATCCGCTAACGAAAGGCTTACCACCCGATGTGTTCCAGAAACACATAGCCGGCATGGGATTAATGGAAAGCCTATGATCACTGGATCACAGAGGCCCAAAAGTAATAGTTTATTGTTTCAAAACTGAAAAGTATATGGTGGCTGTCTGATTCTATCGGCAATTGAGCTGTGACGATGAAACATGCTCTATGTACTAATCGGTGATGAAACGAGTAAAGTAAAAGGTAAAAGTTAAAAGTAAAAGTTGAGATCAAGGGGGAGAATGTTAGGTTGATCTCGTTTTTAATGAGATTGATCCCGTATTGATTAGCCCAACGGCTAAATCAATCTCCTTGATTGCGTCCTAATCGGGGGCGTCTGTTTCCTGTTATGGAACAGTGGGCCCCTGTGACCTGCGCTACATATAGAGGTGGGGGGCCAGGGCACACATCACGAGGTTGACCGTGTTGCCAGCCACCCCACCGACATCCCCTTCCGATTAGGGTTAGCGCAGTGCTCACGGGAAGCACCACTGCGCCGCCACTGTCCCGCAGCCGCCACCGTCGACCACCATGGCCGACTCCTCGAGCTCCTCTGGACAGAGCCAAGGTATCTCTCCAATCCCCTCTCTCTCACACTGTTTACACACACACACATGATCTACATGATGAACACGTTGATCTACCGATTAGAGTTTATTATGGATCTAACAGTATCATGCATATGGTACTAGTCTATGTTACTACCTCCAAAATGGTTAGTACTTACTCCATCCCGGTTTATAGGATGCAATTCCGAAACCAGGGTTTATCAAGAATAAGCAACAATTAGCATTAATTAAGAGCAGTTAATGTTGGTTTGGCCTTTCCCAAGAACAATATGAAAACCGATTGGGTTTGGCCTTTCCCTAATTAATGTTGACATTAAATATAAGATTGCTAATTGGGTGAAATATTAGGGAGATTGATTTTGAATGGCCAATCCTCATTCACCTAGATCCCAGAGATTTGATAAATGCATCCTATAAACCGGGATGGAGGGAGTAACATATATGTGGTATTATATAATAGTGTATTTATTATGTTATGGACTCATATTACATTGGAATCCGTTATGTTACGGTATCTACCTATACCTATGGTACCACTATTATCTCTTTCATCATTAATTGCAGTGACACGTCAGTTTTTTGTCAACATGGCATGCATGATACCATCTATGACCCCATTGTGGCTAGTCTAAGATGTAGAGTATTTGGCAAATATCTGGGATCAAGGTGAATGAGGATTGACAATGCAAAATCTGTCTCCCCAATATTTTACCCAATTAGCACTCTCATATTTAATGCCATCACTAACTAGGGAAAGACCAAACTCAATTGTTTTTCGTATTATTCTTGGGAAAAGCCAAAACCTAACTTTAACTACTCTTAATTAATACTAATTATTGCTTATTATTGGGAAACCTAATTATTCGTATTGCATCTTATAAACTGGAATGGAGGGAGTAAGAAATTTAACGCGAAAAAACCACTCAAAGAAGGGGAAAAGGTATGACCGTCAGCCAAACAAATTTTACTACAGCGAGAGAGGTTACAAACGTGGGAATTTACGACGATAACTTTATCCAATGCGACAGTTTATAAAAGGTATAAATAAAAGTGGTGACCTAAATCCGCTATGGCCCAATCCTTCTCGTGACAGGTCTCCACTCAGTTCCGGCAGAAGTCAACCTTTTATCTGAATGATCATAACTCAACACATCAGACTTGGCATTGAAGATGAATGCATCATAAATTATTACAAAATCGCTACAAAATACATGTCGAAATTGGGACCAAGGGCGTGACAAACTACATAGTTTTGACAAAAGCAAACATTACCTATAGATTCCACTCGAAAATTATCCAAAATCTATTTTGAAACAAAAAAAAATATCCAAAATCTATCACGTACTGGTATGACATCACGATGTTGGGTGAAGCATGGCTTCAGGTGAATCTGAAGCAACAGGTCCCATGTTATGTTCACCACTTCACCCCCTTTGGGGGCACTCAATTTGCAACCACATTCAGGGACCCATGCATCTGCGAGATGCTACCAATCCAACAACACATAGGCTATACGGTACAGTTTGTTTTAAAACACACCTCCTGACATGTACTAAGGCCAATTCAAATGCCTGAGACCAGCGGCATTGAATTGAATCGTAATACAGGGGAGAGTCAAAGAATCACTGTCCCGCAACCCCCAGATCAATGGATAATATTTTTTCTGATCTGCCTGATGGCCAGGCTTGCGGTAAAAAACAAGTCTGCAGAGCACACAGCAAACTTGCAAAGGGACAGGTGAACAATAGCAAGATGAACGACAAGATGAAGCAATAAAGAATGATTTGAATTTCCGTGCCTAACTGTTTTTACTATACTACGTTTGAATCTGGCTGCACATGCTACAAACTAACCAGTTCAAACTTAAGTGTCATTGACGCCTATGTTAGCCCCCGATTCTTGTGCCCAAAGAGTAGACACTTGTGCGTGGCACCTGCCATTGCTCAGGGATCCATTGAAGTGGTATCGACACCTACCTGAGCTTTGGCTGCCGGCGCCATTCCGTAGATCTCACAGCCTTTTCAGTTCTTCTCCTGCACCCGCCAAACCAGAGCAACCTTTCTTCTTTCCTCCCCCGTCTTGAAATGGTTTGATGCCTCCAAGGCTGCAACCATGTCCGGTCTCGTGAGACGCCGCCTGCTCTGCCTCTTATTGATCGTGCCATTCACCGTGCTTCTCTTCTCCGCAAACGGCAACGGCGAGAAGAGTACAGAGGCTGGTGATGGCGTTGCCAACATCAGATTGCTGCTTGGTCTCAACACTCTGGGTCCGAGGCCATTGGGGAGGCAGCGTCACGGCCATGCCGTCGCTCCGGCTCCGGCACCGGCCATGGGTCGTGCCCACTTGCCGCTGCTCCACAAGGACGCGCGGCTCCCGGCCCCGGTCCCGGGTAAAGTCGCCCACAACCACAAGAGAGGAAATGGCACGGCGCAGAGCCCGCGCGACGGGGGAACTGCCCACGGAAGCAAGAAGAGCATGCAGCTAGTCGTCGTGGCCGCCGCCGCAGCTCTGTCCGGCGCGGTTGTGGTGCTCCTGGTTGTCCTCGTGGTGTTCCTCGCGTGCAGGAGGGTTCAGAGGAGACGCAGCGGGGTTGACCAGGACGGCGCCACTAACAAGGTGAGCTTCGATCCTGACCCGCACCTGTTCCACCTGGACGCCGTCAAACCGTACGTCGAGGCCGGGCACGGCGACGGGAAGGCGCAGGAGACGGCCGGACCGAAAGACAGTGAAGCGAAGTGCGAAGAAGACGAAAAACACAGCGGAGCTTGCTCCGACAATGACGACGACGGCGCCGGGTCGGTCCATTCGTCATGCTGCTTCCATTCATCGCACTTAGCCTACTCCGAGCTCCGGGACGCGAAGGCCGACGGCGTATCGCCGTCGCCCTCCGCCCGGTCAAGACGGCGGTGCTCTGCCCCTACGACGCCCGCGGACATGAAGAAGGTCGCGAGTCCTTATTCGCCGCAATGCCCGCGCACTCCAGGCACGCCGGGCAATCGGGAAAGAGTGCGCCGTGCCCACTCTCCCAGCTCGTCGGAGTCGACGGCGCGGCTGTTCGTTGGCGGTTCCCTAAAGTTTCCGGAAGTGCAGAGCAGCAGCACGCACTACGCGAAGGAGGCAAAAGCAGAGGCAGAGGCAGAGGCAGGAACGGTGCACTCGGACGCTGCAAGCGGCAAGACAGTACCACCACCTCCACCTCCTCCTCCTCCACCGCCGCCACCTCCGTTGCGGCAGCCAGCTTGTGGCCCGGACAATGTACCACCACCACCTCCACCGCCGCCGTTGCTAATACTGAAAGAACAGAACTTCCGGAGTAGTACCGGTGGCCCGAGTCACCCGCCGCCGCCAGCGCCGCCAGGCATGTTCAGGCAGAGCCCGGCCGTCGGGAAGAATGGCGCAGCGCTGCCTAAGCTGAAGCCGCTGCACTGGGACAAGGTGCGGGCGGCGCCCAACCGCCGGATGGTGTGGGACAGAATCCGATCGAGCTCGTTCGAGTAAGCCACATCAATTTCATCACGTGCTCCCCTGTGAATTTCAAGTGCAGCGTCTGAGTGGTATTCGTCTTGGCAGATTGGACGAGCAAATGATCGAGTCGCTGTTCCTGTACAACTCGAGGTTCTCGGCAAAGCACGAGGAGGCCCAGAGCCGGAGCCCCTCGCTCGGCCACCATGTCCTGGACCCCAAGAGGCTGCAGAACATCACCATCGTGATGAAGGCCGTGAACGCCACCGCCGAGCAAATCTACGCCGCGCTGCTGCACGGTAACTGAACTGCACGGCGCACGAACCAACACGTACGTCTGTACGAATGTTTGCTGATTTTTTCTCGTTTGGTTGTTGAATTGCTGGTGCAGGGAGCGGCCTGTCGGTGCAGCAGTTGGAGGCCCTCATCAAGATGGCGCCGACAAAGGAGGAGGTCGAAAAGCTCTCCGGCTACGACGGCGACGTCGAGAGCCTGGTCCCGGCGGAGAGACTCGTTAAACTGGTGCTCATGATACCATGCGCGTTCGCGCGCGTCGAAGCCATGCTGTACCGCGAGACGTTCGCCGACGAAGTCGGCCACATCAGGAAGTCGTTCGCAATGCTCGAGGTGAGCAGGACCTGTCAGTCTTGATTCCTGGCAGCGGCGGTTGTGCATGTGCAAGATAAATGCTCGTAATTACTGTACATTTCCAAGATTGCAAGTTTGCAACTGACATTTTGCATTTGGTATCGATAGGATGGGTGCAGGGAGCTGATGTCGAGCAAGCTGTTCATGAAGCTTTTAGAGGCCGTGCTGAAGACAGGGAACCGGATGAACGTCGGGACGGCGCGGGGCGGTGCCATGGCGTTCAAGCTCGACACGCTGCTCAAGCTCGCCGACGTCAAAGGCACGGACGGGAAGACGACGCTGCTGCACTTCGTGGTCCACGAAATGACCCGGTCACAGAAGTCGCCGAAGCGCGTGGCCGAGGGCACGGACATCGCTACCGGCCTCGCCGCTGAGCTCACCAACGTTAAGAAGACGGCGACCGTGGACCTGGACGTGCTCACCACGTCGGTCTCGAACCTAAAGCAGGGCCTGTCCCGGATCAAGGAGCTGGTAGGGAGCGGTTTGTCCAGTGACGAAAGAAACGGGTGCTTCGTCGCCTACATGGCGCCCTTCGTCAGCCACGCCGAGGAGGTGATCCGGGAGCTGGAGGACGGCGAGCGCCAAGTGCTGGGCCATGTCAGGGACATCACCGAGTACTACCACGGCGACGTCGGCAGGGACGAGACGAGCCCGCTCAGGATCTTTGTCATCGTCAGGGATTTCTTGGGGATGCTGGAGAGGGTTTGCAAGGAGGTGAGGGGAGTCAAGAACTTCCATGCCTGGAATCCTGTTCTGAGTAATGCATGATGCTGCAGAATTCTTGGTTCTCAGAATCTCAGCTGTTCTTGATAGCCAGATTAAACAGAATCCAGTATACATAGTTCAGTAATTTTGGTTTGTTGGACTAGATTGTTGAACGTTGAGATGTACAGTTCATGAGTTCATAACTGGGCCAAAACAGTCGCCACGTGAGTGTTTGGACTAGCACTGTTTGAAACAAACAAGTTGGCGTTCTGTTTGTTCCCTTGTTTATTCCTCTTCTGTCTCCTTGCTCTCTTTCTGTAGGATTTGAAATTTTGAATCCGTTTGAGTCACCTGCAGAATTTCAGAGCCCCATGCCCCCACGTTCAGAACCCAGTTTTGTTTTCCTCTGCTACTATGTCTGCCTCGTGCTCTTTCACCCCACAAGGAGTAATTTGCTAGTAAACAATGAAGTTGCAAAGCCAGGTCTAGTGGCCAGGCCGAATCTCTCGGTAAAATCAGAATAAGCAGCACAGTGATATTTTTAGTCCGGGAAAGCACAGTGATCTTCACTTGTTGTTTTCACAGGAATAATTCAGGATGTATGCCTCTTACTGAAGTTTGCTTACAGATTTTTTGCACTCAAATGAATTGCCTTAGAAAAAAATGGAACCTAGTCATTGCCTTTGGTTGATTAAATCAAAAAAAGTTGAACAATTTATAAGAAAAAACGGCCGAAAACCATACAACACAATGCACCACACTGGCCCAAATGCCGTTACCCCAACACACTAGTCCACGTCGCCCTAGCAACTAAAGCCAACACTCTAACATCTCAACACAATACGTCAGAGGCGATCACAGCGCAACAAGGTGGAGGAGAACATTCGGAGCTGCCGCTCTGACACCTAGACAAGCCTCAAGACCACATGCCTACAAGAGTCGACGACCAAGTTGTCTGCCCGACCAAAGTTGAGACTCTAACACCTCAACGCAACACGGCGGAAGTGATACCGGAGACGCCGCTCCGACATCCACGCCGGGCCCAGGGCCGCACACCACCTAGTCAATGACAAAAAACAGAGAAGCTGACCAGACAAAACGGGCGAAGCACGAAAACGGGAGGCAAAGGGACCATGTCAAACTTTATGCACTAGCCAATGCAACTAGAAGTCTGAACGGATGGAAAGGGTTGTTACAATAGACTTATATTTCAACACTCCCCTCACATATAGGCTATTTTAATCTTTAGCGTTGGTTCGGTGTAGGCCACATAATCCTTTTTTAAATAATGCATAAGCAGGATCTTAAACTTGAGACCTCTTGGCTCTGATACAATACTAAATTGATGCACCAACCAACTATCTATTGTATTTTCCATACTCCCCCTCGTGCAAAGGCTGGTGGGGTTTTCCTTCCCCGGCCTAGTACGTGGATTAGTGTGTCCGCATATATTTATTGTTAATACTGTGTTGGGTAGGATTTGAACTCAACCCCCTGAATCTAATACCATATTGAATTGATGCACTGCAACAATCTCAAAAGTCCAATATGATGTATATTATATTTTCACAGCCCCCCTCGCGTATAGGCCGGTGGGCTTTTCCTTCAGGGCCTAATACGTGTAGGTTGTCCGCATATATTTATTGTTAATACTGTGTTGGCTAGGATTTGAAATCAACACATCTGACTCTGATACCTTATAGAATTGATGCATTATCAACTATTTGAAAAGTCCGAATGATGAAAATGACTGGGCAATCCATATATACACTTCAACACCCCTCTCACGTGTGGTTCCGGGAGGCCCACGCATGTGTAGAAATCTCAGAAGTATTGCTCAAGACCCGGACTCGAGACCTGCGATTCTGATACCATGGCAAGTTTCATGCACTAGCCAACGTATTCGAAAGTTCGAACCGATGGAAAGTCTCAGATAATATATTTATCTTTCAACACCTTGATCTAAGGGCATTGCAGATCGCGTCTTATTTTGTTGGTGTCCTTACAACACCAATTTTTGACTTATATAAAATATTAAGAAAAATAAATCAATAACATCGGCTTTTCCTAAGAGATGTTTCATTTTTCCCATTGCTTCTTAGCAAAATAAATATTATATAGAGGCCAATGTTATATTATACCTTTATGAGTGTATGGATGTCTAAACGATAGTGTATTTTGCAACAAAGGAGACAAATGTGAGAACATTTTATTTGTAAGTGATATAATACTTAACATCTTTGTCATAATAAGATGATGACCCCGCATTTACGAGAGACACCGTGCCACCGTGCTAGCGCATTTACGAGAGACAGCGTGCCACCGTGCTAGTTTGTTGGTAAGAAATGAAATATTCATTGCTTAATTGGTACTGTAATAGAGTAGAGCTTCGAGATTGGAGGCATATATAGATTGAGGAAAAAGAGAAACCGAAGTCCCAAGCATGCATCACAGCCGGCCGCGTCAGGGAAGCTATCTCACGTGCGCAAAGGAAGCCCTCGCGAACAAAAAAAAAAGCCTGGTCGCTTTTTGCCACCTATGATTGCATCGTCACACGCTGAACCGCGTTGTTCATAATTTTCGGCTCCTCCTTGGACCATATGTATGTAGTAATGGGTTTCCTCTTGGCTTCTTGCATTTGCATGGGCGCTCTTGTGTTGCTCTTGCACGGTGCGTATGCGTGTGTCCGTACACACTCGCGTACGTAGTCGTAATGCTTCATTGCACTCTATGCCTCGTCGTACCGCCGTATGTCGTGAGCGCGTGTCACTACGGGAAAGACTCAAGACGCCGACGGTCAGGGGCCGTCGGCGTAGACCTCGGCCAGGCCAGCCTAGATCTTTCCTTTTTTTTTAGCTACACCGATGGCATGCCGTCGGCCTAGCTGTTTTTTTTAGCTACGCCGACGGCATGCCGTCGGCCTAGCTCTGTTTTTTTTTACTTACTCACCGTTTTGAGCATAACTTTTGCATTGGAACTCGGATTTCGATGTTCTTTAGCTCGTTTCGAAGAGGAGAAGTAGATCTACATCATCATACACATTGTTCAAACTATATTCTTAAAAAAAAATCCATGAGCAAGGACAAAAAATTCCATGTTCAAACTAGGGTTTCGCCGGAGAGGGGCTCCGGAGCGTCGGAATCCAACCAAAAGTTAGGTGGTGCCATACCAAGTGGGTACAAGTGTGTTTTGAGTTGTAGATGTCATACTATGAGTGTCAGGATCCATACCATGTGGGTATAAGCCTGGTTTTTCTCCAGCGGGGCTAGTTTTCACCGGAGAGGGGTTCTGGAGCGTCAGGATCCCACCACAAGCTAGGGGGTGCCATACCATGTGTGTACAAGTGTGTTATGGTTTTTGGATGGCAAAGATTGCACTCCGGGGTGTGACCTGCTTCACCGGCATCCACTTCTTTCTTGAGAGTTTCATGACTTATAGCCTGAAAGTCCCAGATCAGACAAACATGAGGAAATCTTGTCAAGAGTTGGGTTATACCTTTGTTTTGTGACTTCCTAGGATCTAACCTAACACAACCAAGCAACTAGTTACACTTTGCTACCCCATTTTGACGTCGGTACTGGCTTTAGTCGTATAAGTCTGGTTTTTCTCCAATGGGACTAGGTTTTCACCGGAGAGGGGCTCCGGAGCGTCGGGATCCCACCACAAGCTAGGGGGTGACGTACCATGTGTGTACAAGTGTGCTATGGGTTTTTGGATGGCAAAGATTGCACTCCGGGTTGTGACCTGCTTCACCGGCATCCACTTCTCTCTAGGGAGTTTCATGACTTATAGCCTGAAAGTCCCAGATCGGACAAACATGAGGGAATCTTGTCAAGAGTTGGGTCATACCATTGTTTTGGGACTTCCTAGGGTCCACCCTAACACAACCAAGCAACTAGGTACACTTTGATACCCAATTTTGACGCCGGTACCGGTTGTATTCATATAAATCTGGTTTTTCTCCAACGGGTTAGGGTTTCACCGGAGTGGGGCTCCGGAGCGTCAGGTTCCCACCACAAGCTAGTGGGTGCCATACCATGTGTGTAAAAGTGTGTTATGGGTTTTGGATAACAAAGATTGCACTCTGAGGTGTGACCTGCTTCACCGGCATCCACTTCTCTCTAGGGAGTTTACATGCACTTATAGCGTGACAGTCTCCGATTGGACAAGCCGGAGGGAAACTTGTCAAGAGTTGGGTTATGGATGATATGGATGTCATATTTAGATTTCTCTCATTTTTTTAATCGATTTAGACATATTATTTGTCAAATTTCGATTTACGGATTTGTAGATATAAATTATTCAATATTAAATGGAAAAAGGCAAATAAGTTAATTATTATTTGAATTCAAGAATATTTTAAATCAAGATTATTATTAATGATTCATTTCTTTTTATTTCAATAATTATTTGGATTCATAAAATAAAGGCGTGTGACATCATAGTCCATGGGTTAATAGGATTGATAGGATACTATTGTCAGTAAAGTATCTGTTGTTTCTAGGTAGCTCATAGGGAAGGAACTAAGAAGTTAAGCGTGCTCGGGCTGGAGTAGTTTGAGGATGGGTGACCTGTGGGGAAGTGTTACTAGAAGCGAGTAATTAAGATTGGAATTAAGAATGCTTAGAGATAAATGTGTCTCTAGTGTGATTAAGTGGTTAAAAAATTGGGAAAAAAATTTGAAAAAAAATTTAAACAAAATTCTGCCAATTCATAGGCCGACGGCTTTTCTACGCCGACGGCCACCGTCGGCCTACCCCTACGCCGACGGTTTTCAGCCTTTCCCCGACGGCAGGGGGCCGTCGGCGTCTTGGCTTTCCCGTAGTGCGTGTATTTCCGATGCAAGCGGCTAAAGGGAACACCGGAACAGGTTGTTGGCCAGGGCACCCATGCAATTAATGACTCTCGTTCCCAGCCGTAGTGGAGGGCCGGACTCCGGAGGTAAACGTACACACGGTACGACTTATACAGCTAATTCCTCCGTTTTTTAATATAAGAAATTTTAGCATTTATCTACATGCACATGTACACAAATATATGTAGACATGTGTTAGTGTACATATTCACTCACTTTAGTATGTATCTAGACAACATAATGCAACACCTAAAATATTTTATATTAAAAGACGGAGGGAGTAGCTAATAACGACGACGGCGTACGTCTAGCTAGCGCAACACAGCAGCGAGCTACAATAGCTACCGACGAGATCCAGCTACGAAGCGAGAGCCGCAAATGCCAAGTGCTAGCTCTCACGGCAGCAACCTGATTACCTAAGTCTACTAGGCACATGATTCAAGAAAATCTTTTTCAGAGGGGTAAGTAACGGTGTAGTGGAGTATATATATATAGCTCTGTAGTATCGTGTATGTACGTGGTACTTGGAGTTGGACTGTTAACCTGCAAGTCTCTCACTTGACAAACAAGTAATTAACCTGTAAGTCTGTAACTCTATCTGCATGGAGTCACTGTGTAGATAGAAGTCGCATGCGAACATGCAATGCGCTGGAGGAGACGACAACACATACAACCTAGCCTAGAAAAGCCCGTCACCAAAAACCCAGGCCCGGGCCCGGCCCGGCCCGGCCCGGCGAAAAAGCCCGAAAGCCCGGCGGGCCGGGCTTCCTGCTGATTTGCCAAAATACCAAGGCCCGGGCCCGGCCCGGCCCGACCGTCGGGCCTAAAATTGCTGCCCAAGCCCGGGAATTTCGGGCCGGGCCTCGGCCGGGCTGCCCATGCCCAGATCTGAACCTAGGACACTAGCGGGGTGACAGGTGCATTTGTTGCATGCACGGCCCACACCACACGGGGCGTGAAAAAGGTGCCAGAATCACCCGTCTCCGTCCTTAAATAGGCGCCCCACCGCACGGCCGACCACTCACACACACGGCCCACCGGCGGCGAGTTTCTCCCTGAGAGTCGATCGAGCAACCTCAAGTCCGCGACTGAAGACTCTTCCAGCACCGTCCGTCAGCGCGCAAGCCAGCTAGCTCCATCGCCATGGCCGGCCTCAACAAGCACTACATCACGGTTGAGTTTTTGGGGCACTTCAAAGTGCCCCAAAATATCAATTTTGTGTCTCAAATAGCTTTTGGGGCATTTTGTATAAGTGCAACGGATGCTCATGGCGGTAAAGAATATTGGGGCACTTTCAAAAGTGCCACAAAAAGTGCCCCAATATGTATCTATTAGTAGCACTTTGGTTTTTGCCCCAAATACCAATTGGGGCACTTTGAGGAAATGCCCCAAATTCATTTAGGGGCACTTCGAGAAAGTGCCTCTAATTATTTATGGGGCAATTTTAGATAACGCCCCTAAGAGTATTTGGGGCACAGTTTAGATCATCTACTGTCATTGTAGATCGCAGCACATTTTAGAACGCAATATAGATCACAGTTTATAACACAATATAGATCACAGTGTACAAACATCCCAGCAGTTTGTAACTCCATAATATCTGAATGTAAACAACGGTTTGTAACCATGGAACTAGAAGAAACTGGAAGCAGCATCAAGAGCACCGGCACCGGAGACGGGATGGACATACAAGTATAGCTGGGGAGTGCAGACCTGTTTGGAAATTCAAATTGATAAGAGCGTCTTTTACGTGAAGGGATATTTTAGTTGCAAAGAGAATGTTCACCCTAAAAAATAAAAGCAGAAATCCTAGTTGCAAGGACAAAAATACCTCCAAATAAATATGTTCTAGTTAAATACTAGAAACCTACAAGCCTTGTGAACATGCTAGTAGACAAACAGAAACCATAAAGTCAGAATGATCCCACCCCCAACAGTAAATAAACTAACAGGCAGAACTATGTTGATTGTAATCTGGCACATCATGTATGTGCTACTCTATCTATGACGAGATGTTCCAAAATGTGCTAGATCTGTTGCAAAAGATTCGACTACTAAATAGAAAACAAAGACCATGTAGTTGGCCTGCTTACTTCTTGGAATTATTCTGATAATTTGGGGAATATTGTTTTGATATATAACCTAACAGCACATCAGGTGACAGCACTGCAAGTTTTACTACGTACGCAAAAAATATCACATCGTTTACTAAGTTTGAATAAATAAGTATGGGTGCTTTCAGACTCCTGTCGTTGGATTTAATTAGCACAATGCTATATGGTTATCTATTTATTTGCTTACATCACTGAAACAAGCAGAGCCTAAATTCTGGAAGTCATGTAAAACCTATGACTAAGGTTGCCTTCTCATTATTTTTCACCTGAGTAATTAAGTGAATCAGGTTAACAAAATGGAAGTTCTGGTACACATGTTATTATTAATCCCACCAGTTTAGTAAAAACTAAAAGGAATTGCAGCCAAAAGCACAATATCTGAATACTATTGGAACCCTCAATTTCTTGCTCAATGGAAAAAGACTGATCAGGTCCCACGTTTCTGCCATGATTTTTTTTCAGTGCAACTATGCAAAGCAGTGCATTAATAACATGAGTACTTTACCATAAGTAAGGATATATTCCCATAACTTAGAGAAGGTGGTAGTAGTTTACTGACTGACATAAGCAGGCGGGTATAGCATGTCAACAGTATCACACGTCATACAGTAAGTTTAATCCGAGATCATACAGCAAATGAGAACTCATATTAATAAGCACCTAAGCATATGTATTAAGTGTTTTGAACAGCGGGCCTGCCTGACCGTTCTCATTTGCAGGTTACAATTTGGTGTGGATGATTTTGAGCAATATCTGAGTTCCCTTGGAGGAGGCTCCTAAACCCTAACCCTATCGACACATCAGACAGCACATGGGAGCACCGATCATCACACAACCCCTCCCTCACGCTACCACAATTCATCGATCCCACGACATCTTCACAGGTGCAACAAATAAGAGGAAGGCAGAGCACTGGGTTGGGCGATTCGGTGCATTACCTCGAGGATGCCGAGCTCGACGGAGCCGTAGACGACGTGTAGAAGCAGCAAAAACACCTGAAACAAACAATAAGTACACACTAAAGAAGTATGCAGACAGACTAGAAACCTCAACACTTCGACACCTGAAACAAACAATACACCTCGACACCTGAGACTCAACACCTGACATCATCTGATTACACTTTGATTACATCCAGAGTCTGAAGAGTTCGAATATCCTCACCTGGTAAATGTTGAATCTTTGGGCCAACGATTAGCAACAAAAACTGGTCAAAATAGAAAACAAAAATAAGTCTCACGGATATGTATAATGAGAGGAGAGTTATTCAAACATAGAGAAACAGAGCAAGTGATGTTATTTGCGAGGTAAATAGGTGATCACAAGTAATCTTTCGTTAACTGCATGGAGACGTAGACTACTATTCTACTAATGCTAAGTTGCCAACTCTATAGTAATACTAACATGTGCACACGAAGCGTGTTGTAAGCCCCATTATCAACAAAACAATAACCACTTGACAATAAAATGGTGAGCATCATGCATGATGGTGAAAGCATTTCTATGTAACACCCTAAACCCGTTATAGCATTATGGATTGAAGAGGAACGCATAGAGCATAGAGCACTGTTAATTTCACTGAATCTTGTAATCTGAATCTGTTAAAAGGACCCCCTCAGGCCCTCATAGATAACACTGTCTATTTACAGTACAAATTACCTTATCAGGTGCATTTAGGATCTGTTCGTTTTTCGGATGCAATGGGATGGAATGGAATGGTGACATTCCATTTTTGCAAAATGTCACCGTTCCATTACATTCCTGTGTTCGGTAGAGCAAAAACGAAGTGGAATGGAACGGTCCCCCTAATTTAGGATTACTAATTAAATTAGCACTAATTTAGACTTACCAATTAAATTAGCACTAATCTAGTAATTAGATTAGATTGCATCCTCAAGCAGCGTCCGTGGCCCGTCCTTGCTCCTCCATGGCCGTCCGCCGCCGTGGCCGCTCCCGGAGCCGCCGTGGCCGCCCTGGCCGTCCGCCGCCCTGGCCACCCTTCTCTCTTCCCGAGCCGCCGCGGCCGCCCCTTGCGCCGCCCGGCGCCGCCGCGGCCGCCCCTTGCTCCTCCATGGCCGTCCGCCGCCGTGGCCGCTCCCGGAGCCGCCGTGGCCGCACCTATCTCCGCCCGGAGCCGCCGTGGCCGTCCGCCGCCCTGGCCACCCTAATCTCTTCCCGAGCCGCCGTCAACCTGGTCGCCCCGCGCGAGCTCCGGCCGCCGTCGAGGGAGAGCGAGCCGGGCCGTCGCGTCGATGGCCGGTTGCCTCAGGCCGCTGGCAGACGCGTCGCTGGGCGCCGGGCCGTCGCGCCTCTGGCCGCTGGCAGCCGCGCCGCTGGCCGCCGGGCCGTCGCGCCGATGGCCGGTCGCCTCTGGCCGTCGCGCCGAGGGCCGCCGCGCCCCTGCCTGGCTCGGCCGGTTCCTCGCCTCTTGCTGTCCGCCGCCGCCTCAGCCGGCGCCGCCGTGCCTGCTCGCCGTCTCGGCCGCCGCCGTCGCTCGCGAGCATGCCTGCCGATTCGGTCTGAGCCGTTCCACTCGAGGTGAGAGAGAGATGGATTAGCCAGAGAGAGGGCGCTTAGCGAGCCGTTCCACTCGGTCCGGCCGATTCGGCCGGACGAGTGCGTTCCGCATCTACACGGAATATTCTATTCTGAGGAACCAGTCCATTCCATTCCTCTGTCTAACCGAACACAGGAACGGGCTCCCGGGACGGAACCGTTCCATTCCATTCCACCCCGTCCGAAAAACGAACAGACCCTTACAGTACAAAAATTGATGAGATCGCTCAATACTAGAAAGTACTTTTATTTCAGAAGATTGTCCAATAGAGAGAAGTATCCTGATGCGGCTAGGGTATGAAGTGGCGGCAACTTACTCTACAACAAGGAAGCAACTGTCAATGAGAAGAAAGAAGCATACAAATCGGTACACGCACGTATGGGTACTCCAGCAATACAACCACTGGTTGTGCAGATAAACCAAGTGTCCAACACCCCAAAAATTATCCGATACGACCTAAGTTATTGTATTGTTAATCGTAACAGGTTTTATTTAATCACAAGAATTTTGTATACAAAAATTATCTGATACGACCTAAGATATGAAAATAAGCCAAAAGCATGCATAGACCACGTAATGATCATATGAACGCACAATCAACTAGATAAATATGTTCAGCAAAAGAGAAACACCAAAAACTTCAGCAAGATTATCATTTTTACTAGCAGTTGTTAAATCTAATAGGATGCCAAGAAAATTTCACAGTTAAATAATTTATATTGCATGGAATAAGTGTGTCAGCTAGCCATAAACCATAATTCTGTGGACAGGAAATCAAAACCTCAAGCGTGTGAGATCCGTTCAGCAAAAGCAATATCCACCACCTAAATAAAAAATGCTAAACACGGCAGTATGATCTTTCAACGTAAGGTGCTTTTTTTTTTTTTTTTTTTTTGTAATGTGCATATATTGATCAAACTAACAAGATTACAAGCAGCAACAAGAACAAGATCAAGCACACACACGCAAAGAACGCGAAAAACAGAGCGAAATCAGAAAGAAGCACTGCAGCTCCAAACCGTCTTCTTCCTCGATGACACCGAGCGCAGGCGACCTCCACCGTCGACGACGACGAAGACACCAGCCGCCGGCGCCACATACCCGGAGAACGAGGGAACTCCTTGCCGCGAGGCGTTGACGAGCCGCATCCACCACCATCCCCGCAGAGATGGATCTGCTACGCACTGAGGAGTATCGGCCGGGGGAGGCCCCCAAGCTCCCGCCGCTCCAGCTCTGAGGCGCACGCCCCAGATCTTCCACCCGCTGACCACGAACCCCTGCAGCAGCTTCTTCTTCAACCCTCTGCAGAACGCCCAGATCCGCCGCGCCCGGATCTGGCCTCGAGCGAAGCGAAGGAAATCCGAAGATTTCCCGGCTCCCGGAAGTCGAGCGTGAGGCGACGGAGCTCCAAGGAGCCTCACCGCCGGAGGGGAACCACGCCGACAGCCAAAACACGGCCAGCACCACCGCCACCTCCCGAGCACCACTGGCCGGCCACCACCCAAAACCCTACCCTATGTACACGCCGTGAGACGGGTTTCCCCCATCCTCCCGCTGCCGGAGCAGCCGACGGAGGGGGAGGAACCCCCGCCTCACCGGCGGCGAAGGTGGATCGACGGCGGACGCCCAAAAAACGCCTCTCTCGCACTGTAGCGATAAGAGGAAAGGGGAAGCGGCCAGATCAGTCTTTTTCAACGTAAGGTGCTGCAAAGGTCAGTTATCAGTATCATCAGCAGCACTACAGCTTCTCAATTTACCAAACTAGTACATACAGATACCGGTGTTCCAAGAGAGCAATGAGCAGACAAGAAGATTAAGACAAACAGTACATAAAGAGCAAGCTACAGTTTATCCAGTGGGGCTGAGAAAAATTATGCATGATCTGAATTACAAGAGTTAATTGTTCAATAAATAACATTCTTCGATCCTGGTGTTGTTAATCAGTTTAATCTCTTTGGTTCACACAACACTAACAAATCAGTTCCTTGAGGTGCAAAATTGGATGAACTGCATGTTGTGAACTTGTAATCTGTTGGGGTGCAAATCTAACGTATACTGGTTTGATTACAACCTAGCTAGAGGCACAATAAAAATCAGGAGATAGAAACCAATGCCATGATCAATTTCTCGCGGTTATTCTGTCGAACAGTTAAGGTGCGGCTCCAGTTGATGGGGGGATGATAACCCGGTAGGCCCATGCAGAGGGAAGCGTGACCCGCCGGGCAGGAGGCCCGGCCAGGCCAGCTAACCATCAGCATGGGCCGGGTTATGTTGTTGGGCCAGAGGCTTTGGCGGTAACCCGGTTTAGGAAGGGAAGTTTCTAGAAGATCCGAGGCGGTTCAGGGCTTGGAGGACATGAAGGCTAGAAGAGCTAGAATAGGACTCCGATTCTGGTAGAGCCCGGGTTCGTATTGTAAAGTGCCAGGAGACCCGGTCGTCTATATAAATCGGTCCCTGAGCCCTAGTTGAAGGAGGAGCTAGACGATCCAAGCTTAGGCGAGAGAACCATCGAGAGAAACATCACAACCTTGTAACCTAGATCGAGATCCAGCTCTGTTGTCGTAGCCGGTTATCGAGATCGAGATCAATAATAAGATAGCAGGAAGTAGGTCTTTATCTCCAATGGAGAGGCCGAACCTGGGTAAACCCTTTGTCCCTGCAATGCTAAACAATCTCCCAGACGCCAATGTCGCCTTGCCCACCAACTCAAGCTACCCCAAAGTAGCATCTGCCGTGTTATCTACCCCACGACAGTTGGCGCCATCATGGGAGAAGCAAGGCAAGGAGTAGAGAACTTTGTTTTTGGCGAGATCACCCTCAACTCGCAAGGAGAGCCCATCGTTGATGATTCTGGCTGGGGCCAGAATCAGATCTACTTGAATCAGGTGATGTTATTCCAATTGGCAAGTTTAACGTTTTTGTTGGTATGATTGCAACTAGATCTGCTAGTGATGGAGACTATGAATCTGTGTCAGGAGCTGCCACAATCGTTCAATCTGATGGAGAAGAATCAGTTGGTACGGCTGAAGATGAGCTGCCCTTGGACGTGCACGAGGAAGGATCGGGAAACCCGGCTCCAATCCCGGGTGATGTGGTGGACTACGCAGATTCAGAATCGATCTTGCCCTTGTTCGAAGGCCGGTTCGGATATGGAGTAGAAGAAGAGGATGAAGAGGAGCAAGAGTCCGTCCCAAGCCCGGTTAGGAGGGTCGCGGTTTACATCGCTCCTTCGATCAACGCGGAAGCATCACCGTCAACGGTCGTGCCACCAGCTTTTACTCCGGGTCAACAGCAGCAACAATTGCCACCGGTGTTGGAGCTGGCGGGTCAGAGAGTTGATGGACACCCGGCTTCGGTGTCAGAGGAAAGTGAAAACACGGCGCGTTACAGGAACAACTTCGGTTTTCTCAATAACTGAGCTCAGGGCGAGGAAAGAAACAACACAACTGGGGCCCAGGCCATGTTTAACAATGGCCTGGTCCTAGATCCAACAGCGCTTACGAGGATTATTACTCCAGAAAACGCGGCAGCCAGAGCTATAGAGTTGGATACAGCACGCCGGGCCTTGGAGCAGGTGCGCAGAGACACAATGGCAGAGAAGCAAGATATGGAGGTTAGGCGAAAGCAATTAGAAGATGAGAAAAATCGTCTCAATGAGATGACCAGGGCACACCGGAGGAGGCCCCAGAGCCGGCTGGCTCCAGGAGAAAACGCCATAAATCCCGTAGTATTGTTTAGAACCCCAGAAGATCAACCAGTTGGTGTAACCCAGGTGGCTCCAGTTGTTAGAGCAAATGTAGAACCAGACAGAGGAACAGGAGCAGCTGGAGTTGCAGCTGCAGCGGTGCCGGGTCTTCTCGCTGGAGGAGCCAGGGGAAATCCGGGTTTGCCGCCCAGGACACCAAGGTTTCACACGCCGGCGGGTCATTATTCCAATCCAGCAGATAACGTGTATGCCGCAACTTTAGCACTGGATCGTATTCCATTGGGAGACTCGCCAGCAGAGGTTGAAGCTCGGCGTGCTATTGACATGTTACGCATTGCGGTTGCTCAGCAAGTTCAGTATTCAAAAGAGAAAAGCGCGCTTCATTCCACAACATATCGTAGCAAGAGTCGTGATACGTCCAAAACGTATCTACTTTCCCGAACACTTTTGCTATTGTTTTACCTCTAACTTGTGTGTTTTGGCACTCCGTTCTAACTTGTGGCCATCGCGAAACCTATTTCGGCGACCAGAAACTCCGTTCTGGCACTCCGCCGGGACGGGGAATTGGAGGAGATCATCGCCATCATCATCACCGACGCTTATCCATCGACCATCCATGTTTCCCCCATCCATGTGTGAGTAATTCCCTGCTGTAGGCTGAGGGGGATGGTAGGGATTGGATGAGATTGTTCATGTAATAAGTTATAAGATCATTAGGGCATGGTGCCTAGTATCCGTTGTTAGTACTTATTGATGTTGTTGCAACTTGTTGAGCTTAATGCTTGTCACTAGGGCCCGAGTGCCATGATTTCAGATCTGAACATGTTATTGTTTCATAATGATATGCACTGTTTATTGATCATACCTGCAAGTTGTATACACATATTGTTGTCCGGAACCCGAGGTCCCAAAGTGACAATAATTGGGACAGCCGAGGGGAATGGCTGCGATGTGAGGATCACATGTGTTCACGGCGTGTTAATGCTTTGCTCCGGTACTTTATTAAAAGGAGTACCTTAATTACCAGTAGATTCCCTTGAGGCCCGGCTGCCACCGGCTGGTAGGACAGAAGATGTTGTACAAGTTTCTCATTGCGAGCACGTACGACTATATACGGAACACATGCCTATGTTTACTTAGTACTTGGATGCTTTATCATTATTATCTGCAATGCCTATGTCTTGATTATTATATGAGCTATCTTATCCATGCAGCGCCCGTTCATCCATCCCTATGCCTACAGTGTTTTAATCCTACTGTTTACTGCAATCACTATTGCTGTCATTACTTCACTGTTGCTATTATTTCACCGCTACTACTGCTATAAAATTGTTGCTACTGATAATCTGTGTCGAGCAAGACTATTCATAGGTGCAGCTGAATTGACAACTCCGCTGTTAAGGCTCTCAAGTATTCTTTGGCTCCCCTTGTGTCGAATCAATAAATTGGGTTTTACTTCCCTCGAAGACTGTTGCGATCCCCTATACTTGTGGGTCATCAAGTCGCCATGGGGGGAACCCGCCATTGGCCGGGTTTGCCGCGGCAGCAGCAAAACCCGCCCCAGCAGAACCAGAATAATCAGCAGTACAACCCGCCCCTGCAATTTCTGTGGCTCAGCAGATAGTCAATAGATCGCGAGCGGAAGAAGTGCAGCTAATGCAAACCCGGCAGTACCTGCCGCTGGAGCACCACAAGGAGGGCCGGGTCCCGTGCCAGCAGCATCTGCAAGCTCGCCGGGTAACAAATCTTTTAGCAAGTTCTTCCACTTTGGCGGGTCCCAAGTGTCTTTCAGATGCCATTAGAGCAGAGCCTTTCCCTGAGAAGTTCAAGGAGCCAAGCAAGATTGCCAATTATGAGCCGAGCACAGACCCGGCGAGTTGGTTGAGCAGCTATGAGATGGCGATGTGTATACGCAATGCCACAGAGAACGTTTGTGCAAAGTATATGTATTTGATGATGAGTGATGGTGCAGCAAAGTTGTGGTTCAAGAATCTGCCAGAGAAATCTATCAATTCTTGGGATGAGTTGAAAACAATTTTCATCAAGCACTTTCAGGGCACGTGCAAGCGTTTATTTTCCATTGAAGATCTTGATCGTTGCGTACAGAGGAAGGGCGAGTCAGCTCGTCACTGGATGGGCCGGGTCACGGAGATCCTGCACTCTTCATCAGGTATCGAGCCCAAGGATGCAATTTCATCGATGGAGAAAACTTGCAAGTACGCTCCCTTGGTCCAGAAGCTGGGTCGCATGAAGGAAGGACACCGGGTTAAGCCCGTTACTATGGCAGAGTTGATGGATGCGTGCAACAGACACGCAGCCACGGACAAAACCCAGGATGATAGTGAGGAAGAAAAAGGGAAAGGTGCTGCGAACAATGGAGGAAAGAACAATGGCCCGGGAAACAATAACAACAACAATCAGAACCAGCACAAGCGTGGGCATCAGGAAGGAAACTCAGAGCTAGTTGCAAATGCAAATGCCGGGTTTCAGAGGCAAAGGATGGACGGGAATTATCAGGAAAACAGAGGTTATCAGGGAAATAATGGGAGTTACGGTGGTGGAAATAGTTATCAAGGAACACGCCCAATGAGCACTGAAGAGGCCTTCAGGATGCCGTGTCCTCGTCATAGCAAGAACGGCAGACCCGCCAATCATTCATTGGCCCAGTGTGTAGATTTGAACAGGTGGAAAAACAATGAGATTCAGAGAGCTCTGCAAGGAGCAAACAGGAGTGGAGGACCCGGCCCGAGTGCTAACCCGGCTGCGGGGCCTCTAACTGGAGCAAACGCGGTACCAACTGGAAATACAGGACCCGGCCAAAATACAGGTAATCAGGGTGGATTCTCGAACCAGCCGAGGCAACTTGGCCAATATCATATATATACCAGTGGCACGACCAAGAGAGAGAGAAAGATAGTCAAAAGGGCAGTTAATTCAGTGGCTGTAGGGGTACCAAGGTATTTGAGATGGTCAGAGCATACTATTACTTGGAGCAGAGCAGATCACCCGGATGTGGTGGAGCACCCGGGTCTGCTTGCGTTAGTTGTGGCTCCTCAAGTTCATGGCTTTGAGTTAAAGAAGGTTTTGATGGACGGTGGCAGTAGCATTAATATCTTGTACTGGGAAACATTTATGCGTATGGGTCTGAAGGAGTCACAGTTGCAGAAAACGTCAACAATATTTCATGGTATAGTTCCTGGGAAGTCAGCTACACCAGAGGGAAAAATTTCATTAGAGGTTGCTTTTGGCGAGTCTATCCATAACTTCAGGTCAGAGTGGCTCACTTTGAGGTGGTGAAATTTCCAAGTCCTTATCATGCGTTGTTTGGAAGGCCGGCTTTTGCCAAGTTCATGGCAAGGCCGTGTTATGTATACTTGCAGTTGAAGATACCGGGTCCCAAGGGGATCATTACTATTCATGGTAACAGAGAAATTGCAGCAGAATGTGACGAGGGAGATGCAGCCCTGGCAGAGCGAACTTGTGCTAGAGAGGAGTTGAAAGCTTACAGGTCTAATCTTGACCCGCAGGACAACAAGCGCTCAAAAAACCAACAACAGAAGATGACAGGGCAAAGTTTAAAGCAGCAAAGGATACTAAGATGGTGGATTTTGTGCCTGGGGATTCCTCCAAGCAGTTCGCCATAGGGACCAGCCTAACTGATAAATAGGAAAGCGCGCTCATCGAGTTCATCCGTGAGAATCGGGATGTTTTTGCGTGGACACCTAGTGACATGCCAGGCATTCCGACTGAACTCGCTGAGCACCGTTTACATGTTGATCCAAAGGCAAGGCCGGTGAAACAAGGTTTGAGAAAAATGAACGCAGAGAGAAGAAAAGCTATAGGAGAGGAGATAGCCCGGTTATTGGAAGCCGGCTTTATCATGGAGGTTTTCCACCCAGAGTGGTTGGCTAACCCGGTTTTGGTTCTGAAGAAAAATAATGAGTGGAGGATGTGTATTGATTTTACAAGTCTCAACAAGCATTGTCCAAAAGACCCGTTCGCACTGCCGCGCATCGACCAAATTGTTGACGCAGTGGCAGGCAGCGAGCTCTTGTGTTTTCTGGACGCATATTCAGGTTATCATCAGATCAAGCTTAACAGGCAGGATTGGGAAAAGACATCGTTCATCACCCCCTTTGGTGCTTTTTGTTACAAGACCATGACTTTTGGGTTGAAGAACGCAGGGCAACTTATCAGAGGTGCATTCAAAATTGTTTTCATGATCAGATTGGGCGCAATGTGCATGCTTATGTGGATGATGTGGTGATCAAGTCAGAAAAAGCCGGGTCATTTATCAGTGACCTTACAGAAACATTCAAAAATTTGAGGAAGTACAAGATGAAGCTCAATCCTACAAAGTGCGTGTTTGGAGTTCCAGCAGGAAAATTGCTCGGTTTCATTGTGTCAGAGCGTGGAATTGAGGCAAACCCGGAAAAAATCAGAGCCATCCAAGTTTGAAAAAACCTGAGGAATTGGCAGATGTTCAGAAGTTGACAGGATGTGTGGCTGCGCTAAGCCGGTTTATATCCCGGCTCGGAGAAAAAGCAATACCTTTGTACAAGTTACTGAAGAAAACAGACAATTTTGTGTGGAATCAGGAAGCAGACGAGGCATTTGAAGCTCTGAAGAAACAATTATCAAAGCGCCAGTTCTGGCGGCCCCGGGTCCCAAGGAACCCATGCTGTTATACGTCGCTGCCGGGCCTCAGGCTGTGAGTGCTGTGGTGGTGGTCGAGCGTAAGGAGGAAGGCAAGGAAAACCCGGTTCAGAGGCCGGTCTATTATGTTAGTGAGGTGTTATCAGAAGCAAAGCAGCGCTATCCGCATTGGCAGAAGCTAGTATTTGGTGTTTTCATGGCAAGTAGAAAGTTGAAACCATATTTTCAGGAGCATCCAATCACAGTGGTGAGTTCAATACCCTTAGCAGATATTATCAGGAATTCAGAAGCTACAGGAAGAATTGCCAAGTGGGCAATAGAGATGGGGCCTTACCACATTGACTATGTGCCTCGTACAGCTATCAAATCGCAGGCATTGGCGATTTTCTTAATGATTGGACACAGTTGAGTGCACCACCCTTGCGCCGGGTCTCAAGCCTTGGGTTATGCACTTTGACGGGTCTAAGCAAGCACAAGGTTCAGGAGCTGGAGTTGTGTTAACTTCTCCCAAGGGTGATAAGCTGAGCTATGTTTTGCAAATTCACTTTGATTGCTCTAACAATGTGGCAGAATATGAGGCCTTGTTACATGGTTTGCGTATGGCAAAGGAGATGAGCATCAAGCATATTAATTGTTATGGGGATTCAGATCTTGTGGCACAGCAAGTTTCAGGAACATGGGATAGAAAAGATGCGACAATGGCGGCTTACAGGAGAGAGGTGGACAGGGTAGCCGGGTTTTTCTCAGGCTATCAGGTGGATCATATTGACCGCAGGAAAAAATGCTGCAGATGCTTTGTCAAGACTCGGCTCACGCAGAGAGCCGGTTCCACCTAACGTTTTCTTGGACGAGCTATGGACTCCATCAGTCAAGCCTCAGGGCGTAGAGGAACTGGCGGGTCAGGAAGACCCGGATTCGCAATTGGTAGCAGCAACTCATGAAATTCCAGAGTGGACAGAACCTTATTTGGCGTATCTTTTGCGTGGAGAGCTGCCAGAGCAGGAAGTTATATCCCGGCAAATTGTGCGCCGGGCTAAGGCCTACGTAGTTATTGATGGCGAGTTATATAAGAGAAGTGTTTCTGGAGTATTTCAGAGATGTGTGTCTGGAAAGGAAGGCCGGCAAATTTTGAAAGAGATTCATGAGGGAGATTGTGGTCATCATGCTTCAACAAGGTCTTTAGTAGCAAAAGCTTTCAGACACGGCTTCTTCTGGCTCACAGCTCAGGCAGATGCAGAGCGCTTGGTGAGTAGATGTGATGGTTGCCAAAGATATGCAAGGCAAATTCATGTGCCGGCTCAGGAGTTGCGAACAATACCCTTGACTTGGCCCTTTGCAGTTTGGGGGCTTGATATGGTGGGTCCTTTTAGCATGTCTCCTTGCAAGAAAACCCACCTCTTGGTTGCCATTGATAAGTTTACAAAGTGGGTTGAGGTGATGCCTGTTACTAATTGTGAAGCAGCTACAGCAGTCAAGTTTTTGAAGCAGATCATACACAGGTTTGGGTATCCTCATAGTATCATCACAGATAATGGTACTAACATGTCCCTTGGTGAGATGGCAAAGTTTTGTGGAAATCAGGGTATACGTTTAGATGTTGCTTCAGTTGCTCATCCACAGGCCAATGGACAAGTAGAACGAGCAAATCAGGAGTTGCTTCGAGGTTTGAAACCACGTCTCCGGGTCCCGTGTCTCAGAGCCGCTGGAGCGTGGGTTGAGGAGTTGCCATCAGTAGTTTGGGGAATCAACACAACACCAAACAGATCCACAAAGATGACCCCTTTCTTTATGGTGTATGGGGCAGAGGCAGTTTTGCCAAGTGATATAATTCATGACTCGCCTCGCGTGGCGGCTTACGTTGAAACAGAAAATGAGCAGACCCGGCAGGATTCTGTGGACCTGCTTGAGGAGAACAGAGAACAAGCACTGGAGAGATCAGCAGTATATCAGCAGATTTGAGGCGGTATCATAGTCGCCGGGTTAAAACTCGCACTTTCCAGGAGGGAGATTTAGTGCTGCGATGGGTGCAATCCAAGAAGGGATGCACAAGTTATCTCCCCCTTGGGAAGGGCCCTTCATCATAAGCAAGAAATTGAACAATGGTTCATATTATTTAGTGGATGCAAGAGAAAAGTCCGAGTCTGTGAATGACACATCGCACTCTACCTTTTCATTGGAAGAGCGTGAGAGGCCATGGAACATTGCCAGCTGCGCCCATACTATACTTAGCATGAGAAAGAGATATGAGATGTAAAACACGATGTAACAGGCAGCAGGTTTCAGACGCGCTCTTTTCCTTACCAGGGTACCTAAGGGGACTGGAAGGTTTTTAATGAGGCGGCTTGCTGACCTAACCTTTTCTATCAATAAAGTGAAGGTTGAACAGAAATTTGTGTTCTTTCAGTTTCTTTTTTTATGTTTGATAGTAGTGTTGCATAGTTCTATGTTAAGTTTGGTCTTGGGGGCTTGTCCTTGGGGCTGTCCCAAGACCCGGCTTTTTACGGTCATCCGGGTCTCGATGTTTTGTGACCCGGCTGTGCAGTTTTAGCTTCAGTATTTTGGATTCAGAAGTATGAAGGTGTAGTTTACATTTTAGTTGTTTATGTTTTTGTCATAGAACAAGTGCATAGTTATCTTTGAGGACGCCCAGAGAGCGTGTCCCACCAGTATGAGGATCAATGGGGTAATGTTGCATAGTTAAGCCATTACTTTATAAACATTGATCCAGGTCTTGGGGGCTCTTACTTCAATAGTTTGTAGCTGCAATCCCAAGACCCGGCTTTATGCCACTAGTTTATTCTTGGTTATCTTGCTGTTGAGCTGATGTGACTCGCAATTTTATGGCCTGATTGCTCACCTGGAAATTCAATCAACCATGAAGCCCATTGGGACTTGGTTCGACCCTGTTTTTCTCAGAGAAGTAGCGACAGGGTATCCATGCGAAAGCCGGCTCACAGTTAAAGAAATCAAAAGGGTCATCAAAACCACAGAAGAGGCATATTTCAAGCAAAAGTTTGAGAGTAGCATAAAAGTTTCATCAGGTGCATAGGCGCACCATCACAGGCATAGTGCAAACAGTGCTAAAGTTATTACAATAAGTGCCCAAAGGGCCGAATAAGATTGTTTTCTTGCAGAGATAAAGCATCTGCGTAAGTTTTCAAGCTCGGCTTCAGGAGCCGGGTCACGGGGAGGAGAGCCGGTTGGTTGTTCTTCGACGGTCTTTGCCGGGTCTCTTCTTCGGCGGCCGCCGGGTTAGCCTCTGGCTCCTTGGTCTCGTCGGTTTCTTTGGCCTTGGTCTTGCGCCGGGTGATTTTTCGAAGTGGCTGGAAGAAGTTTTCATCATCTTCTTCAGCTATCGCCCGTGACGGAGGAGGAATAACTGGCGTAGAGGAGCTGGGAGCAGTGGAGGTACCAGGAGCATTTTTGCCGGGTCAATGGAATCCTTATAGCTTTGGAGGAGATCGACGCGTTGTGGCTCGTCATCCATGATCTCTTCATCATTTTCAGTATATCCAAGCTGCAAAGTGGTGAGCTTCATCTTGCTGGCAATTACAGTGGCAACGTGCCGGGTTTGCTTCACAACCCGGGCGTAGCACTTCTTATCGAACTCCTTGCCATCAGTGTCAAACTGAGGAAAGCCCTTCTTCAGTGGAGCCGGGTTTAGCTGGGGATGGTAGGCCTTTGCCAAGGCAAGACCTCGCATCACCCCGGCCCTGCAAGCTGATCTCTTGAGCAGATGGATCCATTGTGGCATTGTTGACAGATGCCCAAGGACTTCAGTGTACTTGCTTGGCGGGTTCTCCCAGAGCCTAGCGGCTTTGATGACCTCGCAGCTGCCAAAGTACAGCTGACGTGTCAGCGTGTACATGCATTTGATCTTCTCTGCAGCGGTTTTGCGGAGGTTCCCATCACGAGGGCCTGTGTAAGGAAAAAGAACAGTGAGATTTCAAAAACCGGGCTTTGCTTGCAGTTCAGTTGAATTCAAAGGAGTAGTGCTTACCCACTAAAGATTCAACCATAGAGGTGATCATTCTTTTTAGCCGGGTCAGCTCGTTGTTGGTTTCATCCAGCTGCTTCTGCAGGGTCTCCTGTTGCTCCTGGAAGTTCTCCTCGTTCTCCTGCATGTCCTTCTTCAGATCAGAGTTTTCTTGCGTCAGAGCAGTAATTTTTCTTCTAAGGCCTGGAGTTGAGCTGAGTGATCAGCCCGGGTCTCAGATTCAGTTTTGGCAGCGTCATGAGCCGGGTGATTTCAGCCTGGGCCTTGGCATGGTCTTCCTGTTAAGATGCAAAAAGTTATGTTAGTCCCAGGTCGCCGCAGGCGTGCAACCCGGCACTTGGGGGCTACATGCGCAAAAAGTCTGAAAATTTTTAACTGTAAGTCCCAGGTAGCTGTGGACAGCTAACCCGGCACTTGGGGGCTACTCAGTTTGAAGTTCAATTGTTCAACGTAATAAAGAAGTCCCAGGTTGCTGCAGGCACACAACCCGGCACTTGGGGGCTACAGTGTTCAAAGTTTGATGTGAAAATGGGCAAGTTTTAAATGATGGAAGTTTTTTAGTCCCAGGTTGCTGTAAACAGACAACCCGGCACTTGGGGGCTACAGGTTTGAAGTTTTTACCTAAGGAATGCATATTGTAAGCACCAAGCTCATCACAAGTGATGAACTTAGAGCTTGGGGGCTACTCAGGGTATAGTTATGCAAGAAAATATACAGGCAAGAAGTAAAAAGGGTACCTGATATCGTTTTTGAATTAGGGCGACCAGTTCTGTCTCCAGGGTCTTGTGTTGAGCAAGGCGAGAAAAATATTCGTCGCAAAGTGCTGGAACGGACATGGCGTCCAGAGCCGGTGAATTTGAGGAGGAAGCCGGGTTCTTGTCCTTGGCAGGAGTTGCCGGGTCAGCATCTGGGGCTGGCACCTTGGCAAGAGTCTCAGGAGCATTTTGTACTGGAACGTGCCGGGTCCCAGTAACCTGCACTTCATCTTCTTTAGTCCCAGAGCCTAACCCGGGCGAGTGAGCAGCTGGGGAGGATTCTGGCACCGGGTCAACAATATTTTTTGGAGAAGCCGCGGGGGTTGCTTGCTCCCTTGGCTCGTCTTTGTCCTCCGGTTCTTCAATATGTGCCTCCATAGGAGAAGGCTCTGTGGTTGCTGGAGGAGGAGACGCCGCGGGAGGAGATTCCGGGTCTTCATCCATAAAAGCTCTGGCACTGGAACAAGATAGTGTCTTAGTTAAACAAGAAGAAGTAAAGTATAGAGGTATGGAAAAGATGTGTGAAGTATTTCTAACCCGGCGTTGATCTGGAAATCCTCGGGTGTGCTAACACCATCCGAGGAAGAATCTGACAAACGAGATGGTTTAGGAACCCGGATCTTGCCAGCTAAAGGGAACTGTTTGCTGGGCGTCTTCTGGATGGATTTGGCCCAGCTTGATAAAGAGCGTTGAGGGATACCTGGGCTCAGGGAAGCTTGGCTTGTAGAAGACCGGGTTCGGCGTCTCTTGTTCGCCTCAGCCTCCTTCTCAGCCTCCTTTTCCTATGTTTATGCTTAAGTTTGAGATGAGTTCATCATGAAAATTGAGAAAAGAGAATGTGGTACCTTGGCAATGGTGGCCCGGGTCCTCTTCTGAGTAGGAGTGCAGTAGTTTGGGGACCCGGCGCTACGTCAGAAGCCGGGTCAGTGGGGCCTGGAATAAAATTTGCCGGGTTATCAGTAGAGGTGTCCTTGTTGGGGACTTCGTTGTTAATCAACTGGAGGAAGAGCCGGCCTACGGAGTCTAGCTCACCTTCTTCTTCTTCTTCGTCGTCTTCACTTTCTGTGTCCTCCCCATCAGGAGAGGATGTAGGGGTAAAATCCACGCTCCACCACTTGGAGTCCTGAGAAAAAGCAGTCATAAATAACAGTCTATGGATGAGTTTACCGGGTTAAAGTAAGCAAAATGATTGAGTATTGGCTTTACCGTGGGGGGTTTGTTCTTGGCACTAAATGGGGCGAGCCCGTTCAGTGCAATGGCATCTTTCTTTTCGCCAAGCAATCTCTTGGCATTCTTCACGAGCTGATCATCAGTAGCGTCATCTCAGAGTAACGCATATTGTCTGTGGTTTCACCAGTGTACTGGCAAATTAGCCGGGTCCTGATGCTGAGTGGCTGGATGAACCAACCGATCCAGCACTTGACCAGATCTGTGCCCTTGAGGCCATGGGCGAGTAAAGCTCTGGCCCGGCGAAGGTGGGCTCGAGCTTGACCCGCTCGGCGTCATCGGCATAACTGTTCATTTTGGCTTCATATGTTAAGCCCGAGTTCCGGAAAGCCGGGTAACGGGCGTCGTCAGATTCTGGTGAAGTGTCCTTGCAGTAAAAATATGTGTTTTGCCACCCCTTGGGATGGCTGGCTAGAAGAAGAGCCGGGAAATCGCATTCCCTTCGGCGCTGGATTGCAACTCCCCCATATGGGAGTACTTGGTCCTTGCGAGAGGGGTTGCAGTAGAAGAATCGAGGAACAGCTCGAGGCTTGGAGCCATTTGCGATAATCTTCACAGAACACCACAAAGTTGCTGATGTTCAGCATGGAGTTGGGCGCGATGTCTTGAGGCCTAAGGCCGTAGTACTTCAAGACCCGGCGAAAAAACAGGGAACCCGGGGGGCGAAGGCCGCGCTGAACATGGTCGAGGAAAACCACCACTTCACCTTCCTTGGGGCTGGGGCGGATTTCTTCTCCAGCAGCACGCCATTGAATCTCATCTTTGGAGGGAGCTCGCCGCAGTTCACGTATTCTTGAAGCATCAAGTTCGTCACCGTGGATTTGGTCCAGTTGACCTGAGTAGCAGCGGGGGCGGCGGAGCCAGATGCACCGGCGTGGGTGCTGTGAGGCTTCTTTGCGAGCTTCTTCGCCGCACGGGGAGCTCCGGCCTTCGCTTTGTCCTTCACCATGGCTGAGGAGCTTCGAGTTCCTGGCGCAACAATGGAGATGTGAAACCCTAGTTCTAGATGTAGATGCGTGGAGAGGGAAATGCAAAGCAAATCTGGACGAGATTCAAGTTGGAATCAAGTGCGGAGCACGGATGTGTGGGAATCGTACCTGTGGATCTTCTTGCAGGAGATTGGAGGCTCGATTTGAGATTGGATCCGCGGCTGCTACAGTGCGGCGCGAGGAAGAAGATGAACTGAATGGGGAAAGTGACCGTGGTGTCTCTTGGTCTCCTATTTATAGGCACAGTAAAAACCCTAGGGGTGTTGTGGTAAAAAGTGAAGAGATAAGGATCTTTGACTAAAAGTCAACGACAAACGGAATGAGATAATTACGGAGTATTAAATGATAAGATCGTGATTAAGATGGATAAGGATGGATTTCAGTTGGGCGATAATTTTCACTAAGTGTCGAAAGTGAAACCCGGGCGTGTGAACCCGGCAAGAGATAACCGGGTTACGGCGTGAACCGCCAAAAGACTGGCCAAGCAAAGGAGAAAAGAGACATGTTCTGATATTAAATTTGTTATGTGTTATTTTATGTTTCAGGTGATTAACCCGGCTGGCCAGGATATCAGTTCTGCTCAAAGAAGCAATATTCAAGAATAAGAAGCAGAGCATGCCAACCTGGCAACCAGGTTAATCTGGGGGCTACTGATGGGGGGATGATAACCCGGTAGGCCCATGAAGAGGGAAGCATGACCCGCCAGGCAGGAGGCCCGGCCAGGCCAGCTAACCATCAGCATGGGCCGGGTTATGTTGCTGGGCCAGAGGCTTTGGCGGTAACCCGGTTCAGGAAGGGAAGTTTCTAGAAGACCAGAGGCGGTTCGGACTTGGAGGACACGAAGGCTAGAAGAGCTAGAATAGGATCCGAGTCTGGGTAGAGCCCGGGTTCGTATTGTAAAGTGCCAGGAGACCCGGTCGTCTATATAAACCGGTCCCTGAGCCCTAGTTGAGGAGAACTTTACGATCCAAGCTTAGGCGAGAGAACCATCGAGAGAAACACCACAACCTTGTAACCTAGATCGAGATCCGGCTCTGTTGTCGTAGCCGGGTTATCGAGATCGAGATCAATAACAAGATAGCAGGAAGTAGGTCTTTATCTCCAATGGAGAGGCCGAACCTGGGTAAACCCTTTGTCCCTGCAATGCTAAACAATCTCCCAGACGCCAGTGTCGCCTTGCCCATCAACTCAAGCTACCCCAAAGTAGCATCTGCCGTGTTATCTACCCCTCGACACCAGTTGTACCTGGAGAGATGCGCTGGAGGAGCCCGAAGGCACCGTGTCGGAGGAGCAGGGCGGCGAAGAGGAGGCAAGAGCGGCCCTGGAGAGCACGCCGAGCGGACAGGAGCACCATCGAGCGGCGGCATCGGCCACCACACGGTCACGCCAAACCGCACGGTAACGAAGCGGCGAGGAGGAGCAGGACCACGGGGTGTCGACGAAGAGGTTGTGGACCACGTAGAGGGAGAACAGGACGCGCGGCGGCGCGGCAATCGCACCGGCGACTGAGCCGGACGCCATGTCTAGGGTTAGCCTCGGCGTCGCGCTCGAGTGTGGAACGCTAGGCGTTGATGGGGATCAGACGGAGTGGTCCTAGGCGCAGTTTACTCAGTGCGTGGTGGCGGCGGATACGGCCGCCGTGGCCGGGACGTCGGCAGGCGGCGGCGGCGGCATCGCAACTAGTTTAGGCTAGTGAGTGCTATTAGGCCCAATTGGCTCATTTAAAAAAAACGTCTTGATCCCCTTTTTCGTCTCAAGCTCGCTCCCTGACTCTATCCCGCCGACGTCGCCACCTGCTGCTCCGGCCGGCGATGGCCAGCTCCGGCGCTTCCGCATGCTGGTTCCGCTCCGCCTAGACCCCCTTCACCGATTTCCCTCCGCCGATTCGTTCCTCCGTTCCCACAGTTAACTCCGAGGCTAACCCTAGCCGCCATGGCTTGGGTCGCCGGCGCGGCTCCGGTGTCCCCGCGCCTCCGGATGCTCTTCATAGGCGTCAGCTACTCCCTCTTCCCCTGATCGGTGCTGCTTCTGGACGAGTGTTGTGGCAATGGTGGTGAGTTGTTGCTGCCCGGCTACGACTACGGTTCTGCTGCTGTACGGTAGATCCTCGGCCCCCCATGCCCTCTCTCATGCTCTATGATCCGGCCGTTGTGCCATCGAAGCAGGTAGTTTTTACTGGCTCAGCCTCCATAACCTGATATAAGAGGTTAATGTTCTATTTCAAAGCTCTGTCACCAAACATTTTTAATTTCACAACTTTTATCAGACTGGAAAAAATGTGATGCAATATTGACTCTCTGATTTGTGTGATGTTCTATAGCTTTGAAGTGTCATTTGTACCCTGAAGGTGTTCATAAAAAAATGTGACTTGAATAAAAAAAATCATTCTTCGGAGAGCAATTGCAGGTGCATACATAATTACATATTTACTGGTTTACATAAAGCCCCATGGAAACCAAAATATATGGGCCCATGCTTAGGGTTTTGCATATCATGTATATTGGCTAAAAACTAGCTTCAATAGGTAGTGGCTTAATACTGCAGTGAGGAGGTGAAAGCTGTTATTTCATCCCCTGTTTGATTTGGATATGTTCTCTTAGTTATGAAGGTCGCTTACTAATATTTTCCATTTTCTTCTCATTTTGATCCAGCAATTGACACTGTGATGTGACGTTATTATGCAAATCATCTGCTGTCATGTGAGCAATGCATGCTTATATTATGCTCCAAATCATTGACAAATGAAGTCAGATTACATATATGGTAGCCTTATTTCCTTTCTTTTGTTATGATCACTGAGGCTCGAGTGGATTATTGTAGCCTTATTTCCTTTCTTTTCTTTAAGCGGAAAAACATATTGATTTCTAAACCACCTCGATTATTTGAGATCTAGATTTTGTACAGAATTAGTTACTAACTTTTAGGTTTGAGAAATCCATATCTCGATGTTCCATCATATTTTATGAATGTACAAGACTAATTGTTAGATATGTCATACCCATATTAGCTTCTCCGCCATGGTTGATAACTGAAGTTATAAAAGGCCATAAGCATGGATAAGAGACTATTTTTACCTAGCTAGGAAAATCATGTGCTTGAAACTGCAACTTGTTTTTATGACGTAATCTCACATTCCTTACATTCACAGGTGATACTTATGTCATGTTATAACTTGTGTGTGCAGTTGCTAACTTCCTATTGCCAGGTTTGACATCATAATATATGTCATCTGAGGGAAGACGCCAGAGGTAAATACACATGTCTGCAAAATGGTTCATACCTATTCTATACATGCTGCTAAGCTGAAACCTTTACTATTTTGCTGCTTTGCTTCACTTAAAATGTTATCATACATCCAGCACTTTTAGGTTATGTTTACGTCTCTTTTTATCTGATTATATCATCTGATCACATTAAGGCTGTTGCTATTTGCGCTACCACTTTCGTGCAACCTTGCATTTTCTATTATGGATGCTTTTACCATGGTGTTTGTAACCATATTACATTGGCATGGCATAGTTTTTTGTGCAAAATGGCTGTCTTCTTTTTCTGTTAAAAATGTGCGTTTATATCTTACAAACAGACTTCAATACCGCTGCAGGCAATACACAGACTTTGATTTTGGTAGTAGATTCTTGACATAGTTTCTCATGTCGTCCTCTTGAGGGTTAATTACCAACTGTATATACTCTTCAGTTTTCAGAGACATTGCAGTTAAATACACATCACTTCGTTATGATGGTGTCCTCTTGACTATCTGCAAATGCCAAGCATTGTCAGAAGATGTTCATGCTCACATGGATCATGGACTTAAAGAGATAATTTATATTGATATAACAGCTGTGATTTTGTTATCAGAATTATGTCTTGATTTTTGTTTGCAATCTATCTACCATTGTACATGTAAACTTGATGTTAGAACACAATGTATTATCATGTGTGTTTCTTGCTGTCAAATATATGCAAGATAGTCATTTTGTTGCGCTGTCCAATTATTTGTAAACTTTTTTTAAATGTGTTTGCTCAATGATGTGTTCTTAGAGCCTGTAACTCGAGATGTTTTAGCTTGCAAGTTCTCAAGACCTGGTAGATTGCTTTCATTTGCTGTGAGTAATTAAGTGCAGTTTGGTGTAACTACCTTTGGGGGCACTTTGCCAAAATGACCCAATAGCTATACACTTTAGGGGCACTTAACCAAACTACCCTAAAAGATCATACCTATTGGGGCACTTTGCCAAATTGCCCCTAATTGAAATCTTCTGGGGCACATTAGAAAGTGCCCCAACCAAAAGCCCCAAAATCTTGACTGTGGTGTAGTGAAGGCCTCGTGGACCACCGGCCTCTGCGGCTGCTGCGAGGACAACTACCACAGCTTTCTCCTCCGGTTCAACTACATCAGCTAGCTGCTAGCACAACTGCTTTTGGTTCGCGTGGACGAGAGCATGCAGCCGTGAACTTGTGAATTGTGATGACCGGCGTATGTTGTTCTTGCAGGCTGCCTGACGTTCTTCTGCCCGTGCGTCGCCTTCGGGAGGATCGCCGAGATCGTCGACCACGGAGCCACATGTGAGTTTTTTGTTCTAAACCATTGTCCATGGTGCGAGTCGCCGAGATCGCCGTCGGGTGCATCTCTGTAAATGTAAATAGATTGCTGACTTGGCGTGAATGAAATGAACTGGCTCACTCAGCGTGCTGTGTGAGCGGGACGCTATACATGGCGCTGGCCTCGCTGACGGGGACGGGCTGCCTCTACTCCTGCTGCTACCGCTCCAGGCTGCGGGAGCACTACGGGCTCAAGGAGAAGCCCTGCACCGACTGCTGCGTCCACTGCTTCTGCGCCCTCTGCCAGAGTACCGCGAGCTCAAGAACCGCGGCTTCGACATGGCCATCGGTACCTTACCTCCTTCATCCCTTCGCCATTGACGTGTTTTCTTTTGGAGCTAGCTGCTTAGCAATGTGTAGCATGAGTTTTAAGTTCTTGTTTGTTGGTGCAGAGTGGCACGCGAACGTGGAGAGGATGGGGAAGAGCGTTGTGACCGTCGCGCCGCATACGCACCCGGGGATGACTCGTTAGCTTCTGCATGATGTCTCCGTCAGCTTCCAGCTCAAGGGAAATAATATCAGCCACCAGCTTGGACTTCGGTCTTCTCGACAGTTTGTGTCTGTGTTCGTGGCTCTCTGTTGCAAGTCGATTTCCGTCCGTCCGTCCCCCATCCGCGAGTGATATTTTTGTACACATCTGAATAAGATCTACTGCACCCGATGTCTGAGTAGAAACAGAGCCGACCATTCCCTCATTACAAGTCACTGCATAATAACGCATTTAGTTCAGTTTACTCTTAAGCGTGTTCATTAAGTTAGACCGTATGGAGGTCGCCTCCTGGTTTGTAACTAAAACTTTGTTCCTTAAACTCCTCCTTATTTAATGAAATAAGGCAAGTCTTTTGCCTTTTTGTTCAATTTTTTTAAAAAGTTTGAGCGTACGTGTATGATCAACGTCGACTTCTAAAGTTATACTCTGCATATATCCCACGATATGGATGTTCAAACACAGTTATTCGAAAGGATAGTACTAGGCGTCCCCCGGGGGATCTGGGGGAAAAATCCCCCGGGTCCCCCTGCCGACACGTGTCCCCTCCCTGACCCCAGAATCCCCAATCCCGCTTTTGTTTCACTGAAGCAAAAACAGTTCGCGCGTAATAAGAATTTTATACTATTGTAGCAAAATGTCCAATTCCCACCAAAATCCCGCAAAATGCTTCTATGAAGCAAAAATGGTTCGTTTGTAATAAGAATTTTGTACTATTGTAGCAAAAGTCTAAATTTCTCTCAAAACGCACAAAATGCTTCTACGAAGCAAAAAAAGTTTCATTCGTAGCAAAAAAATTACTGCTCGTAGCGAATGCTTCTATGAAGAAAAAAGTTCTATTTGTAGCATTATTTTTGCTAATGTAACAAATCTGACGAGACCTTGCTGCTAACATTGGAGAACACCCCGACGCGGCGTCACCGATGCAGCAGCACCATGGTGGGCGCTTGCAGCAACGTGGATGGTCCGTGGTAGCATCCTCCTGCAGAACTCCGGCGAGGCATTGCCCGGTCGCACAATCGTAAATACTTTTACGGAGCAAAACGCGAGCCGTCGGTAACATCGATGCATGTCGTCGGTAGCAACGTCGCGATCCTCCTGCAAAACGCGCCCCCGGTAGCATTGCCGGCTCGTCGGTAGCAATGCCATGCACCGTCGGTAGCAACGCGCGAGACATCGGTAGCATCCGCTCGTATCATCGCCGGCTCATCGGTAGCAATGTCATGCGCCGTCGGTAGCATCGCCGTCTCATCGGTAGCAACGCCGCGAGACGTCGGTAGCATCCACTCGTATCATCGACGGATACCGTCGGTAGCATCATCGGCTCGTCAGAAGCAATGGCGAGCGCTGTCGGTAGCATCGGCATGGGCCGTCGGTAGCATCGTTGGCTCGTCGGTGGCAATGCCATGCGTCGTCGGTATCAACGCAGCGAGCCCTGGATACCGCTATTCACAAAAAATGTAGCAAACTACAAAACCGCTGTAGCAAAAAATAAATTGTGCTACTGTAGCAAACGACTTCGCCAGAGACATCGTCGGAGACCCCTGTAGCAAAATATTTATACTATTGTAGCAAAATAACAAAACTTTCATAGCAAAATGCATCGTACCAATAAAATTCTGCACGTGCAGTAGGCACGCAGCCAGTTTGTTTCCTTGATTAAGTTAGAAATTGATCGAGCTGCAGAACGTGGTCGTGGGATGGCGAGACATAATCGGATCATGGCTTGGTTCTAGGACGTGGTTGGACATGTTCCTTCTTAGTAATCCCTTTATATTTCAGTTAAGGTTGAGCAGAAAAGCTGGGCAGTTAGCGGCACAAAAACCTCTCTCTCTGCTCGTACGATTCTGAACTTAAGTGTTGTTTTCTGGTATCATTCAGTTTCAGTGTTCGGTAACGACAAGGAGGTGGGGTGGGTGGGGCGGCCAACACAGGTTGGGGAGAGGCGACTGGCCTCCATGGTCGTGGACGTCGGGGCGTGCAGGCGAGCTTGAACGAAGGCAGCAGAGCCGCCCACCGGAGTCAGCACCGCCGTGCCGCCTCGTGGAGCATTGGATTTCCGCCGCCGACGTCGGGTCCATCCCGGCCCTGGCTCCCCTGGCCGTGTTGGCACGTCCTCCACAACACTGCCCGCGAACGACGGCTGCAGGGCCAGTCCGCCACCGTGTCGGCGCCGCCGCGGAATCCGCGGATGTGGAGGCTAGGCTGAGGGAGCCTCGGCGGCGCCAGATGTCGTCGGGCAGGGGACGGAGTTCGTCTCGGGGGCGCACGAGGGCGTCGGCGGCACCGGCCGCAGGCCCGACGGGGAGCGCCGGTAAGGGCGACAGTGCGCAGCACGCCACGGCGCGGCGAGTCGTGCTCGTATTTAGCAAGGGCGAGCTAGCGACGGTCGGGAGGAGGCAAGCGATAAGATACGGAGAAGGGAACGAGTGGTTGGGGGAGCAGTTCGCGTGGACACGCGATCGAACGCAGGAGGCGGAGGACGCACGCGTTAGATCCCGGGGAAACAGAAGGGTTTTCCTATTCGAAACCGTGTCGAACCGCTACTTGTACTAAATCGGGCGCCAGGATGAGAATCCTCGTCGATTGGTGGTCGACGTCCTCAATCCTGAACGCGCAGATGCAAAAATTATCCCCCGATGGTACTTCCTTTTCCGGCTCGCGGGTAAGAAACGGACATGCCAGAGCTAATTAGCGCCTCATTTAAGAGTCCTGCGCTACCAAGGGATGCACGCTAGCTTTATTTATTCATTTTACTAGCTAAATGCTTCACGGTTGCCTAACCCAGGAACAAGATATGAGCATTTAGTTGAAATACCTATCTTGGCCCTCTACGCAAAGCACAGTAGTAATATGCATTTTAAAAATATAGTGATATCTCAAATTTAGTACAAAACATGAAAAACGATTTCAGCTGTTATACTTCAGTAATCTGATACTATGGATCCTAAATGCTGAAGGCTGGGGCATCCATTAAATTTGCACAAACCAATGAAGGATTTGTTGAAATGTATAATGAAATTTCTTTTGGATGATTTCTCAAAAGTGAGAAAAATAATGTCATGGTACCAGCTGGGCCTTCGGTCTTACTTGTCGCGAGTTTGTGTTTCTGTGACCATGTTCGTGCCTTTCTGTTGCAAGTCGATTCCCATTCGTACACCGCCATCCGCGGGTTATATTTCTGCACACGTCTGAATAAGATCTACCGATCAATCTCTAAGTAGAAATAGAGTGTCGGCCATTTCCTCATTACTTAGTCGTCACTCCACAATAATGGCATTATTCCAGTTTACTCTTAAGCGTGTTTATTAAGTGTGAGTGTGTATGATCAACGTCGACTTCTAAGCTTCTACTATCTAGATATGCATATATCTGGAAACTGTGTCAACCCGATACTTGTACTAGTATAATATACACAAAAGAGTAAACTACATATTAATGTTGGGATATACCTACTAGGGGTATCACCAGCATGGATCAATCCGGCTAGTCCAGGGTGGCCCGCAGTGGTGGTGAAGGCTTTGCCTACCGGGCGGCCCAGATAGCTGACGACCAAGGAAGGCGGATGCCGGCAAGGAGGAGGCCCAAGACTGAAGCCCATGAAGCCACCAAGACCAAGACGGAAGGCGGCATACTTGCCGGCTAGGTTTAGGACTCCGTATACTTGCTGGATACGTAATCACCTTGTAACCCTAGGTCCAGCCGCCTATATAAGCTGGACCTCGGGACGCCTTTAGGGCATCGATCAATCTACAACCAACTCATTGTAACCTGTTCACGGCGATATTGCCTTATAGTGAGTTATAGCAGCACGTAGGGCACCGCCACCGCCGTGGTGCCTGAAGCTGGGTAAACCGCCGTGTACAATCCCGACCTTGACGACGTCCACCTTCTTGCCCTACGTTCACCCTCGGCTAGCAGGACCCCGTCTCCTATCCAAGATGCCGATACGACGACAGTTGGCGCCCACCGTGGGGCCTAAGGCGTCAGGCGTCACGTTCCAGGCGGGAACCT
This sequence comes from Poa pratensis, assembly GCA_947311845.1. Taxonomy (NCBI): domain Eukaryota; kingdom Viridiplantae; phylum Streptophyta; class Magnoliopsida; order Poales; family Poaceae; genus Poa; species Poa pratensis. The sequence goes on from CAMZMU010000053.1 coordinate 37,508,782, forward strand.
TGGCGGCATCGGCGAAACAATCGCCGTCGGCCGCGCTGTTCGCTACGGCGACAACCACTACATCAGCTGCGACGAGTCCTACATCCCCGCAGACGACTACATTGTCGGATGCGGAGTTGTGCCGTTTGGCGGCGTCGATGTGTTCATCGGCTACACTTCTGAGGCGTATGGGTTGCCGCGAATTTATTCGCCATCCCACCCGCCCTACAATCAAGACGGATCTGAGTTTGCCTCCTCTGAGGAGTCCGCAGATTCAGATCTACACTTTGTCGGCATGACGGGACTGGGATCAGACTCCCAGCCCAACAGTCAAGATCCCGAATCTATTCTTCCTGCGCTCCAGGATGATGCGATGTCGGATGCCGGATCCAGATCTACCGTTCACGTCAACGTAGATTCTGATTCCGAAGAAGATTCTGCCAGCATGTTCGAGCAACGGGTCAAGCAGTGTTTTGTTACACCTGATCCTCCGCCATCTGAGGCGGCTACGGGCTCTCCGTCAACATGCAGCAGGTTTTTGTGGCGGATGTCACCGGTGCAGCCTCAGAGAAGGCGGCGGCAACTGACGCCGCCAACCTGGGGACCCCGGCAACCGATCCACAGTTTCCAGAGCCTCCTGGGGCTCCAAAGAAGAAATTCTGGAGAAGGGCGAGCCCAGCAAGATAGGGAACATGGCGGCCTGGCGGAAGTTCTTCACACCGGTGACGACAAAACCAACCGGCTGATTTGGAGAAACTTCGGAACACCTTGGTGGAGCAAACTGAGTACCTCAAAAACAAGCAAGCAGAGGTCCAGAGCCTCCTCGACGAAGCCAAGGAGGAAAACGCCAAGATAACCGCCAAGTGCGACCCCAAGCGCAATCTTTTCACCACCACCATTGCCCAAGCCGGCAGGACGGGGAGAGAAGAAAAAAGAAAGGCAGGGATCATGACACCTTCAAATCCCCTGCCCAAAAGCTTGGTTTCGAGTGGGCTACAGCGCCGCAGCGTAAGGACAAGAACGGGGACGTCATCCTCGCAACCCCTGTCCTCAACACTGCAGCCGCCTTGGACATCCTCAACAATGATGACTATGACAAGGACGAGAAGATCTACTACGCATCGATCCTTGCTCACAAAGCTCTAGAGCAGCAGGCCCGTGCTGATTCTCGCGCCGACATGGCGGACGCAAGGGGAGGAAAGTTGGAATCAAAATCCAACGCTTGCAAAGCTGCGGCCGGTGGCAACCCGAAGATCCGTCCGGCTCCAGTAGCCACGGAAAAGGGAAGGACAAGGAAAGACCCACGCAAATCACCACCTCCCAAAAGGCAGCGTGACGAGGCGTCCAGGACCGGCAACAGGCGCAAGGCCTCACCTCCTCCGCCTAGGCGGGATGAAGGCGGAAGCAGGGGCAGCAAGCAGCCGCCAAGGAGTGGCGGCAACCGCGACGACGCCCCGCCGCCAAGAAGAAGCAGGGACCGCACACAGTCCCCACCACCAGTGCCCAGGCACGAAGGCGGAAGCCGGGGACACAACAACGAGCCTAGGCACAGCCGGGCAGCGCAGGACGAGCCTCATGCGATAGATCTGGCAAACAGCTCAGTCCGCAAGACGCGAGACATCGTCTCAATGACATCAAGGCTGGAAAGCAAGATGCCTATCTAGGACCTGAGTGCTTTGGCCCAGCCATCCGCAACGTTCAAGTACCCGAGACATGACATCAGTGTCAAAAACTCATCAAAGGTACAATGGAGCGGACAAGCCAAACTCATGGTTGTCGGACTACGCGCTGGCAGTTGAAATTGCCGGAGGCAATGGCCTCGTCGCACGCTTCCTTCCCCTCATGCTGGAGGGGACAGCCCGAAGCTGGATCGAAAACTTGCCGGAGAAAAGCATTCATATTGGCATGACATGGAAAAGGTGTTCACGCAGCACTTCCAAGGCACGTACAAGCGACCCAATACATACACAGATTTGGTTCGTTGCGTGCAAAAGCCAGATGAAACAGCTACAAGCTTCTTGGCAAGGTGGATTCAAACAAAGGCAAGCTGCGAGAACGTAGACGACAATCAAGCAATCCATGCCTTCACCACAGGCCTCCTGAAGGGCTCAAGTCTCAGACATAAGCTCGTACGCATGCAAGTCAAGGATCTCGGAGTCATGCTCGAAGTAGCAGCCATGTACGCACAGGCGGATGATGATGCACGCGATGGAGATGGCGCACATGATATGGCGCCAAACAGGCGAGCAAGTCACAAACGCAAGGCTCCCCAGGATGACAAAGCCGGACCATCAAACGAGGTCGCCGCCGCCTTCGAAGGCAAAGGCGGCAACCGCAAGTGGAAAGGAAAGGGTAAAGATGGCGGCTCCAGCAAGCAGCGCCTGACGTACGATCAGGCGAAAGCCTTGCCCTGCCCAATCCACGCGTCCTTAGGCAAAGTCAACCACACATTAGGGGAATGCCGGTTCATGGAGGACTTCAAGAAGGACCCCGAGGTTGGCTGGAAATCAAAAAAGAGCAAAAAGGCTGAGAAGACAAAGAAGGAAGACGATGATGGGGCATGTCCATGTCCGAGGATGAGGAACCCAAGCTGATGCGCAAAGAAAGGAAATATCCCAAGGTACATGGCCAATTGGTGTGCTTCCTGGGCACTCCTTCGGCAAAAGAAGAAAAGGCGGAGATGCGCGAGCTAAACGCCACAGTACCAGACGTTCCCCAGTATCTAGACTGGTCAGAGGAGCCAATAACTTGGGATAGAGATGATCATCCAGATCACGTTCCTCACCCCGGCAAATACGCCCTTGTCGTCGACCCAATTGTCGATAACTTCAGGCTCACCAAGGTGTTGATGGATGGCGGCAGCAGCCTCAACATCATCTACGCGGACACTCTGAAGCGCATGAACTTGTCGGAAAGCCAGCTTGACTATAGCAAAGTCAAGTTTCATGGCATCGTTCCGGGAAAGCAAGCCAAGTCAATGGGAAGCATCAGATTGGAGGTTACTTTTGGGCCTGAGACAAACTACCGCTCGGAGTATCTCAGGTTCGAAGTAGTCCCCTTCAAAAGTGCCTACCACGCCATTTTTGGACGGCCAGCTTTCGCCAAATTCATGGCTCGCCCGTGTTACATATACAGCAAGCTGAAGATGCCGGGACCCAATGGTACAATTACCATCAGTGGCAACTTCAAGAAAGCAAAGGAGTGCGAGCGTGGCAACGCCGCCTTCGCTGAGGCAGTCCTCCACGCAGAGGAGTTAGCCATGTTGAAAAAGAGCTCGATACGTCGCAGTTGCCGGAGCATGTAAAGACCGCTGAGCAAAAGAACACTTTCAAGGCGTCCGAAGACACAAAGAAGGCGGATCTGGTCCCAGGTGACAGCTCCAAGCAAGTCACCATAGGGGCTGGCTTGGACGACAAATAGGAAAGCGCGCTCGTCAGGTTCCTCCGTGAGAATCAGGACATCTTTGCATGGTCATCAGCGACATGCCAGGTGTCCCGAGGGAACTTGCCGAGCACTCTCTTAACGTCTACGAAGGAGCCAAACCAGTGAAGCAAGGAATAAGGCGCTACGGTGAGAAGAAGCGGACAGCAATAGGGAAGGAGATCATCAAGTTGCAAGAAGCCAAGTTCATTAGGGAGGTAGTACACACTGATTGGTTGGCAAATCCTGTAATGGTTCCAAAACCTAATAAGGAAATGAGAATGTGCATTGATTATACCGGTTTGAACAAGTGCTGTCCTAAGGACCACTTTGCTTTGCCTCGTATAGATCAGGTCATAGACTCCACAGCCGGCTCCGAGCTGCTGTGCTTTTTGGATGCGTACTCCGGGTACCACCAAATCAAAATGCGAGAATCCGACCAAATCAAAACAGCGTTCACTACGCCCTACGGGACCTTCTGCTACATCACGATGCCCTTCGGTCTAAAAAATGCCGGCGCAACGTATCAGCGGTGTATGCAAAGATGCCTTCACGAGCAAATTGGCCGCAATGTTCACGTCTATGTTGACGACATTGCCGTCATGTCAAGAAAGAAGGCAGATTTGCTTGACGATTTGAGAGAAACCTTTGATAGCCTCCGGGTATATAGGATGAACTCAACCCGAAAAAATGCGTCTTCGGGGTTCCTGCCGGCAAATTGCTTGGCTTTATCGTTTCCGAACGAGGGATAGAAGTGAATCCAGAAAAAATCAAAGCGATCCTCAACATATCCAGGCCCAAGGACCTGAAGGACGTGCAGCGACTTGCCGGCTCGGCGGCTGCCGTCAGTCGTTTCATTAGCCGTCTTGGTGAGAAGGCACTGCCTCTCTACCGGCTTCTGAAGAAATCCGACAACTTCGAGTGGACAGACGAAGCAGACGCCGCCTTGCAGCAACTCAAGGACGCGTTAACGTCTGCTCCAATTTTGGCAGCTCCTCGTTCGCAGGAACCAATGCTGCTCTACATGCGCAACTAACTTGGTTGTTAGCGTGGTACTGGTTGTGGAACGCAAGACGGAAAATTCAGACTTGCCGGAACAACGTCCGGTTTACTTCATCAGTGAAGTATTTTCCGCCTCAAAACAGCGTTATCCGCATTACCAGAAGCTGGTCTACGGTGTTTTCTACGCCGCCAGGAAGTTAAGGCACTATTTCCAGGAACATTCAATAACGGTGGTGAGCAAGGCACCTCTGGGGGATATCATCAATAATACAGATGCAACAGGCCGCGTTGCCAAATGGGGCATTGAACTTGCCGCCTTCGACATCTGTATAACCCAGAACGGCCATTAAGTCTCAAGCCTTAGCAGATTTGTAGCTGATTGGACGGAGGCCATGGACGAAGTACCTCTCCCTGAAGATGCATACTGGATCATGCACTTTGATGGATCAAAAATGCTTCAGGGCTCGGGGGCTGGCATTGTTTTAAGAAACCCTCAAGGAGACAAGCTTAGTTATGTGTTACAAATTCACTTCAAGGCAACTAATAATGTTGCTGAATACGAAGCTCTCCTTCATGGTTTACACATTGCCAAGGAACTTGGCGTCCAGCGTGTCCTCTGCTACGGAGATTCAGACTTGGTGGCGCAACAGATACGTGGTACTTGGGACACAAAGAGCGAGACAATGGCGGCATATCGAGCTACCGTTGACGAATTCGCCAAGTGTTTTCTAGGCTACGAGGTCCGCCACATCCCAAGAGCTCAAAATGAGGCGGCAGATACACTTGCCAGAATGGGTCTGAACGCAAAAAGGTACCAAAAGATGTTTTCCTGGAACACCTACACAAGCCGTCAATAAAGGAGCAGACCTCCTTGACCCAGAATCGGCAGAACCAGTTGAATGCTAGCTATGCCGTCTACTTGGTAAAGCCGGATTGGACGACGCCATATTTGGACTTCCTGATCAATCAGGAGTTACCGGATGATGAGGTTTTGAAAAGGCAAATAATAAGAAGAGCCAAGGCATTTACAATAATCAAAGGCGAATTGTACAAGCGTAGCACCACTGGTGTTTACCAACGCTGCATTTCGCCCGAAGAAGGCAGAGAACTGTTGGATGAGATACATGCCGGCGTATGTGGACATCATGCTTCCTCACGCGCCCTTGTTTCAAAAGCCTTCCGACAAGGTTTCTATTGGTTGACAGCCAAGCAAGATGCAGAAGACATTGTTAAAAGATGCAGGGGCTGCCAACTTTATGCCAGACAATCACACATGCCGGCTCAAGAGCTTAAAACAATACCCATCACATGGCCTTTCGCAGTCTGGGGCTTGGACATGGTTGGTCCGTTTAAAACGGCGCCTGGTGGCTACACACATTTACTTGTGGCTGTAGACAAGTTCACCAAATGGGTTGAAGCTAAGCCTATCAAAAAGCTAGACGGCGCCACAGCCGCAAACTTTCTGTGGGGAATAATCTCTCGGTTCGGGGTGCCTCATAGCATCATCACCGACAATGGCACTAACTTGTCGCAAGGCGAAGTCGAGGAATACTGTTATAAGCATGGTATCCGCCTAGATCTAGCCTCAGTAGCGCATCCGCAGGCAAACGGTCAAGTAGAGCGTACAAATGGTTTAGTCTACAAGGAATCAAACCACGTCTCGAAGTACCATTGCACAGAGCGGCTGGGGCTTGGGTGGATGAATTGCAGTCTGTCCTTTGGAGTTTACGCACAACTCCAAACAGATCAACCAAGTTTACTCCTTTCTTCTTAGTCTATGGCGCAGAAGCAGTGTTGCCAACCGACATGATGTACGATTCTCCCAGAATTCAAGCCTACGTCCAGGAAGACGCAGAAGATGCAAGACAGGATGGCCTTGACCTACTTGATGAAGAACGAGATGTTGCCCTTGCACGATCCGCCATCTATCAGCAAAGTTTGAGGCGTTATCACAGCAGAAGGGTGAGGCAACGAAGTTTTAGAGTTGGTGACCTGGTTCTCCGCCTAATCCAAGATAGAAGGGCTTGCATAAGTTATCCCCGCCTTGGGAAGGACCTTTTGTGGTCAGTAAGGTGTTGCTCAATGGTTCTTATTACTTGGTCGACGCACGAGACGGATACAAGAAGAAGCGAGGTCGCAAGCGCAAAAGGAAGGTTGACGACAAGTACGAAGAAACCAAGCGACCTGGAACATTGAGCAGCTACGTCCTTTTTACACTTAGCAATTTCCACATTGTAATAAGTACTATATGATTATGAAATAAAAGTCTGTGGTTTGCTCATTCAGTTTTGGGATCATGCCATCTTTTGTCTTTTCTCGCAATCATATATCTGTTGTCATAAAAGTTACCAAACAAAATAAGTTTTTGCTCCGTGCTAAGGTCAAACTTTTTGACATTTGCCGTCTGCCGGCTAAAAACGCAAACAATCTTTGCACCGCCTAATATGCTTATCTGTCTGTTTGTGTGTGGGTCGCCTAGTAGTATGTCGTTGGCACCAACATGCTGGCTTTGGTCTCTGAGTCTAAATTAGTTGGTATTGCACCTGGTTGGCTCAGCTAAAGTAACTAAGATGAGGTTCCGCCAACATATGAAAAAGCTAAACATGCAGCGAGATACATATTAAGGCGGGCCACTTAAATAAGCCTACCGCCAAGTGTAGCATAAAAGTTGGCCCATAAATATTTACAACCCAAAATAAAGTTTTATGCGTTAACAGATTAACGCAGTGTTTTGTGCTGCCTTTGCAGGAGGACAGTCAAGGGATTGCCGCCTTGGTAGAGCTGGTGGAGAGATCCTGGGGGCTGACGCCGGCATTCTTGGGGCTGGCTCCGCCATCCTTGGGGCTGCGCTTGTCGGCTCCGGCTTCGCCTTCTCGCCTCGGCAGCTTCAGGATCCGCCAAGGAGGGATCGGCTACGGCAACATGCGGGTCCGGGTGTTCCTTGTAGAACTTGCGGATGTCAACCATGTTGGCAACCCGGGTCGCATAGCCGCGAACAGACCGCAGCACGTCCTGCATCACGATGGCTTGGTTGTTTTCGTCTTCGGTGGGGAAGTACTCGGTGACTTGATGAATATCAGCCTCCGGGTACCACGCCGCCGTCATTGCCAATGCCAACTTGGCGCCGCCTCGTGCTGCTGAGCGTGTGCTGTCGTGTTCGGCTGCCGCCTTCTCCAGCAGGTCCGGCAGAGCATCGAAGATGACGGGATCGCCGTCCTCCCCAGGGTAGAACTTGGCGGCAAATGCTTTGCCTGCGCCGACAATCTGGTTGACGATTTCGCCAACTTTCAAGATTCGGGCAAGGCGCGGCGTTGTAGCCAGGTCATCTCCCAAGCTAGCCGGCACTGCACAAACACAAAGTTACACACTGCAGCTTCAAGTTTCAAGAGTGCAAGGTGACAAAGATGAAGGATTAGAGACATACCCAAGACATGTCGTGGATGGCGTTGACCTCATCCAGATGGTTCTCAAGCGTTTCTTGAGCTAGCTGGACCGCCTTGACAGTTGGTCCTGCTGCTCCTTGGCGTTCTTGTTCACCTGGTCAAGGTTGTTGCTCATGGCCTCAAGTTGTCCGTCAACTTGCTAACTCGGCAGCATGGGCCAACGCCGCTCATCCAGCTCCTTGGCGTGATCCGCCTTCAGCTTGCCACCAGCCCGGCAAGATCTGCAGCTTCGTTCATCAAAGCTTGCATGTCAGTGGAGTTCTTGAGAATATCTTGCGCAGTGTTTAGTAATTCTACAAATAAAAAGAAAGACGACTAAAATACTTGTCGGAAAAAAAAGAAGTCGGACGAAAAGAAGGCAAAGAAAGCTTTGTCACCTTCATCCTTCTTGCGAGCTTCTTCCAAGCTCGCAATTTGGGCGTTCTTCAACTCCACGTCCTGCTGCAGTTGCTGGCATTCCTTGTTTTTTTCTCTTGAGCACGAAATAGCTCAAGATTGGAAGCAAGAACGGCCTGCATGCACGAAAACAACATTATGGTTAGCACTATTTAGTCAACGAGACCACTTTGCCGGCTAAATTTTTCAGCCGCCAAAGTGCTCGGGGGCTGGGACCATAGGCTATTTTACCTCAAGTTGTCCGTGCAGGGTCGTGGAGTTCGTCCATGTGCGCGTACCAGTTGCGGGTACCGTCACGCATGGTCTTCAGTGTTTGCCGGGGGTCTTGCAACCCTTTGCCAGATTGGAGCCAGGATGGGAGGACGATCCGCCTTGTTCGCCGCCATCTGGTCATCCATCTCCTGCTTCATGGCAATAAATCGAGCGGCATCACTAGCCGAAGCTTCAGCCGTCTTGGAAGTGGTAGGTCCGGCAACTGATTTTTGCCCGCCATCTTCTCCGTGCCGCCTCTGAGGTACCAGCAGCTGTGTACGTTCCCTGGCATACAACCACGGGAACGCCAACTGTGGGCGTTGTCGGCGCAGCGGCTGGAGAAGAGCGTGGTGGCTTGCCCCTGCCGGCAGCAATCTTCAAGTTGGAGCGGAGCTTGGGCATGGCAGGCTTGCCCTGTAAGCAGAAAAGTGCAAGTTTGTCAGCACAAACATATCAAAATAGCTAAGTCAGGGAAAGCAAAGTTTGCTACCGCTTGAAGGGGACATTCCCCACGGTCTCATCCTCTGCATCGACAGAGGTGGCCGCCTTCTTCCTCTTCTCCAAATCCTTGGTGGAGGAGCTCAGCTTGCGCTTCTTCGATTTGCTGGCACCGGTGTCGTACCAGTTTGGAGCCAACTCTTCCTCCCCAAGGTTTGCAGCTGAAAAGGACAAGACAATATTAATCCAGTACCCAGTGGGTAAGGATGTTAGTGAAATAACAAAGTAGCTTTGACTTACCGCTGGGGCTGGGTTGTCATGGGTGAACATGGCGACGCCTTCAGCCGCCTTCACCGACAGAGGCTTGATAAGCTCTCTGAGCCGGTATTCTAAGGCATCCTGATCAAGGGTGCTGTTGCCGGCGTCATCCGCCTTGTACTCGCACATCTTCAGTGGGCGATGGCGGAGTGGCATTATCTTCCTCGACACCCAGCAGATGACGGTGTCAACTCCGTCAAGTGGGAGCCATCATCGTCTTCGTCAAGAACTCGATCCGCCTGACGGCAATTCGAAGTTCCGCCGACAACTGCTGAGCGGCACCTTTGCCGTCCAACAGGCCTTGTGGGTTGGCGGACCGTTGACAAAGACAGGCATCCCTGTGTGCTGCCAGGTGTCGGGATGTCCTTGCAGTAGAAGAAAGTGCTGGTCCAGTGCTTCACCGACTCGATGTATGGTATCTTTGGGTACCAGTCGGGTTGGCGGCAGTTGAACGTGACACTACCGCAGGTTGCTAGGTGGCCGCCTGGTATGGTTTGCCGGCGGCACAGGAAGCAGTACTTGAATAGCTCTATGGACGCAGCTATGCCTAAGTACCCTTCGCACAAAGCCTGGAAGCCGGCTAGCACTAGAATACTATTGGGCGCTATGTTGTGCGGCTGCAGCCCATAAACTAAGTACCGCCAAGAAGAAGGCGGAAAGCGGCAGAGACATACCGCGAAGGCTGTGCGACGCCAACATGACGCGCTCGCCGTCTTGTGGGTCAGGCACCGCCTCGTCGCCTGGAACCCTCCAGGAGCATTCCGTCTTTGGCGGAATGTATCCGCCTTCCTCCAGCTCCTTCAGATAGGCTGACGTCATAACTGACGGCAGCCAGTACCTGGAGCCAAGGTCTCCAGTCTCTCCTCTTCCTCGGCGTCGTCGTCATCGTCGGCGGCAGATTCCGCCGCAGCCTCAGAGCTGGTCGCCGCAAGGGATGGGAGGGGAAAGGTTGGAGCAGGTTGCAGGCGCCGCCGGAGCTGGGGAAGAAGTAGAAACCTCGCCCGCAGCCACGGTGGCAACGGGAGAGGTCATCGTGCGCCCACGGGCACCGCCGCCGCCGCTGGGCAGATCCAGATCCAGCGGGTCGCGAGGCCGCAGCCAGCGCCGCGCCGCCGCCGCATCCTGCTGAGTGCTCGCCATTTGGGGGAGAATGCTCTGCTCGTGCTCGCCGGAGTTGAGTACGGGGAGGAGAGAGCTCGGGAAGGTGAGGAGGCCACGGTGGGTGCGAATGAGGAAGAAGAGCATCGGTGCCCTTTGGGTATTTATCCCCACGCGCCAAGATCGTGCCCGAGATTGGGGGGACGCAGATTTCCGCCACGTGCCCACGATTTGCACGTCGTGGCAACGGTGTCTGCGGCCCTCGCTCCGATTTCTGTGCGTAGTGGGAAACAATCATGACACATGCCCAAGTCCAAACTGTCGTGGACTGCATGACGTCATCCGTCAACATTTGAAGACCAGTCAATTGACAAGACTGGTGCCAGGAAGATTCCTGACAACGGTCAGGCCGTCTTTCCCATGATGGCGGCAAACGTCCGACTACTTTAGGCGGACGCCGCTTACTTTCAACTTTGGAATGCTTCAAGCTCTTCAGACGCTTACAAGACAAGGCGGACGTTGCCGACAAGAAGAAGACGGCGCCTGAAGAACTCGAACCCTCCCAGGGGCTAATGTTGGGGATATACCTACTAGGGGTATCACCAGCATGGATCAATCCGGCTAGTCCAGGGTGGCCCGCAGTGGTGGTGAAGGCTTTGCCTGCCGGGCGGCCCAGATAGCTGACGACCAAGGAAGGCGGATGCCGGCAAGGAGGAGGCCCAAGACTGAAGCCCACGAAGCCACCAAGACCAAGACGGAAGGCGGCATACTTGCCGGCTAGGTTTAGGACTCCGTATACTTGCTGGATACGTAATCACCTTGTAACCCTAGGTCCAGCGCCTATATAAGCTGGACCTCGGGACGCCTTTAGGGCATCGAATCAATCTACAATCAACTCATTGTAACCTGTTCACGGCGATATTGCCTTTAGTGAGTTATAGCAGCACGTAGGGCACCGCCACCGCCGTGGTGCCTGAAGCTGGGTAAACAGCCGTGTACAATCCCGACCTCGACGACGTCCACCTTCTTGCCCTACGTAGCAAAAATATAAAGTATTTCATTCTAGTTGTAATTATACACTACTTTTAAGTTTGCAGGATTAGCACTTTCTTAGCGACTCGGGCGCCGTAGATGTCATGTGTGGCAATGGGGCGGGTTGTGACGGGGTGAGCAGATCCAAATCCACCCATATCCATAAGCTCGTTCGAGGTTGCCCACCATGAATATACATGGGTCAGTCAACAATGCTACCCAGGCCCATACCTGTTGGATATAACTATCGTTGAATATCCAGATCCATGAAACAATCAAAACATGAGCCACAACAATGTGTAAATGGCAAAATCAATAAAACTAAATTTTCACATAACACAATGGACAATACAAATATTCACTTTTGCGCATATCACACTCATCTACAACCGGCCAGTCTATAACGGGAGCGATCCCATTAGAAACCAGAGAAGAAACCGACTCAACCTACCCACGACCCACGCTCTGGATTTCTTCCCCGGGCCGACCCACCGTATCCGGCGTGCTGCCGTCGGCCACGTGCCTCCGCGCGCTGCCTCCGGCCACGCGCCGCCGCGCTGGAACCAGACCCGCGCGCTGCCGTCGGCCACGCGCAGGAACCAAGCCCCCGCGCTTCCGTTGGCCACGCGCAGTGGCGGAGCCAGCAATTGACACGAGGGGGGGCGAGCACAAAAGGTCTAAAAAAAATTTAAGGCACAAAAACGAGTGTATTTAACAAAAAAAAAATGATACATGAAGATTCATTTTACATAAATCATAAAATACAACTAGAACGAACATGCAAATAACATAAAGAACAATTTCTTGATGCGTTAGAAATAAATACGCAAATATATTGGACATAAATTAATGTTAGGTAGAAGAAATTTTGAGTAACAATACCAGAAAATTTACGTAGCATAAAAGTGAAAATGCTTCTCTATTTGATGGAAACAATTTTAATTGAAGCAAATTCTCTGATAAAGGACAAGGAAGCACATATGGAGGTACTAGGAAGCACACTATGCAAAATGACCGAAGCATGTCATATGAAGGATTTCTGGTAGCGAAGAGTAGGAAGCACATGCATGAGCAGGTCAGAAGGAGAACAGCTCGGATTGAGACCTGGCGTGATTTACGGCAGTAATTGCGAAATATTAGGTAATGCAAACGGCTCGGGCATCGCATCCAGTCCCGTGATGGCATCGACGCAGAGAGGAGCGATGGGCAGCTGTCCGCCCAAATTGTCTTACCAAAACAGGCCCATGGCCCAGTTTCTAGCACTTACCTCTTTTACCGAACAGTTCCAATCTCATACGGCCGGAACGGTCGGAAAAAAAGCTCCGCCTAATCTCTAATGGTGATCTGCGCCTGCGCCGCCGTGTTTTCAGAGCAGGAGATGGAAGGGGGTACCCTGCTCTGCGCCTGCGGAGGGGGGGGGGGGGGGCGGCCGCCCCTCCTCGCCCCCTGGTGGCGCCGCCACTGGCCACGCGCCGCCGCGCCGGAACCCGGCCCGCGCGCTTCCGTCAGCCACGCGCCTCCGCGCCGGAGACAGACCCGCGAGCTCGCGCCGCCGCGCCGGAACCAAACCCGCGCGCCCATTTCAACCCCGCGCCGCCGTGCCGGAGACAGACCCGCGAGCTGCCGCCGCGCTGGAGACATACCTGCGCGAGGCCGCCAGCATCTCTACGCCGCGACGGTGCAGGAAGCCGCGCGTCGCCGCCGGCCACATCTACTTAAAGCTTGTCCGGTTTCCATTCAGCACGGCGCGGCAACATTAAGAAGAGCAGCTCGTACTCGTTCGATTTCTACTCCACATCTCTCTACTCAGTGTCCAGGCCCCGCAGCCAGCCCACGCCGGTGGCTCCGTGCTTAGCTGCTGCCCCGGTGCTCCGGCCGCCGCCCCTCAGTGCTTAGCTGCTGCTTCGGTGCTCCGGCCGCAGGTCTCCATGGCAGCAGCCGCAGCACCCCCTCGTTCTCTCCCTGTTGCAAAGTCGGCGGCGAGTGGGGCCCCGGTTCTTCTCTGTTTCAGTTCCGTGCAGCACTGCAGCTGCTATCCAACGACATTGCGGGCAGCGAGCAGGCAGCTTTCTCCCATAGAGCACGGCAATGATGTTCCCCTTTTCCCTGCAGCTAATTGTGGTGCACACTGTTTTTTTCTTAACAGTTAGTTTTGCAAGGGCTGTACACACCGTTGGAAATAGGGAGTGCACTATTGTTATCCGAGAAATACATGTCCTTCCGGAGATTTCTGCTTATGAGCTGTTCTTGTAATCATTCAGTACGTGTGCACCGGCTAGGGTTAAGCGCATCATTTTGCATGTACGCCTCGTTTCTAATCTCTACCTAATAGTAAAGAGAGCAGCGCTTCTCCTGCTTCCTTTGTTTGGTACGTCGTCGGAGGGACTTATTCGCAATTTACGGAAAACCCAGGGACCTTTTTGCAAAAACGTCTTTCCTCTGCTCTCTTGTGCGCGCACCCGAGAACGTCATCGCGCCGTCGCGTCGTGCCGCCGCTGTGGACCTCCCCGAGCTCATCTTAGAACACCACCGGCTCCGCCTTGTCGTCCTCTTCCTCCTCGACGAGTATCGCCTGCTGGAACGCCGTGAACCGAGCGGATCGAGTACGTCTTCCCCGCCTTCGGCCGCCAGCTTCATGGACGACCTCGTCGCCGTCCGTCGTCCCCGGGCTTCGCCGAGCGTCTCCTCCTGCTCGTGCTGAGCTTACGCTCCTAACGGAGTTCCTCGTTCGTTCCAATTTGTACGGGGTTGTCGCCGCGTCGTGCACCGTCTCTAGCCGCCGCAAAGCTCGTCGCCGATGAAGCTCCGGCGACCGATTAGAAGCGGCGCCGCTACCAAATAGTCCACAGCGTTGCGCGGTAGCATCTGGTAGCTCGAATTCGTCCAAAGCCACACGAATTTAAGGAATTGGTGATCGGCATGGAGAGATGACCTATGCTGACGTCACATGATGTCAGCAGTTCATCTAAAAAATTATTTCTGGAAATTAATTTCGGATTGCTTAGAGTACGACATGTGGGACCACATGTCAGAATTATATTCATTTCCTTAAGTGTTTCCTGTAATTACTACAAACCTGATAGGTGGGACCCTATTTATTTATTAAATTCAGAAATCGTTTAAACTAAATTAAACTTCAAAAATTCATAACTAATTCATTTTATATCACAAAAATACCAACTTTCCATCAAAATGTTCAGAAAAATAAAATCTATAATCCTGTCTCATTATAATTTATGTTTGAACAAAATTAAAACATGACAAATTTGAAATACAAATTACACATTCTTTAAAATATTAAGTTAATTTGAAATGTTATTCTAAATGCATTTCAACTTCATTTAGCATATATTAAAAAATTAACTTCAAGTTTCAAACTGTGCTTCAATTATAACATGTAATATTCTTATTTCAATAATTGCTATTTCAAAATGCTACTTTACTTAAGAAAACAATTAACAATGAATATTCTCATAATTTTGAAAATGAAATTTTAATCTTATGCAAGTTGCTTCGGAGGTCCCACATGTCGCAGTTCTTTGCCTCTCCAGGGTCATAATTTTAGGCACAATGTAGCAGGGGATACGACCGCGCTGGTTCTTCTAGGATGAATTTGGTGCGGACATGACCAACTACGGTCTACACGGTGGCAAATCTTGGATTTGGCTTTCTACTTTAGCCTGAGTTGTGCTAGGGTTTTGGAGCATAACCATTGTACCGTGTAATTTACCAGATTTAATTTGATGAGAGTAGTATACCTTCCAATTTTGACAACCCGTTCAAGATGGTGCTTTTTCAATTGTGGGGATCTCTAAGTGATTGCCTATTTACCTGTGCATGTGCCTCAAGGTTTAGCCTTAGGGTTAGAAATTGGAGTATTAGTCAGAATGAAATAAAATCAATACCAGGAAGAGAGCCCCGTAAAGCAGCAGGAAAAATATTCTACAAGAAACATACCGTAACAATTCCCCGTACATATTTGCTACAAAAAAATTAAGACTAAAGACGACAAGGCGAACTGAGGTAGGGTTTTCTTGTCGATCGATGTAAGGGCAAGATTTACGTTGTACCGACATTTTTTACAAACAAAATTGGTTTTTTCTTCCTCATGTGTTACTGCATTTTCGGTCGAAATTTACATTGCGGCGACATTTTTCGACAATAGTAGATTCTTTTCCCGTGGCATCGCACGGGCGTTTTCCCTAGTTGATTCAAAACTCAAGAGCTAGCTAGCTCTTTCTCCCTTTTGCTACGGTGAAATCTTGTTGATTTCGTAACTTGTTTTAGGCACATGTGCTCCACCTGCTACTTCCAGGACAAACGCCCTGCACAGGAACCCTCTTATCTTTGTTCTCTCACATCTTTTGTTCTCTTTTTTTAACAAACATTCTCTGCTCTGCTTCTGGGTTCGGCAGTACAAATAGATTAGACAAGAAGTGCAAGTTTCTGTGTTAGGCAGTACAACTGGTTTAGGCAAGAAGTGTGATCGCTGAAGGGCGACTCGCGAGGCGACTGCATTCCTGCCCTAGCCGCCGCCGTCGCCGCCGCAGGCCACCGGAGGAAGAGCTGGGCCCCTCTCCTTCCGCTTGCCGCTCCGACGGCAGGAGGGAGGGGGACCCCGTTTTTTGCATGGTAATTAGGGTTAGGAAATTTCTGGCATGGTGCGCCGTTGGGGTGGTGGGAGCGGCGCTCGGGCAAATAAATCTGCTTCAACTCTACTCCCACATCGGCGTTGTCCTTCATGGCGGCGTCTCGGAGTTGGTGGCACTGTGTGCTTGCCGATCTTTCAGATCGGTGGCTGTAGGGTTCATGGATGGTGTCGGCGAGGCTGCGGCGACTCCATCAGATGTGTTTTTCCTCCTGCTTTGTCCCCGTTGCTGCGACGTTGTCTCCGGCGCCATGGTGGACCAGAGAGGATTCGTCCAGGAGTACATGAAGACGGTGGTCTTCACTGGTGACAGCTGGAAGATGGTGCACCTTGTGGTGGGTTCGTGGTTGGAGGCTGACGGTTCTGGTTCCCTACTCCGACGTCGTCGTGCGGGGGTGCCAGTGCTGAAATTCGATGGCGTGTCCGGGGTCGTGCTGCCCCGGTCTGATTCTTTCAACGGCAATGGTTTGTCCTATGGCAAACTACTTTGGAGGTCCGAAAAGCTGATGATCAGCGATGGAGCCGCGTCGAGCTCGGGTGAAGAGGTGATCTGTCTATTTTTTCTTTGGTGGCTGCTACGGTGGTGCCGAAGAAGATGGATAGGCATTGGTTTGTCACATAGGTTTATCCTATCTTTTCAGATCTGTAAGATCGGTGTACGTACTTTGTATCTCGTCTTTTATTTATCAATAAGAATCGCATTACCATGCAAAAAAAAAGTACTCCAGTACTCACGGTGAGGTGCAAGTGCACACACCAACAACTATGGAAAAAGTGCAGAAGTAGTAGTCGAGCTTGTTTCATAATTAAGCCGAAGCTTCGCACCGTCGTCAGCTCAAAGTGACACCTGCCCTCTGGTGTGTCCTTCCACCTCTACCGAGCAGTACACACGTATCAATCCGGCAGTACGCGGTGGATAAACTATGAAGTACAAAAATTACCCAGAAACTGTTGTCTTTACATTTGGTAATTGGGAAGCAACATTGATAAACCACACTTGTCTCCGATGCTAAGAAGTTCAAGTGTGGTTTCAGGGAAGTCCAGTTATTTTGTGAGTGAATTTCACATATCACCAGGAGCTTAAACAAAAACAGTAAATATCCCGCTTAGACGTACACATAAATAATCTGGGAAGTACAAAACTCACTTTCGGAAAGTACAAGTGTGGTATGAACATGTTTTAGTAAATAATACTCGCAATTTCAATATACATATATCTTTCCAATGCAACAAGAATCACTCAATTCCGAGGTCGGATGAGTTGCCAAATAATTTATCAAACGTGTAAAAAAGGTTTGACCGAACTTTGACCGCAAAAAACCCCACTTAGAAATCAATTTTTGAGATTTTCGTTACCGGTTTTACTGGAAAGTTTAATAGATGTGTGTGTGTCTTCCCCGACAGAGCATTTCGAGTGGTCATACACCTGAAACAGGCACCATATGAGAAAGTTATCGCTGAATTATTGAACACTAATCGCGAAAATACCCGTCAGCAGCACACATACATCAACTACGAAGTTCAGGTATGTTTCCAAGGAAGTGCAGGTATTTTGTTAGTGAATTCCAAATACCACCGGGAGGTTTAACGAAATAGTAAATATCCCTGCTAGAAGTACACATAAGTAATCTGGAAAATACAAAACTCACTTTTGGGAAGTACAAGTGCAGTATGAACAAGTTTTAGTGAATAATACTCGCAATTCTGTTATACATATATTTTTATTTTTGTTTTAATTTTTTAGTAGATAGTCCTTCAATTTATCTTTCCGATGCAGTAAGAATCACTCAATTCCATGGTCGGATGAGTTGACAAATAATTTATAAACCGGGTAAAAAAGGTTTGACCGAACTTTGACCTAAAAAAACCAACTTAGAAATTGATTTTTGAGATTTTCGTTACGGTTTACCGGTAAGTTTAATAGATTATTTCAGTCCGAGCATTTTGAGTGGTTATAGATCAGAAATGAAAATTGTATGAGAAAGTTATCGTTGTTTTAGTAAACACTAATCACGGAAATTACGTCGCAATACAAACGAATCAACAGAGAAGTTCAAGTATGTGTCAAGAGAAGTTCACGTACTCTGTTTTTCGGGGCGGAAATATATCATAATAATCTCGATGATTTAAGGTTTGTACGCCTCAAATGTAATTAGCAAAGACTTTATATGGTGTAATATGAATCTAATTATAATAAGTAGTGTATTTCATGACGAATGAAAGTGCTAAACTTGTCAATTTGATCTTGTCACTTCCTTAAAAGAACGGTATTGTGATGTTAGAACTTTTAAAATTAATTTTAAAGTGTAAGAAATTTAAAAATTGATATACATGAAATAGTTGCGTATTGTCGGTATCTTTCCAATTACATATTGTTTACATCATTCCGATAAGCGGTTGAGAAACGTCGGACAAAATACTGTCCGCCGTATAGGACACGTTCCAGATTAGTTTATTTTTTAAATTACTTTTAATCGGTGATGAATTTGGACAAACCGTAAAAGCATAAAAGTTGAGGAATTTCAACAGCTTTCCAACGGCATGTCGTTTGTATCATTCTGATAAGCGGTTGAGAAACGCCGGACAAAATATTGTCCGCCCATATAGTACACGTCAGATTAGTGTATTTTTGCTAACACATTTAATCGGTGACGAATTTGGGAAAACGGTAAAAGTATAAAATTTGCGGATTTTCAACAGCTTTCAAACGGCATATCATTTGCATCATTCCGATAAGCGGTTGAGAAAAACTTTGGAAAATACGTTCGCTGTGCTATTTTCATATTTGAATATTTTCCAAATTAGTTTCAAACCGTAAAGAATTTGAAAAAACGTCATGAGATGAAAAACATGCGGAATTTCATAAGCTTTTCAACGGTATATTATTTGCTAACTTCCGACTAACGATTAAAAAACTACATAAAAAATACGGTACAAATCATGTGTTACAGCGAGCAGTTCAATGATTCTTCGCGGGAAGTACAGAATATGTTGTAGATCCTTAATCTACAACCATATATATGAATAATACTTACTGGTTACTATGAATTTCTAGAGCTAACAGGTTAACAGGTGGTCGTGGTAGATGTCGGCGTGCCTCACACATGAGGTAGGCGGTCAGATAGGTAGGTGTATGTATGCGTGGTAGATGTCGTCGTGCCTGAAGCTAGATAATATGGCTAGTCATAACTAGGTACAAATTTGGGCCAATAGGTACAATTTTAAGAATTTGGATTGTAATTAGGGTATAACACATATTATATTACACTTACATATGGGCCTTGCTTTGCAAATGCAGACCACCCCTTCGGTGATGTCTCCCCCCCCCCCCCCCCCCCCCCCCCCCCCCCCCCCCCCCCACACCCCAACAACCTTCTCATGGGTTTTCACCCTTTCTTATGATAAAATGGAAAATTCAGGTGGGAGTCTTTGTGCTCCTCCTAGTGACCACTCGAAAAAAGATCTAGTGGGGTTTCATAGTCCATGGAGCTAGTTCTGAATTCATTCCCAACCTATGAGTTTGTGGATATCCACCCGTGATAATCCATTTGGTAGAAGATACCCTCCAAAATCTTACCCATCGGGTATAATGGATATTAGGATCCATGAATAATATTGCCACCCTTAAGCCATTTTACTGCATTCGCTCCTTTCATGCTTATGTGACATATGTCCGTTTGTCCGGTAGGTTTTCCGTTTTCCCTTTTTTCACATTCGATTGATTCGGTCACTCGTTTTTTACTCCTAACTTTTTTATCAGTCATTTGTGCCGTTATTTTTTTTTTTCCTTCTATATTTCGCTTGTGTGTTTGTCGGTATACCCGGTGTATTGCGGTGCAACCTGTTCTTTTAACACATTCTATTTTACCGCTTCGTGTCCTTTACCATCGTTTGTTTTGTCACACGTGTTTTTTGTATACTTCCCTTTGATGGGTTGCGTGTATGGTAATTTAAAATTCCGACTACCATGCTACGCAACAGTCCAAGATCTATACTATGAAGATATGCTGCACCCCATAATGCTATCCAGAATACTTACAAACACCGTTGCGGAAGATCTTGTGTTTGTCGAAGTAGATGTTGGTGAAGCCTGATGAAGAATCTCACGTCCACACCGGGAGGTGAGATAGTTGCCGATTCTTGTCGTCGAGGAATTGCTTGCGCAACCCACTGTAATAGTGTCCACACGTACACCGCGCCAATCCTTCAGCGCTCCGCCGTCTAGAGCACCTGGCGTCGATGAAGAGAGACTGCCTAGCGGCATAGTTTAGGTGGTAGATCTAATCAATTAGATCTATATGAGATTAGAGAGATGTGTAATTCTCAACACATGAGATCTAATTAGAGAGAGAATGCCCGTAGGAAATTGTTTTGTTTCAACCCATGGGGGTTGGGGGTTTATATAGGTGGCCAAGGAGTAGGGAGACTTAGGGAAGGAGCAAAGCCTCCTCCCTTGGTGTGCCGGCCAAGGAGGAGGACGAGTCCTCCTCCAACTCGGCTCCCCTTGCCCAAGTCGAATTGGAAGGAGGACTCTTCCCCCCAAACCACCTCCACCTAGTGGGCCTAGCCCACTAGAGTTTCAGCCAAGGGGGGAGTCTCCCCCCCACTCGGTTTGGCCCACCCGCCCCACTTGGGGGATGCGGCTGCCTTGTGGGCCCCATGGGCCCACTTGGCATCCCCCTCTAGTGGGTTCCAAATAAAAACTTTTTTTATTATTTTTTCCAAATATTTAATTAATAAATTAATCTTAATTAATAATTAATTAATTTGTTTAATTAATTCTCAATTGAATATTTCCTTTTAGAGAATATTCTGGAAATTAATTACTTATCATATAAACCTATTTATATGATTCGGACTCCTAGTGTCCGCTAACAAAATACTCCGGATAAATATTTCTCTCTTATATAAACCCTCGGAACAAACCCGACAATAATAGAAACAATTCCTATTATCCCGAGACATGGAATGTCTGCCTTCTCTTTCTCTATATCTTCACTCGAACAAGTTTCTGTGACATCGAGCTACTCCGACACTATCACATTACCACTAAAACCACAACTTTATTCTCTCAATAAAAGATTGACTCACAGCTTAAGTGTGTGACCCGGAAGGTTCGTTAACACATAGACATGTCCGAGAGCTTACCAGAAAATAACCAGCATTGGGACCTAGACGTTGTACTGGCTCCTTGTATTCACGAGTGAACGACAGAACCTCTTTATGTTCCTCATTACGCTAATTCCCTTACGTACATGATACCAATGATATCACGAGGTTGAGACATTGTGCTCTAGTGTGATCAAGACCATTTGATCATAACACATATAAAACTCGTTCCCGATATCATTCTCTTTTCTTATTCCGTATTATCAATGTCTGTGATAAATCACATTGTGTCTGGCCAGACGATTGGGGTGACATGATAACACTGATATGGCCTAGAGGATGTATCTCTCCATCGTCTGGAGGAGTAAGTACCATTCTTGAACAATCTCCGTTCCAATACGTATTCTAGTTCACACCCAATAGTCACCGTTATAATCCCCAGTGACGGCCGAACGTTTGATGACTATCAAAGTGTGAGTGTCAAATAAGCGGTCACTCGATGTTCTCAAGGTATAGGAATATAACTAATGAAAACTATGTATGATCAATTGCTATTCTTCATTTTTGATGATTTGTCTCATAGCAAGATCATAGAATGGGTCGGTTTAGTACTATTATCATTCCGATAATAAACTCCTATATTTATGTGACTTATACAAAGTCCATGATAAGGAAAACATGATCATCTAATAACAAGATAGGCTAGTCTTAGAGACAAGACTAGGAACTCTTTTACTTTGTTCATATCTCTACACGTGCATTGGAGGTTTTTCTCTTGAATACTTTGTATTTGCTATTCAAGTCCAATGCAGTTGTAGCATAAAGATATAAACGGTTAATAATAAATTTGGAGATAAAATAATAATAAATATTATTGTCTTAGGGCATATCTCCAACACCCTTCTCCTTTTCGTTAGGGGTTTTCACCCTTTCTTACGATAAAATGAAAAATTCAGGTTGGAGCTCCTTCGAGTGACCTTCTCGAAAACTTGTGATGCTACCAATGATACAATGGCAGCTTATCAAACTGGGGTAGATTGCTTGGAGGTCATTTGAAAGGTTATTAATTGGATCATATTGATAAGAAAAATATTGACAATGCCGATTTCCTTGTGCGAATCGAATCTTCGAGTGCCACTAGGTGTTTGCCTTACCAAGACTATTTTTTCTTTCTATTTAGACTCGTTGCAGCGCACGGTATTGTGCTAGTATTAAATATTGCACCACTGCGGTGAACTTGGTACATCAACAGATGGTGGTTTTTAATAAATAGCAGCCATTTAATCTAAAAAAACACATTTACAAACCCAGGGTAATTGATTCTCGATCAAATAGAGCGTTGCGCAAAGTCACTGTTACTGCTTGAGATAATCCTAGATTCGGAATTGCGATTATCGGAATTTGCTGATACAAGTGGCAACTTTTGGTGATACTGCCGAGAAAGCTAGAAAAGCGTAAATTCCCTGAACCGATTGCTCCTTCGTCATCCGGTCGGACAGGTGTCGACCGTAAGAAGCATCGCGCCCCTCCGCCCCGCATCGAACGGTCCCTAATCCATCACGAGCGGCGTCACCAACCGCGGGGAGGCCAACACGAGTACGCCCCACTTGCCCGGCTCCGGCGACACCTCGATCGGCAGCGGCGGGGAGGTGCACCTGTCGGGGTGCGCGCAGCAGCGGCCTTTGAAAACTGCGCCGGGGCGACGTGGCCGGACGCAGCACCGCTCCTCCGCCGCATATTTTACTCCCACCAAAAAGGCCAAAACCCCCACTTGCTCCCCGGCCCCCTCCGCCTCCACCCTACAAGACCACCACCGCCCCGCCGCTTGCTCCCGCACCGATCCGATCCGCCCAAATCGAGCGCAAATCCCTCCGCCTCGCCGTGCGCCGGCTGGTGCTCGCTGAGCTTGCCTCGTTCCCCATTTGCCGATATCACGGCTCACCGCCGCTCCCATCCCATCCGATTGCTCTTGCCTTGATTTTGGCGTCTACCCCGTTTAGGGTTCCAGCGTCGGCGTGTCAGGTGAGAAATCTATTCTCGTCTTATAATTTTCTCGCACCTTTTTTGTTCTCCCCATTTAAGTGGCTGTAGCTGCTGGGTGAATTGTATGCGTGTGCATCTCCGTGCAAATTGTGTTATCCCCCATGGTTAAAGTTCAGTTAGCTATCGTCTTAGCATAAAATTACGGGCTCCTTGCTTGATATTGGCGCTGGTATGGGCTATGCTCGATGTCCTTCTATTTCATTTAGGGGACTGAAAATGATGCTAGAACCAACAGTATCGAGTTACTGTTCTGCTCCTTTGAATCGCACTTAGGAGATTTCTGTTAGTCGATGACTCGATGTGCTTGAATGTGGAAATCTGTGCTCCACTGTAGGAGATCCCATTCTGCTTCTGCATTATTGGTGGGTGTCACAGTTTTCCTCGATTCAAGGGATTGCATGCCTTTGGATTGTCATGTGGTGCTCCTGTATGTTATCATGTTGTGAGCGCTATGATAGTTCCAGAATCTTAGGCCGTGTAGTTTATTATTTGATTCTGAATTTTTAAAATAATAGCCGTGGATATCTCAAATATAATAACAACGAGGCAGTATTAGAGTTCCTGTCAAATATATGTTCTACCATGTTTTTGTTTTGCAAGTAGTGGGTTATAGTTTGCATCAAACTTGTTTCCTAGCTGTGAAGGTTCCAGAAATTGCTCTGGGTTGTAATACCTGTTCGGGTTATGTGCTTTCAAGCGTAGTTCATGTATATTATGCTAAAATTCAATGTTCTCCTTGAATATACAATTCAACGAAGAACAACTCTAGCCTACCCCAACTTGTTTGGGGCTGAAAGGCTTTGTAGTTGTTGTTACAGATATTATCATGCTAGTTAGATTGATAGTATTGCAATATCTTTGCGGAGGTAACTGTTTAAGTATGACAGTCCAATCAAATGCAAAATATTATGCCAATGGTGGAGTCCTGTAGGTCAAGCATATTT
The DNA here is from genome assembly GCA_947311845.1 of Poa pratensis. Classification (NCBI taxonomy): domain Eukaryota; kingdom Viridiplantae; phylum Streptophyta; class Magnoliopsida; order Poales; family Poaceae; genus Poa; species Poa pratensis. The sequence continues at coordinate 37,532,904 of CAMZMU010000053.1, forward strand.
GGTCAGTGGAGAATCGATCTACTGGTCCACTAGAATTTAAAGCATGCGGTGATATGTTATCATCCGTTGCATGTTTGATGACACTGCCAAAATGTATTAGTCCTCAACATTTTGAAAGAAAAATACAACATGATACTCCTAGTCACAAAAGAGTCACCATATAAAATGTCTATTCAAAACATTTGCATTTTGAACAACTTGTTTGTGGAAATTTTGGTTTGATACATGAAAACAACATAACAATATAGGGGTAATTGTTCCATGTATTGCATGTGATATTATACACCAACGCAGAATGACGTGCTTTGTATTTTACCGTTGCATCACTGGTTAGTGTTAGAGATGTCTCGTCATGGTGAGTAGATGTATATAACACATTCTTTACTGACATTTTGTTGCAATCGGCCTGACACTTCATGGTCAGCATATGTATATAATAGCAAATATGTATCGCGGACAACCTTGATCATGGATTATTTAACCTTAGTTCTTTGCACTGCCTCATGCATACAGCAGATTTGCATTATATTCCACCAAGTAAAATAACTGAGGTGTAAACGGTACATTCAGGTGAATTGAGATTTCTAAATCTTATTATGCTTAGTCTTTCAGCATCTCTGCCTTTGATATGTAATTATAATTAGTGCAAATCCACTTGAGTTGGCTGGCCTCTGTGTCATTTGTATTTGTAAAGATGCTTCTACTGGTATGTCTTAAAAAGGCTTCTTCCCGGAGCAAGCTCTATTAACAAGTACATATCTTGTTTGTTTTCTGTTCTTGAAGGCTAAGTTCATCTTTCTCTGTTACTTGTGAATGAACCATATTCCTGAGCAGTAAAGAACCAAAAGACCTTAGCATATGCTTGGCTATCTAGTTTCAAAACCAATGTTTTTAGCAATAGTAGTAGGCTAGCTCCCGAAAACACATCCATTACTGCTTAGCTGGATCTATTTTAGCTTACGAGAGTAGAAAAAGTTGATTATGCTATAATCATTTTACGTACTGCAAGGTCAACTGGTCAAGCACATGCTGCATTATACAAGGACCAGAACCTCCTTTATTTTTATACCATTGCTTTACTCTCGATCCCTTCTTATGCGCACTGCACATCTTAAAGCATAACGAGCACAAGGACTTTTGTCCCTCGCAGTCTTCTTGAACCTTTTAGAACCCACTGATTCTTGCTATACACAGGAATCTAATGCTTGACACAGAATCTCTAATTCTCTCAAACCCTGCCTGTTGTTTCTTCCTTGCTTTGTATCCCTTGGCCTGATTGTTTCTTCATGGATTTATATGGTCCTCGTATGTCCTCCTTCCGCAGAAAGTAGAGCTCTTTATTACAGTAGGGCTCCTAGCTCGAAATCCATATAGGACTCAGATACGAGTCACATCCTCAATAACCATCTATTTATTCATCGTGTTCTCTTTTCAGCAGTATATGTCAGTTGTCTAAGCTGTCACAACACTATATATGGATGTAAGGTTCTTAAGATTTGGTAACTTGCAATGATGTTCAGGCAGTATTTGTATTAATAGTGGTGTTACCCTGGGCTGGACACTCTGCCTGTTTTATAGGCTAGCTGTGTTAGCTTCTGAAGGGCACTAAAGGGATCAGAGAGTGATTAGACATACTATTTCTGTCCTACATTTGTCAGCTGGACTAAGAAAATAATATGTAACTCTAGTATTGATACGATTAGGTTATGTTTGAAGAGAGTAGTTTTTGAGTCTCCCCACTGTCTCTGTTTGTTAGCTAAGAGTTTTGATGTTTTGGTTTCATTGAGCTGAATTTATGTACGCCTTAGTGAAATTTTGTGCTCTATATTGTTTTTATAGCATTGGACGACGACAACAACAACAACGAAGCCTTTCATTTCCAAACAAGTTGGGTAGGCTAGAGGTGAAACCCATAAGATCTCGAAACTAACTCATGGTTCTGGCACATGGATAGCTAGCTTCCACGCACCCTTGTCCATGGCTTGTTCTTTGGTGATATTCCAGTCCTTCAGATCTCTCTTAAGAGACTTCTCCCATGTCAAGTTTGGTCTACCACGACCCCTCTTAACATTCTCATCACGTTTTATCCGTCCGCTATGCTGCTTCCGGAGGCCTGCATTGTATATGCCCAAACCATCTTAGACGATGTTGGACAAGCTTCTCTTCAATCGGAGCTACCCAAGTCTCTCCTGTATATCATTATTCGGGACCCGGTCCTTTCTTGTGTGGCCACATATCCATCTCAACATGCGCATCTCTGCTACACCTAACTGTTGAATATGTCGCCTCTTGGTTAGCCAACATTCTGCGCCATACAACATCGCAGGTCGAATCGCCGTCCTATAGAACCTGCCTTTTAGCTTTTGTTGGACAAGCTTCTCTTCAAACACCATTTTCTCATGAATAATCTTTGTGTTTTATTGCATTGGACGATGCTGTTTTTTATCTGAATACCTGTTAGCACAAAGTAGAAACACTGGCTGCAGATCGACTCCCTCTTCTGTGCATAGAACCTTTTTTAGTATTTTATCTCCTTATGCAGACTGTGATATGTAATTGTGGATGCAACAATGCAGAAGGCATTCAAATTTTCAGACTGAATAATAATCATTGATATTCTGCTTATTCGCGTTCAAAATAGAAAGTATATTGAATAACATTCTACATGATCCCCCCTTTCAACATAAATCTATATTCTAATAAACTGAGCTATTGCTATGCATTTTCTTCGAAGATCATCCTGTTTGCAAGTAATAAATTTGTGCCTGGTGCTTCGTATAATTTATAACCAATAATAGCAGTCTCAGTTATTTCACTTCAAGTAGCAAGCTTTTGATCTTAATTATTTCTTTCTTTCTATGGTAGTTGCTGCAAGTGGAGGCGGCAAGCTAGAGGCAGCAACTGCATAATTTGCAAGAAAATCGTAAGTTGCACAATGCACTCTCTATTATTCATGAGAAAATGGTATATATTTCTGTATGTATTTCGATCTGTTTACAAGACCATTCTTAATGTTTAAGTACATAGGCCTATGCTAACTTTGTCCTAGACCTTAATTCTTTATGCAGTGTGCTAAAAAAATCACATTGAGTTGTCTAAACATATGTTAAAATTCACTTTTTTCCAAAAAGGGGAATTACCCCAGACTCTGCATCAATCGATACATACGGCCAATTTTATTAAGAAGTTTATAGTTCTCCTATAAAAAATTTAGGAATTCTGCGCATGATAAATTCAGTTGGTTTAGAACTGCTTTATCTGCAAGTCGGTATTCAGATAAAATACGTTGAGAGGCATGGGTTCGATAAAGATCCAACTTAATTTAATCTTTTTTATTTCAATGTTTATTAAGCGCTAGGAGCTGAAGGATTAAAGCGCTAAACATAACTAAGCGCGTTTAAGTGCTAGGCGTTTTGCCTCCGGTCAGCACCTAAGCGAGCTTAAGCGTGTGCCTAGGTGTGCCTAGGTGCGCCTTTTATAACCTTGTTTTATTTTGACCTGTGGTTGAAGCAGTTATGATATAGGGAAGACCATTTCTTATTGGGTATGAACATATAAGTAGATATGATTCCTCCTTTTTACTTATGCATACTCCCTCCATTCCTATAAGGAAGGCCCATATCCTTTTTTGCAAAAACTAAGGAGGGCCAGCAAGACCACTTCTTTCCAATTTTATCCCTGAATAATCGCCCCGTACTTAATTCTCCTTGATGGTTGTGTCCCTTTTCCTCATAGCCACTGCATGCATGAGGGCATTACTCCATCTGTGTGGAAGCCCATGAATCCAGTCCCATCGTGTGAATTCTGGCCCGTCAATAGAGGAGCATGGGCACGTGACTAGGGCGCTGTTTTCGGCAGTATTGCTAAATTAACCCCCATGCCTTCTTTCAAGGAATTTTGCCCAAAACAAATCCTCGCCTTCCTTAGGGCAATAGAAGGTGTATTGTTGATCAGCGGTAATATTTACTCTGTTTGGGTATGGAGGTGATTTGATTAACAAAGTTAATGCTTTTGACCAAGAATTAATCCAATAGTATCTGGGTTATGTGGCTCTGACTTAACTATTGACTAAAGATTGTGGAAGATGGTCAGAGCTCGAAATGTGAAAAAAAAAGCCTTATGTATCCAGAATTCCAGATGAAGAGAGTAGTAGATGCAATTAGAGGTTTAAACACCCAATATCTTGAAGTTCACGGTAACACCCAATCACTGTTGGTATTGCTAACTGACAATATTAGTTTACAGGGATTTAGGAACAGACAAAGTTCCGTCTGCACGCTAGTGCAACTTACTTGCCATAGTACATGCATGTATTTCCGAGAGAGGCGTTTTGACTCCCCGGTGCATATGCTCCTGTTATTTTATTCAAAATTTAGAAAATATGAAAACACTTCGAAAAAATCTGAAAACAATTGGGCACAAACATATACATGTTTTCAACATTCGTGAAAAATTGCAGAAGGAAATGACACTTTCTCTGGTTGTCTTTTTTGCACAGACCATAGAAAGTGTCATTTCCTTCCGAATTTATGCATAAATGTTGAAAACATGTATATGTTTGTGCCCAATTGTTTTCAGATTTTTTCAAAATATTTTCATATTTTCTAAATTTTGAATAAAATAACAGGAGCATATGCACCCGGGAGCCAAAGTGGATTTCACTGTATTTCCAGTCTTTTCTCTATGCCTGAGAGTCTTACTTCTACTAGTACTTCCTTGGAACACTAGAAAAATGTTAAATGGGTGTCCGTGTAGATAAACTGAAGAAGTGTAAATCGTGTCACAACTCACAATACTTATTTCGTTTCTAGTTGGTCTGCATGTGTAAACCAGAATTGCTTTTCTCCCATGCATACAACCGTGTACAAATCAATATGAAAAAGCTGTACCTGAATTTCGCTCACACCTTTTTGTCAGTTAAGCTTGCACACAAGCGTGCAACTGTCATTCGTTTCAGTAAACTTGCAGAATGTGTCAAATATTTCTATTACAATCATTCACAGTACATTTTATTTGATACAGATTTACATTACTATTTATCAGTCACTGTTCCTTGCAAACTGCTTATGTCTTACTATGGGTTTAGGTTCGTTACAACCTAAACCCTTGAGAATAATTATAACACGAGTAATCCCATGGCCCATAGTTGTCATGGATGTAGTTGCAATCTGCAAGTGTTCAGTAAGTCATAATCGAAGTTTATATAAAACCGAGAACAGAATCAATAGATTCAGTGAAGAAAAAGCAAGGATACCCTAGTTTAGGGGGTGCAGTATACTCGGCATCATTTTGTTGCTTCGGGGAATTGAGTTCAAGATGGACAGGAACGTTGGCATCCTCAATAACTGCAAAGTTGTATGGAGTTCTTGAATCTCGGCTGACTTCAGTCGCTGCCTCTGTCTCAGAGAGCTGAGCAGAGAATTAGTCACAAGTCTATATCACATCTTCATCTACTATAATCTATGAAATACCTTGGTGTATAACTCAACATTTTCTTGACGAAGTAGGTTAAGCTTTTTGTATAGTTCCATGTTTTCCTGGTGAACAAGACTTCCCTGCAAATAAACCATCAACAGAGTCAGCTTGTTGAAACAATCTACAGGTTTCAGGCTAATATCAAAACGCTGTCGCACCTTTCGATTCAGTTCATGAATTTCATCAATCAAGAGCTGGTCCTGAAAGAATTATTAGTGTCCTATTGTTAGTCTTCTTGGAGGAGGCAGTTAGGTGGGGATGTTAGAAGTGTTTGGCAGGCTGACCTTTTTTGTCCGGATGCAACGTAGGCTTATCTCCAGCTGATTTTCTAGAGTCTGCAGTTCCTTGACACCCAATCCAGAAAGATCTTGCCCCATCAACTGCCTACAATCAAAACAACATCGTTTGTGTTCTAGTGTTTAGTGAAATTTTCTACAGGCTTGCATGTCTGATTCAATTGTGAATAGGTGAAGTGCAGCATTGCTATGTATTAGATCTGTGTAAGGTGTACCTTGTTAGGTTAGTTAGGTCAGGGATTCTGTAGGTATACAACTGTTAACTTTCTGTTGGTGGGGATTTTGGGACTATACCAAGGACAAATCAGAGTGCTCGGACATTAACAATAAATAACTAAAGTTCTTATTAATCTATAAAAGGCTTGCAAGGGATTTTTTTTCCTGTTTCTTTTACTTTGAAAAAGTAAATGAGGTTTAAATAAATGGAAGATTGTTCTATAAAGTAGGTAATATCACTTTCTAGTTCCTAAGCGAAGTATTGTATGCTTATGTGTTTGGTTTATTGTCGTGGAAACCAAGTTTTTTATCTTTATATGCAAGGCTATCTGCTTGCAAATGCAACAATCTACATATTACATAGTTAATAACTTAATATGCATTGAGCTATTATATGACAACATCACAATCTTAAACAGTCAAGTTATCTGTAAGTTGTGTACTTGTGCTGGCAATGGTTTATGTTTGCTCCTTATACCTGTGATGAATTACTGATAAATAATATTGAAATTTTTTCAGGTTGTCGGGCCATACCGATGATTTTCTTGCAAGTTGTGCAGTTGTTGTCTCAAGCTTGCTGCCTCCCTTTGCCAGAACTATTGAATTTGAAACTACAGTCAAGTAGTGCAACATCCAGGTTTGCCAAAAAATATTGAAATAGAGATGACAAGCATGGTTGTGTTATCAGTAAGTTAACTAGATTATACACTCTATTGAAAGTCGAAAGTACTGAATCACATGGTATTACATACAACTTCTTTCATTGAGTAATTTATACAGTAAGTGCAAGCAATGACAAAAGAACTCGGAGAAGAAAAACAGTGTAGATGGGAAACCTTTGTTTTTTCGTCATTTGGATACTCCAGTCCAGTATTTTTTTGCTAAGGTTGTCTAGGATTGTGAGCCATCACCTATCAGACAGAATATATTTCAACTGTCTTCCATGATGTCACCCCTAATTCTCACGAATACTCTCCTAACTTAGTTAATTTGGCAAGTGAATTCCTGAAGAGATACATGAGCTAGAGGCAGAACACGTCAGGAAATTGATAATTATTCTAGCTAGTAGAATGTTTCACTTGGCAATAGAATGTAGCTGTTAATCTCAGTTGATGCAGAATTGTCAGTGCTGTCATCTCAAAAGTTCCAATATAAAATGCAAATGAATTGGGTATTGTAGATAGTTTCAGAAGATGGGCTGAGGTAAATGCTTTCATAGCTCCATTGTTCCTTCCAAGATGTTCTGATGTCATGTTCTTTCTTTTTTCGTGTTCCGAGGTTCAAAGGAAGGTTAAGGATCGGACAAAAGCTGTTTTCCGATGTTCTGCTACAGGCTACATAATCGTTCTACTGCTTGGTTTGCTGTTCCTTCTTGGTCAATGTCTGCAGTGTTTATGGCGGCCTATAATCCTCGAGGTTGTTCTGTAACTTTAGAAATTTTATTTTAGTATCCAAGCCTTCTGGTAGAAGAAACAATCATCTAAACGTAGAAATATACTGTCTGAGCTTGTATCGCCGTTTGGATTTGCCTGATGTTTAGTTCTGTAGTTGGTTTGATTGGTCATTTGGATGTAAAACATGAAGTGATCTTAGGTTGAGATCAAATCAGATTCAGTGAAGAGTTCTCTTAGTGGAATTCAGGTGAACAGTTTGGAGCTGGTCTGATGCTGCCCCAAGGTTACGCGGGCGCTCTAAATTCAGATGAGCCGAATTGGAGTCACCAATAGTTAGGCTGATCTTATTTGGCGTAGATGGCACTCGTTTTGCTTGTTCCCCTTGTGTTGATGGTGGAAGAAACATCAGGTGAATAAAAGTTCTATGGCTCAACCCTGGTCATGGTGGCTGACAGAGGTTGTGGTGTTTCAGGTTGTGGATTACAGTATCGTGTGGTATCTTGACCTGTCCTGGCAGTGGTTAAAGATGGGTGTGTCAAGTTTGTTTTGGTCGGTGGTGCTCTTTTTTGTTCTTTTTGGGGTCTTGGTCTGGTGAGTGGTGATAATGCAGAAAGGTTAATCGCAAGGGTGTGTCTCTAGCCCCAACGCATTGGGTGATCCAAGCATCTCTCCTATTTGAGTGGGTGACTCATACTGCTATTAAAAATCCTTCAATGTTAGCCCTACCACTCAAGAAGCAAAAAGTGGAGCCAGAGCGTGCTTCAACCTGTGTTGGCAGGGCTCATGTTTTGTTATTTTTGGGATCTTGGTCTTGTTTCCCGACAGTACTGTGAGTGGTGATGAAGCAGCGGTTTGACGACCTAAACTGCAATTGTATGCATCTAGACCTAGGGATGGCACCCACAGGGTATGAGTAAGGGTGGAGCCACCTCATACCCTTACCCATCCACCCCGAGGTTACCCATCACCCGTACCCATACCCTTCAACGGGTATAACTTTTTCCCGTACTAGTCACCTGACATGGTAAAAGGGTACCGTGGGAAAAAATACCCGCATTTATAACACATTAAATTAAGCAAAAAAGAGTCGTAAAAAACAACATATATCGTTCGGAAGAGATCTTTTAGTTGTTCTGCTCTATCGGAAATTGAGAGGTGATCATGTGAATAAAATATAGATTAGATAAAATATTATGGGTAGCTAATCTATCCGTATAGTATGACAATCACTGGGTGGTCATTATCCGCGGAGGGTGAAGGGAGAATCCCTATCTATGTTAGGTAACATAACATACGGTGAATTAGGATCGTGGCATAATACATAAACCCTACTCATGGAAATTCAACCTCTTAAAATATTAGAGGGTACATGGGCATGCGGGTATGGGTTATACGATCCCATACCCGTACCCTCTCTACCGATGGGTATGATATTTTCCCATTTACATACACATGGGTAATTGTTCATCGCATACCCTTACCCTAATAGGGTTTTTACCCGCAGGGTACGGGTAATGGGTACCCAATTGCATCCCTATCTAGACCTAATGCGGTTTGTCATCTAAGCATCTCACCTATTTGGGTCGTTACTCATAAGGCTACTTAAAAGCTTCGAGGTTAGAGCATCTCCAACCTTAGTTGGCAAACCCTCCCCAAACGTTCGGGCGGACAGCCCAGACAGGGTTTGGGCTGAAACCAGCAGCCAAACGTCCCCCAAACTCAGCCCAAACGGCCGGGCTGTCCGGCAATCCTCAAACCCAGCCCATATATGGGGAGGGTTTGGGGCCGGCAATCCCCAAACCCAGCTCATATATGGGGAGGGTTTGGGGCCGACGGACCTACCATTTTTCACCATAAATTGGACGGAACCCTCGCCTCGCCAGTAGATATTTTTCACACCACCGGCTCCTTCTCCTAGCTCCGCCCTTCTGCCAAGCTCCGGCGTCGCCGCCCCTCCTTTTCGATCGCCAGCACCCCCACCATCGTCCGCACTTGGTCGCGAACCTTCCCCGACTAGATTTCCACCGTAGTAGGGCTCGGTTGCGGCCGCATTTGCAGCAAGCATTTCCGCCGCCGCCTCCGCCTCTCCCACAACAAGTCGTCGATCTTCCACGGTTTCTCAGCACGCCCGGCTCCCCGATCTGTAAGTTCGTCGGAACCCAAGCTCTCCTGCGCCATCGGTCGTTTTCCATTCCGCCGCCCGTCTTCGCCCACCGGTCTCCGACACCATGGTTTCATGTGACATGAACGAGGACTCGATAGGCTCCTACCCTCTATACGAGGAGGACAACTCCTCTGAATCGGTATGTCCTAGGTTTTGGTCATATTTTGAGTTTTTCCCCAAAATTGTGCAATGGGAGTGGATTTGAGTTGCATTTCGTTCAATTTTAGGATTCAAAAGCATGTAGTTGCAATGTCCGTGGTGTGATATCCGAGTTGAACGATTCCCTCCGAGGCAAGATGCGCATATTGGAGGATCTGAACTTCACAATTGAGGAAAAGAGGAAGATCGAACAAAAGTTCGAAGAAGTTCATAATACAAACCAGAAGTTGGAGGAGAAAATAAAGAAGATGGAAGAAGAGAAGAAGAAGATTGAAGAAGACAAGAAGAGGATAGAATAAGAGAAGATGAGCTTCGAAGAAGAGAAGATGAAAATGGAGTTGCATCTTGCCGACGTTGTCGATGATTGCAAAACCAAAACGGATGCAACTTGGATGAAGATGAAGAAGATCAAGAAAGATGCCATCGAGAAGGAGATGCATCTCCATTACGCATTGGGAGCTATAGTTATTTTAGTGATAATTATAGTTGCTATGTACGGTGTTTCTTTGTGCACTAGATAGAATTTGAGGAATAGAACATAGATGCATGGAGTGCATGTGTTTGAGGAGACCAATATGAGTTTATGATTGTAGTACACCAATTATGGGGATTGTCCGGTCACTGTCCACGGACAGCCCAGACGTATCCGCGGACAGTTTGGGGGCCAATTATAGGGTCTCCGGTTGGAGATGCTCTTAGTGCAGCTTCTGTAGATGTGGTCATATTCAGTTTTTTCACAAGAGATATAGTGGAACATTGAGATGCAAAACGTTGAGGCAAAGACAGTGGTTCCAAACTGCCTTGATGTTTGAGTAATATACTAATATGGGTACTTTTTCTTACGGTAAACACAACTAGATACTTGACTTTTTGGTGTTCCCTTTTCACAAACATTATCGGAATTCTGATCTTTTTTCACAAATACATATAGATGTTCACTAAGTAAATACTACTTTGATAAAATACATTTGTTTTGGCGCCTATAGAAACAACATGTGGACATACTTGTGTAGCGCATAAAATTCATTAATTATTTTTTATAAGATGCAGAGAAAATATTTGTGGATGTCTTTTTAAAAACTCATAAAAAAATGAATTTTCATTTTCTAAAATTGAGCTCGAGTCCGGAATAAAGAAACATCGTACTTGACATCAGTAGTGCTTTTCTAAACAAAAAATGTGGCTAATGAGGAGATTTTCTATGAGGTAAACAAAAGTTGAGGTAAGGTGATGCTAAGAGCAACTCTAACCGTTTCCCCAAGCTCCCCATATCCCCCTCTTTAGGGGGTTTGGAAAATATCCAACACAACCCTCACTCTACCTGCCTCCCTATTCTAGGGAGGCACCTGCTCCATCCCATTTCCCCCTTCATGTAGTAAGAATAGAGACTGTAGTAAGAATAGAGACTATTCTGCCGACCCAAAGGCCAGAGGCCTTGCCCTTCTCGTTTACGCCTCTCGACTGCACTGCACACCCACTACCTTGCAGCCGTTGGTCACCACCTACCACATCGACCTCCCACCTCCAATTTCCCGCTCCCTCCATCCCTGGTTCCCTTCTCCCTCCCTCGTGCCCCGCCACTTGTGTGCTTCCCGAGCTCAGTCTCTCCGTCGTCGACGCGCACGCGAGGTGTGTTTGTCGATTGAATTAATCACCCGAGGTGAGGTTTCACTTTTTTCAATGATTGTGATACTAGTCGTTTGTGTTCTTTGGTTGTATTGTGATACAAATGGAAAAATTTCAAGAATCTTGGGTGTGAACATGATGGTCAATGATGATACAAGTGTTGACGACGTTAGACTTCATGTCAACTCTTCACTAGTGTGGATGGCATCAATGTAGACCCCCTGTCTCTAACTTCAAAGTATACATCGGGAACTACACTCAAGAAGGCATCAACTAAAAGGGGCGGCAACTACACTGAACTAGAGGATGAAATGTTGGTGAAATATGAAAATATGTTATCCAAGGTGCTATCCATGTGAATGAGAAGAAGTCTACCAATTGGAAGACAGTGCACAATCGATTTCAAGAGAACAAGACATTCGATTCAGATCATAGTGATAATTCCATTTCACATAAGTGACTACCATCCAAGAGATTTTCAACCATTTTCTCCTACGATCAAATTGAGATGCATCCCAAAAGTGGCGGAACATTTCAGGAACAAGTATGTTCACTAGAACATCTCTCATATTTGTATTTTCTAACATACTTCAGATGTTTGCCAAAGATGCCATGGCCTTGTACAACAACAAAACAACTAAACCTTTTGTCCCAAGCAAGTTGGGTAGGCTAGATATGAAACCCACATAGAAACTTGTGAAAACATAAAAAAAGACAAAAAGTTGTGAAAACGTAAAGAAAAAAAAAAAAGACAAAATATGATTTACTCTTTTGCTTTTTTTACGTTTTCACAAATTTCTATGTGGGTTTCATATATCTAGTCCACCCCAACTTGCTTGGGACAAAAGGCGTAGTTGTTTTCTTATTGTACAAGGCCATGGCATCTTTAGCATAGGCAATAAGAAGATACCGAAAAAGAACCAAAAGCTCTTTGTGTTGAACTATTGATACATTGTTGAACACTTATTATAATCACGAGTGAAAGCATCAGAAGATACCTATACTAGTTCTTCTATTCAAGTTCCTAGTACCGACTCTAGAAGGATATAAGAAGATGGGTCTACAACTGAGGCTTAGATGTGCTACTACTGAGCACTAGATCGCCGAGAGAAGAAAGAGAATGAGAAATCAACAAAAGGGTCGACCTTTTCTAGTGATTTTCGATAACTTTGAACAACAGAGTTTTGGATGCAGTGAATGATGAAAGATGGATAAACGGTGCAAAATTTCATAACACTTGAGAAATAGAAAGGTGGCTAGTGAGATGGAGAAGCTAACACTTGAGCAATAAAACTTAACTTAGCATACAGACTGAGAAGCTTGACTTGAGCGGGTTCACCAAGGAGTCGAAGAACATGCTATGTGACAGAGTAGTATGTATGAGAACCAAAGGAAATATATGGAGGCCATGTGTTCTAGCATCGCGGCTCCCAATTCCATCAACTACAGTTGATTCACTTTTCAATGTTTCGTATCATGAACTTTGCTTTAGAATTTATCTTAATCATGGTTGCCAATTATGGTATTATGACTAAACTCGCATGATACATGCGAGAAAATTCTAGTAAGTTATGAATTATGTGGTTTGAAATTATGATTTATAAATATTGTCGAATTTTGTGTATTAATATATGAATACTATTGTGGCGCCAAAGTGTGTTCATCTGTAGATTGTGTACAATAGATATGATAATAAAGAACAAGGAGAATGATTTAAGGGGATACTTGTAGTTCCAGAAAGAAAGACCTCCCTAATGCAGGGATCCTCCCTAAATGGGGCTTAGGGAGGCAAAATTAGTGGGATCGATTTCGGTTCGTACCGATTGGAGGAAATGTTAAAATCTGTCTAAGGGGATGAAAACATACATAGGTTGGAGCCCAAAAACTTCCTTACTCTTTCATTCGTAAGAATGTATGGGTAAGTTACATAATGGACATTTTAACCAACCAGATGAATTGTTGGGTTGTATGAATATTAGATGCAAAGGCCATAGTAATGAAATGTTACATTTGCTTTAAAGTCTGAATTATTGGGTGTAATGTGTAGTCCGTAAAACTAGCTATGAGGCTTTGTGACTTATAATGTATCAATAATTCTCACGCAACCACTTTATGAGAAGGATACTTATGAAAAACTTGTGATTGTGCATGAGGTATTAAATGGATTGTATATTCCTCTAAAAACCATAATTGTTCTATGATGCGGCTCTTTGTTGATGACAAGATTATCATTAAGTCTCCATTACATTAAATTCTTATTCACATGGCTTCCTACATGGTATTTTTTTAGCCAGGCCGAGATTTAGTGGCAAAGGCATGTGCGCAGCTGGAGCGAGTGGCTAGGGAGGTCCTTAACCAACATGGATGTCATTGTAGGTTTCTTCGATCTCCCCGCCTTAGTTTCTAGTTTTTCTTGTTACAAACCTTGGCGCGTGTTGTGTGTATCTTTGTATGCATATACTCGGGGGCTTCTCCTGGGTAGTTGTAGCAACTCGATGCAACGATAAGATTAATAATCAATTTCTTATACATATTTTTAAGATACATGCCTCGTTAAATATTGTCTTGACAAGAGGGTTTCCTTGATTTTTTGATACATTATTTATGTATACATATTTTTTCCCTATTAGAGCATAATGATATATAGTTCCTTCTTATACTTCTTGTGGTGACTTATTTAGCTTTGTGCTAAACTAGAATGAACTTTTCCAAGATACATTCAGGCTCGCACAATATCGTTTACCAATAAGGAAGATGCTGGAATTTCCATTTAGGTTGTCGAAACCGATAATGGAATTTGTTATTTTTAGCTTGATGGTCGGAGGTGAGAAATATGAGTAGTGTTCCCAAATTCTCCATATCATCAACTGGTTTACGTGCGGATTTGTTTTGGAGATTTATCTTAACTATTCAAATCATGGAATATTTTATTCATACTATATTCTTGATTCCTTTTATGTCTCATGAGTAGTTCATTTAGTTCTTGACACTAAGAGGTCTCTATCATAATAATAATGAGTGTTTACTAATTATTTATGTTAAATAATATATGCTCATGATGTTGTTCTTTGTAATGATGTACCAATGTCATCTATTGTGCACTTGAGCTTAAGTGACACAAATGATGCAAGATATGATGGCAAGATGGGTTTTGCAATCTGTTAATTTATATAACACAATTTTTACTAAGACCTATTTACTTCATGCGACAACCATGGAAAATCGTGATTCAGCCCACAACAACTTACATGTTTGAGCAAAGTGGAGGTTATAACGGATATGTGTACGATCGAAGTTTACATACATATGACTTAATTAGGCACAACATATATGTATGTGATGCCAATCATCGTGGTTTCAAGTGAAACCAAATATCATAACAAGCCTTTTTCCTTACAATTACTATTACGTTTTATTTTCGTTGTTTTGATCCCAGAAATTATACCATACCTCCACCATTTTACTTTCTTTGTGTTCTATTACTCTAAGATAATAGCAAATATTAACATTGAACTTTAGTAATGCATTTTTTTCTTCTACTCTAGGTGGATAAGATACTCTTACTCTTTATGAGTACTCGAAAGACATCACAACACTTTGGTAAGCCTAAAGACTAGTTTCAGAAGTGTTTATAATGATAAGTTGGATTAGGAAGAAATGTAATGAGGGTATCATTGGCCAATGCATGGAGATGTAGCGATAAAGGCCCCAATATAAGAGATCACCACATTAAAATTATGTTAAGAAAAAGAATATTGAGACTAACATAAAGAAAATTTGATTCTTGCCCTAGCAAAGTGTGTCTCAACAAAACTCTAAACCATGTGTGAAAATATATTAAGGGATAATGTAGGTCGAGGATGGTGAGGCTTGATGCCGCCCATGTAGTGCCTGATTGCATTAAGCCAATGACGACTTATTAACTTGGTAATACATATATGGTACTTTTATAAAAGATCAACAAAATATTTCCACATTTCACTCAATAAGAATATGGTGTGCAGTTAATTGGCAACAACCTAGGTGCAAACCGATAAATATATGCCCACACTGACAATCATGGAACATGATACCTTTAGGGAACACATGGACGACATGGCTCACTACAGATAACGTTGCCGCACCACCGAGAATAAAACACCATGAAGGTACCATATAAGCAATGTCACAACTTACCCTTAAGCAACCAACCTCGACTTGGACGACATAGCTCTAGGGAACATATGGACGACATGGCTCACTACATATAACGGCCAATGGTGAATCCCTCACTACGGAAAACACACTTCCAAATCAATCATATTCTACAGGACTTATGCTACTCGTTATCCATGTCGTTCACCTATCAAGGGGTGACCTCGTTCCTATTAGTAGTGACCCGTCGGTCGGAGCCCCATGGAGTCTCCACTGATGGGCACAAAGGACACCGTCGGTCAATACCTCTTCACCTCTCGATGGAGTTGCCACAGTTCGCCGTCTCTCCCTTCTTGATCATGGATCCGTCTCTCCCTCACCTCCTAGTGGCGTTGCGCACATGAGGACATGGAGCTAGCATTCACTCTACGACGCGGGAGACCATGCGGAGATTTAAGGGCATGTCACCGATGCATATGGTAGAGCCTACCGGCAGTCTAGCGTGGGAGGTCATGGATTCGATGTAGCACCATAGGCTGTCGTCGCCCATCAGAGCTTCCACCACTATCTCTACTCAAGTAATGACCTAGCCTCCTTTTTCTGCTTTGTGCCAACAATGGAGTCATAGATTTACTTCAGGGAGAGGATTTATAGGGTTTAGTTCTTGTTAGAATTAGAATTTTATGGGAGAGTAAGGATTTTTTTTCCAATGAAAATAGACCCAATAATTGTACATTTTTCCTTTGGAAGGCATGAAGCAACAATTAAAGCAAAGTTTAACCTAGCAAGATAGATTTGTTTGAGAGTGTCTAGCAACATAGATTAGTTTGACCTCTAGGATATCTAGATAAATAAATTAGTTTATTTTTCAAAATCCTCACGGGACTAAAGTAAAGTAAACAAGCTCCCAATATCAATTATGTGATTGTGTTGCTACATGACATCATGGAATGATGGAGGGGGAGATGCAAGAGTCAGTGAAAGAATCAATTTGTCGATGATACCTACGTGCTTAAACACATGTTTCCGTTGTCAAGCTCGGCATTTCAAGAAGTTCCACAACTATGCACACACACATGTGGCCTGCTTTGGCTGTCTGGTCTACTTCACTCCTTGAACGGTTTTTAAATAAAAAATTATACCTATCAATAAAAATATGAAAATATGTAAGAATTTTGTCCTCGGATGAATTTGTAATGCAATTGCTATGAATATACACTGATTTGACGTGCAACGTTTCTAAAATCTGTCTGGAATATGTGAAATTATTTTGAATATATTTGAGAAAAAAACCTCGAACCATTAACACCGAGAGGAGCCCAAAAATGTCCATCACTTAACTTGACCACTGGCGGGTAGCCACTACCTGTCTGCCATCACAAGGCTTTCTGGCCTACCCAAGATTGGTGACTGGCAAGTGCCTATAAGTGGTGATGCGTAGGTCAATGGCTAGCACCACACCTGTTATATGATGGGTTTAAGCAAGAATATGAGTAATGATGGCACAAAGGATCGCTGAGCCAAACCACTGGCCGACTATTGTTAGCGTATGCACCCTGCCGCCACACCTCGGACGAACACACATACCATGACGACTGCGCAAACACAATAAATAAATGACTACCAAAACCTTGCAACGATCCCAACCTCGCTCATGCCAATTGATGTTGCCACAGAAGCCACCTCTAAGCATAGGTTCCTCTAGTCGTGTACATTTCTTCGATCAAAATGATGCCACCAAAAGGGAAAACAACACCAAGCATCGGGAATTTGGATATGGAAATCTATCCGGGTCGATCTAGAGTTCCCTAGGATCATCATGGGCGGGGAGATGAGAACTGATACCCCATCGCCTTCATCAAGGTAAGGAACCATCTTTGTCGCCTCTAACCACATCGGGCTTGAATTTCGCGGCCCTCCCAAGCTTGTGTTTGGCCAATCCACCTGGCCCACCACCACCATCTACATCCTTGCCAGAGAGAGACTGGACCATGCATGTCACCCAGGGCCTCACAATGGCTAATCTAGAGCTTGAGATCCAAAGGTCACGGAGCCATGGGTTTTTGCGCGAGAACTTCCGGCACTTGTCAAGGCCACCTTTGAGAAGCCGAACGAAACCAGCTATCGTGAACAGTTGCGCTGCCCGTAGCCAGAGCCACGTCAATTACCATCGTTGTCGCCAGACCATGACACACTGTTGGGGACAACAAGACATTGCCACACCACCTAGAGGGAGGGGGAGTAGCACACCCGCCACCACACCACAATGAGAGATCACGACACGGGGGAGACCACAACCCACAAAACCACCAGTGAAGGGTACCACATGAAGGAGCAAATCCCCTTGCCACCATACATGCCACATGATTGTCCTGACTGCATCTTCTGGAAGCGGCGAGTAGGGAGAGGGATGGTGGGGGCGGATGGTGACGCGGGGCACGATAGGGCGAGGCTCTGCTTTTTAGTGTGCATGGTTATTTTTTATCATACCATTATTCTTATTCAGCCAGTTTTATAAAATGAGATCGTCTAGAAGGGTGATATATGTTAAACCACTGGCGAAGGGTGCCGCATGAAGGAGCAAGCCCCCCACAAGTATCCGCGGCACATGCTTAGATCGGTTGTATATTCAGATGATGGAGAAGAGGCTAGTGTTTCCCCGTGTCCCCCTAGAGAGTGACACGAGACACACTAGGGGAGGCTATGTTTTAGTGTGTGTATCATATTTGTTTAAGAAAATAGCGTGCTGCCCAGGGGGATATATGCCCCTTGGTGGATGCCGTCAATCATATCCCTCTGAGATACGTGCCAAACTTAATTAAGAATTTTCACGTGAAACAACATTGCCTAATCATCTGTGATAAACTATCACAGACAACATCAAGCATAAGCTAGATGCCAAAATCACATCATAGCTTGCATCAAACATATTTTTAGGGAGCATGGGAAACTCGCTTGAATTTATCTCCATCACCATGGGTTTAAGTAGCAGCATGTGTCGGTGTAGATCAGCCACTCATTAGTTCTTCTTCTTGTTAGCAACACGTGATTGGACCACATGCATGGATGAATGCATGTATCACCTCGAAAGGTCGATATATCAAGAGACATGTCACGTGAAATGAACAAAAAACTTAGCTACTGCCTCGTACATTGATGATAAATTTTGGTCATTGCAACCATCGCCTTGTTACGTTTTCACATTCAACTCACCCCTGACGCGCTTACTGCGACACATTGATATCACCACACACGCCCCGACACACTTGACATGACCCTTGATGGTGCCTTTTGTTCAACGATATGTACTATCAGACAGCTTTTTATGTTTGGCCGTTCATGCGTAACGCAGACCCGATTTAGTGTACTTCGTAACAAGACACTCCTCCATTAGTGCAAAAAAAATTCACAAGCAGTTTTTTTTTTTGCATCCGCATGGGACCTAGCAACGAATGTCCTTACATTCGTAACGATTTTTTTATGTTTTGCCATCCTTGTGAGAGGTACTCCTCCGTTCCTATGCTTAAGGCGTAAAAAAATTCTGCAAAATTCGCCACAAAGTAAGGCGCGGCTACGGTAGAAACGCTAACTTCCCAACTGTGCCCCTCCATCTCGCTGGAATCCAGGAGGCGCAGCTGCCTGTGATTGGTGCTCCTGGCTAGAGATTTTTGTTTATTGGTTGTGTGGCTGCCCTTAAATGGAGGAGGTGCATGCAACGAATGAAAGGGAGAGAGATTTTAACCGTGAGCAGCTATTTAGTAGGGGCACGATGGGGAAAAAAGTAAACTGCATGGCTCTCCTTAATAATCGTGCCAGAAGTTTTACGCCTTATGCAATGGAACGGAGGGAGTACATGATCCCTTGTCCTTCTCTAAAAGTTTGGATACTCGTGTCTCAAGATAAAATTAATGTCAGCCATAAGACAAGCTAATATTTAGGGAAAGTACAAACTAGCTTCCAAAACACGGCAATCCATGCATTCATTAATTGCCAGAAATTAGGAATTTTGTTTCTTAATAAAAAAAATGCGACCACCAGGACTAGCCCTTGGTAGCTTACTTTTATAGTAGAAATGCTCCTTTGTGAGAAATCCAAGAATTCGTCCCCGATGGAGATCGAACCCGGGATGTTGAGCACGCTCAACCGCGACTCCAACCACTGGCCTCTGCCCACCACGAGACACCAATCCAGACCCGAGGCAGATCCAACGGTGGTGGTGGGGGGCATCTCCCCCCTTGGCAGAAAATCTACACTCTATTTGTTTATCGTTGTACACATTTTTGTAACTAGTTTAATAAAAATGAGATAACCTAGAAAGAACTAGGATTTTCATGACAGTAAAAGGACACTAGATAATTCAATCACAAGAGTACGCGAACAATATTGTGCAAGAATTATACCATATCCACCAACCAAGCAAAGCTTCCTATACCGTTAACTGCTCACATGCCTAAGACATCAACGTTTTACTCTAGTACTAACTTACGTGTCAAATTATACCCACAGAAGTGTAAACTATGTTTCTTACATGCAATAATGGTCGTAAATTGACTAGTCAGCAGGCTGATTAGCTATAACTCGGGCTATTTTACACATGTTTAAAGTGTTGTTTCTAGCAATGTTGTGAAGGAAGAAGTACACGGCCTAGTTTATTTTCTTTGCCATATTGCTACGCCTAGTTTTAGTCGTAGAACTGGGCATTTGCTGCTACTATGTACTCCCTCCGTTCCAAATTAATTGACTTCCATATATCCACATATGGATGTATGTACACACTAAAAGATGTCTACATACATCCGTATGTAGACAAATGAAAGTCATCTATTTTGGAACGGAGGGAGTAGCATGCATTTGATTACCCCTATCAGCACTTAGCTTACCACTTGTTTCACAAAAGGTTTACGAAGGCCGACCCTAGAGAAGATCAAATATCGCAACTATCCATTATTCTTCAAACTTATCTTGCATAGCAGCATAGAATCTGAACTTCGTTACCTATATAAAACCCTAGCTACCGCATACTAAATCATGTCTAACCTGGCTTTGGCTTGTATGTGCACTGTAATCACAGCAGAACCATCGAGTTGATCTAGACCTTATGTTGCAAACATACAACACTTATGTACAAACTAAGAGCACAACTACTCCGGTCTACCATTGCCTTTATTGTTTGGAACATAAATAAATACAACAAGGAAAGAGTAGCTAGACATCAAATCATTGTCAACCCAGATGCACGCATAAAGATAGAGAGACGTAGTTTGAATTTAGCGTAGTGATTTGAACCCTGAATGTACGTATATATATTCGCACTTGTTCTTATAAATATGTAATTTTCATGCTACAAAAACTTTGCCTAACTTTCTGTGTCTTATCTAACGTGTCCCCTGATGCTGCTTACACAGTTTTACTTTGTCTCAGGAGACCATGCATAGAGGTAAACTATTGAACACTAGTAATATATTACTAAAAAACAACAGAATCTCCCGACAACTTCACATGACGAGAGATAATATATCTAAGATTTGCAGAATTTTGTATCTCAGTAAAGGCATACCTTAAGCTCCGAGTTGGGGTTTACAACAAGTTGCTCTTCCTCCTTCGCCCGGCCATATCGATCTATCACTGACTTCATGCTGCATGAAACGAGCAGCACACTAATCAGATCAAATTCTTATGTAATATAACTTGACCTGAAAGCAGTATAAAAGCACACGCATACAAAAATAATTTGTACAAACATACCGATCATACAAAATGCTTTTCTCGTTTTATAGAAACAAGTACTGGAAGATGACATATCTTTTTCGTAAAAAAAGTATAACTGAGGTCAGCAGAATTCACACAGAACACTGAGAAACCCTACATCTATATTACATCTTCGTTTTGGTGAGATCTGTACTACTTCATTCCAGTGCACTGTGCACAGGCTAGCATCGAGCTATAAGAAAGTTCACGATGAAATAGTAACCATAGAAGGGGTTAAATAGATCATAACGGGTGTAAGTAGAAACGAGTTTCATCCACAATTTTCTCATAGATAGACAATAAAAAATAAAGATCCTAAGAAAAACCAACTGATATATGCTACAAAGGCAAACAACATGTCCTAGTAATTCTTCTTTTATCTTTGGAAGAGAGAGTATACTTCTTACTGAAGGCCTTTGTATGCGTATGTTATAGGGAACTGGACTCTTGGTGGTTAGGTTGGCTTGGTGCAGGGAGATGCACAAATAAAATTAAGACAAGATTTCAAAAAATAACAACAAGCTTTAAAAGGTAAAATCACACGCATCGCATCAGAAGCTAATCAATAAACCAACCATGGAGTCGATAGCCAAAGTAGAAGGTATGCAAAAAAAGGTAGAAAAGTAGAAAACAAGAAAGGAAACTGAAGACATGGAATGGAATCCATTGACCTGCTGCTGGCGTACTCATAGAGACGGCCAGTGCTGGAGAAGATGACGAGGCCGACCTCGGCATCACAGAGGATACCCAGCTCCTTGGCCTTTTTGAAGATCCCGTTCCGGCGCTTGGAGAAAGTCACCTGCCGGCTCGTGGAGTTGTCGATCCGACGGATCACTATCTTGCCTCGCCCCATTTGGAAACTTGGACGCAGGGGACAAGCAGGTGCAGAGCAAGGGAGGTGATGGAGATAGATAAGCTGAGGGATCTGGCCGGAACTCTTGAAGGAGAAAGCTCGCAGGTTTCCCAGACTGGTGGATTATTGGAAGGGGAGAGATAGGAGGAGTCTTCTGTTGGTGGCTCTGCAAGTTGTCTTTCCTTTAGTGGCTCAACTTCCTTAAATTAGCAAGGAAAGTGGGAAGGGGAAAGATGCCTCCCGATTGGCTAGGATCGTAAGATGGGTTAGTTTATTGTTAACGTTAAATTAGTGGTGATAATTAAGGGGACATGGACCATCTTGGAAAGGATGCGTCAAATTGGATGCACACATGAAAGGCAAAGTTAACGCATTGTACAATAGTAGATAGAAACTTGTTTTTAAATACCCTCGGCATCGTCAAGATAGAGACAATCAATATATAACATGTACATGCTACATCAAGAAGGGACGGTCACCATGCTGACAGAGTGGCCATGGTTATGGTCATCGCTTTATAAGCAATAACCACGTGGCAAAGGGATTACTGTCCAAAGAAAACAAATAAGATTGGAAATTCGAAGTCGCGAAGAGCTATCTAACTTGTGGACAAGGTCTCTCTCTATATAGGAATCTCTAGGGGGTTATTGGTAATAATTGTAGCCTAGCTTGTTCAAATGATCAGATCAGAGTCGGGTAGAATTGGCTCATGTAGAGAACTTGCCTGTGGCAAGATGGTTAGGTGGGTGGTTGTACCCCCAACCCACCAGAGTTCAAATCCCAGGTTTGACGCTGGTGTTTCTCATTTAAGGCGGAATATTCTTCAGTGGGAGGCGACGTTCCCGTCGACAGCGAGGCGCCCGTGGTGACTTCGTCAATCTCAAGACTCGACCCGCCGACTCAGTCTCTCGGAGGTGCTCATAGGGGTAGGGTGTGCGTGCGTGCGTTCATAGGGGTGAGTGTGTGCGCGTGAATATGAGCGCTTGCGTTGTACTGTGTTTCGCAAAAAAAAAGAATTGGCTCATGTAGGTGTATCCATTTGGATTTCCTAGCGGGTTCGCAACATATCTCGCTCGAAGGTCCAAAGACAATGCGTCATGTAGGTGTACCCATGATGGAGGTATTGCAAGAAAGAGAGCGTCACGAAGAAAGGACACACATACTACAAGGAGGGTTGAGTGAGGCGTTTTGGAGGCCGAGCTGCATGGAGCCTGGTATTTAAAATTTTCAAAATCCCTATTTTGAAGTTTAAAAAATCAGAAAAAATGCCTAGATGTATATAATAATATGATCTGCAAGTGTGCAAAAAAGCAAATATGAAATATGTTATATATTAGGCTGGGAAAAAAGACAAATTGTGGATCTCGATCTGTGAATAGTCCACATTGTGAAAAAGTTAATTTTTGTCAGATTTATCATTTTTGTGTAGCCTAAAATAATATGAATTTTGCATTAAAATAATTTGTCATTGTTGTGTAGCCTAAAATAATATGAATTTTGCATAAAGATTTTGTACACCAGTATAGTTCAACATTATCTTCACCTAGGATTTTTATTTTGAATTTTGAAACTTGTAGTGATTTTTAAAATTTAAAATACGGAGCTCCATGTAGCTCGGCCTCCATGTGCACTTTCACAAGGAGGGTTCCAGTACACTCATGTAACTATCAAGTGGATATGCGCCTTTTATAAATCAGAATATCTAACTAAAGCAAGTTGTGGCCATTTGCTGTGATGAAGATATTTTTGATATGTTTCATGTTCCTTTATCTATGGTTGCTGCTCAGGAGTGTGATCTTGGTAATCTGCTAATGGACAGAGGTCCTAGTACAACAGCGGATACTTGGCATTTGGCCGCTACAAATAAAAATTACTCTTACAAAAGACTATATGCTGCATTATCTCCCAATGATCTTGCCCCTTCACCGATGATATGGATTTTGAAATCTTGTGTCCTACCTAAACACAAGCTGTTCTTATGGCTGTTGCTGCAAGATAGGCTTAACATCAGAGATCTACTTGCCAGGAAGAATTTTATAATCGAGTCATAAGAATTGTTAGAGCAACTCTAGCAGTTACCGTATGAGGTCCCCGGCCTGAAAAACTCCGGCGGATATAGGGGCCGGAGCCTTTTTTTGGCCCGATCAGATACTGGATAACGGCCCGGCCCGGAAATTGTTTTCCGGGGAACAGGATAAGCGGCGGGCCGGCCACTATTTAAGCGGGACGGAGGGTCGATGCGGTACCAAAAATGCACCCCTCCGCCGCAAGCAGCCTAGCGTCGCCGCGCCTCTCCCCAACCTCCGGTGAGCAATCCACGGTGCACCGCACCTCCTCTCCCCCCACCACCGGATCCATGGCCGGGTCCACCATGCGCACCTCCGGCGGCCGAGGCGGAGGCGGAGGAGGCCGCGAGCCGCTGAAAGACGAGGCGGCGAGGAGGGCGGCGGAGGAGAAGGCGCGGCAGGCCGCACTCAACCGCTCCAATGGCGCGCGTCTCTGCGGCTCGTACAAGGACCGCCGGTGGGCGGGGCTCATGACGCCGCGGACGCCGTGTCGTCACGACACGGAGGCGAGTAGCTCGAGCGGCAGCCGGAGGAGGAAGCGGCGGGAGCCGGCGGAGGAGCAGGAGAAGGAATTCGTCGGGGACCCAATTCCGGCGGGGCACATCCGCGTGACCCCCGAAGGCCGGCGGGGCTCCGCCATCGTCGCCTTCGACCGCTTCCAGGAGGTGCTGCTGCTGGCTTACGACCGTGTCCGTAGAGCCGAGGAGGAGGTCGCCGCCGCGATGGCGGCGTTGGAGGCCCGAGCTCCCAGAGCGGAGGAGCGTCTGGTGAAGGCGGTGGACGAGCAGGAGCTGGCGGTGGCACTGCGCGCCATCGGCGAGAAGGACGAGCTCGACATCGACCCGTAGGCCGACGCCGACGCCGCCGGGCCGCCGCATCACCATCGTCGCCGCCGGGCCGTAGATCTAGGGTTTAGGGTTTCATTTCGCATCTAGTCTAGTTTAATTTTGCATCTAGTTTAGTTTAATTTCACTTCTACTTTTGTAGTCTAGTTCATATGTAAAATTTAACACGCGAACTACTCGATCATCATCAGTTCAAATATCCGGGTCGATTTTCCTGTCTCTGTTCTGGCGGAGACGAACTCGTACCGGAAAATCATATGATTTTCCGGTGAACTGGATACGAATTATCCGGTACAGAGTTATCCGGTAACTGCTAGAGTTGCTCTTATATGTGCAGAAGGAATTGATGAGGAATTCATGCATCTATTCTTTGAATGTGATTTAAGCAAAACTTTCTGGTGGAAGCTAAATTTTGAATGGGATAATGTTATGGATCTAATGAGCATGCTTATTGAAGCAAGGAAGAGATATAAGCTGATTTGTTTGAAGGAATCACTTATTGTGGGGTGCTGGAGCTTATGGAATCACAGAAATAGATGCATCTTTGATAATGAGCCTATTGACATTGAGTCATGTTTCCAGGACTTTGTTTATTCTTTTAAGCTTGTTAGGCATAGAGCTAAAGCTTCTCTTAAAGAGGGGATGACCCAATGGGTGGACACTATAACACCAGTGATGAATCCTTGTAAATATTTATAAAATGAAAATGATGCAGGAGGGGTTTTCCCTACTGTTTTTAGCGTAAAAATGTGCCTTTTTTCTTTATTCAAGGATATTATAATTATTGTCATACTTCTCAAATGAAAGCTAACTAGTTCAAAAAATAATAGTAATACTTAGCTTAAATATCTTGGACGCGTCCCATCGTACTTTCGTAAAATTACTCGAACACTTTCATCGGATTATTTTGCATTTTTTAGGTCATGGCTAAATAATGGGTATGATGTGCGATGAACTAACTGACACAAATATTTGAATATTTTGAAGCTAAATGAACATTCTTAGAATATTAAGATTTATTAGATGATATAGACTTCTCTATTACTCCCTCCGTTCCTTGATGTAAGGTGTATAGTTTTCTGAAGAAAAATCCATAATATAAGGTGTATTTGCAATTTATGGACAATTTGACCCATCAAAAAATGAGACCTAGTCTTAAAAGAGGGATTTGACGGATTGTATTCATTTTGTGGCTATTAAGAACTCATCTCTCGGGATTTTTTCTAGAAAAAAATGGGTCCACTCTATGCAAAATACACATGTCTTAATATTCGTGCAGAAAACTATACACCCTACATTGAGAAACGGATGGAGTATTAATTATTAGTAATTTAATATGATATGCAGTCCTCTCTTAACTTATTATGACTAGAAGAGTTAATATTGTTCAATTGTTATGTTGACATTATGAATTCTTGACATTTAGGACTGTGTCTTCACGGAGCCACACACAGCGTTCTTTTTCCAACAAGGGTAAAATCGATCCATACCTTGATATAACAAAATTTCTTGTCTGCACTAGCGCGAGGATCTCAATAAAAATCAATAGTATTGAAACAATACCCAGCTCATGCATAATTCCAAACTACTTGATTACATGTACAATTAAAATAAGTAAATGTTTAACAAAATAAAGTAGTCCAAACTTGGTACTGTAGATTCAACATAGAATAAATCAAGTAGCATATTTGACTATTTCTTATGGAACTGAGTAACTAATCATGATGCTAAGGCAATAGTTTTATGGCCAGATTATAAGGAAATATTAGAGCAATCTAAGGGGCATGTTATTCAGTCTCCAAGAATTATTTCAGCAATACATGATGTAACAGAGCTAGAAGTGCCAATTTACAAACGAGTAGTATATATAATATTTTCCCACCAATAAATCTCCTGGACCATATGATTTTAATATAGGTTTCAAAAACTCTTGGCCCATTATTAAGAAGTATTTATATGAGTTGTGTAAACAATTGTTTGAGGGTGCAATCTCGCTCGAGAGCATAAAAAAAGCCTTCATTACTTTCATCCCTAAGAAAGGTAATGCATCTCTCATTTATGACTTTCGACCAATTTCTCTTAGTAAGAACACTTTTAAGGTTCTTACAAAACTACCAATAGATTGTAGGTTGTCATATTTCAATTGGTTTTTGCTAACCAATAACATTTCATCAAACAAAGATCAAGCCATGACCGCTTCTCATTGGATTTTGAAAATATTCATGGTTTAAAAAAATTATATATACATATAAACCATAGTCAAAGTTGTAATTTTCTTATTGGAAAAAATCAAGAGCATCATATATTTTCTGATGCAGGGAGTATATAAAAAGAGGTATCGTTTATTTCTATAGGCAAACCCTCCTTGTATAGGAAGGTCCTCCTTTGTCTTCCGGACGTCCTTGAGCGACTCATTATTCTGCATGTCATCCTCCTAGTGGCAGAGGCGATCTCGCACTCCATCCTCCTTTTTGCAGATTTGTCAGCCATGCATCCACCTAGTGAAATGAGAGATAAACATGATTAAAGAAGATAAACAAGGAGAATAAGAAATTGGATTTTGGATCTTCCGTATTGATTTCATTTTGAAAGAAATTCATCTAGGTCTTTAACAAAATCGAAGAACTTTCAAGGAGAAAATGTGTCTTGTCTTTCACTGAAGAAAATTGGAAACCTATAGAAAACCATGGAGACATTTAAGGGCATGTCACCTATGCATATGGTAGAGTCTACCGGTGGTCTAGCGGGGGTGGTCATGGATTCGATGTGGCACCACAGGCTGTCATCGCCCATCAGAGCTTCCCCCACTATCTCTACTCAAGTAATGACCTAGCCTCCTTCTTTTTCCACTTTTTGCCTACCATAGGGTTATAGCTCTACTAAAAGGAGAGGATTTTTAGGGTTTAGTTCCTTTTAGAACATAGAATTTTATTGGAGAGTAAGTCTTTGTCGTCAATGAAAATAGACCCAATAATTGTAAATTTTTCTTTTGGAAGGCATGAAGCAACAATTAAGGCAAATTTTAACCTAGCAAGATAGATTTCTGTTAGTGTGTCTAGCAACATAAATTAGTATGACCTCTAGGATATCTAGATAAATAAATTAGTTTATTTTACAAAATCCTCACGGGACAGAAGTAAAGTAAACAAGCTCCCAATATCAAGTATGTGATTTTTTTCTACATGACATCATGGAATGATGGAGGGGGAGATGTAAGAGTCGATGAATGAATCAATTTTTTGATCATACCTACGTGCTTAAATACATGTTTCCATTGTCATGCTCCGACATTTCAAGTTCCACAACTATGCACACACACATGTGGCCAGCTTGGCTGTTCTGGTCTACTTCAATCCTCGAACGGGTTTTTTGTAATAAAAAATCATACGTATCAATAAAAATATGAAATATGTAAGAATTTTGTCCTCGGATGAATTTGTAATGCAATTACTATGAAGATACAATTATTTGGCGTGCAACGTCCCTAAATCTGTATGGAATATGTGAAATTGTTTTGAATTTATTTGAGAAAAAACCCTCGAACCATTAGCACGGAGAGGATCCCAACAATGTCCATCACTTAATTTGACCACTGGTGGGTAGCCACTATCAGTGTGCCATCACAAGGCTTTCTGGCCTGCCCAATATTGGTGACGGGCAAGTGCCTATAAGTGGTGATGAGTAGGTCAACGTTTGGCGCCACAACCGTTATATGATGGGTTTAAGCGAGAGTATAAATAATGATCCCACAAAGGATCACTTAGCCAAACTACTCACCGCCTATTGTCAGTGGACACATCATGCCGCCACACCTCGGACGAACACACATACCATGACGACTGCGCAGACACAATAAATACACGACGACCAAAACCTTGCAATGATCCCAACCTCGCTAATCGCCATCGATGTTGCCACACAAGCATCCTCTGAGGATAGGTTCCTCCAGTCGTGTACATCTCTTCAAAATGATGCAACCAAAAAAGGGAAAACAACACAAAGCTATAGGAATTCAAATATGGAAATACTCGGGGCAATCTAGAGTTCCCTAGGATCATCATGGGCGGGGAGATGAGAACTGATACCCCATCGCCTTCATCAAGGTATGGCACCATCTTTGCCGCCTCTAACCACATCAGGCTACTCACCGCCTATTGTCAGTGGACACATCATGCCGCCACACCTCGGACGAACACACATACCATGACGACTGCGCAGACACAATAAATACACGACGACCAAAACCTTGAAATGATCCCAACCTCGCTAATCGCCATCGATGTTGCCACACAAGCATCCTCTGAGGATAGGTTCCTCCAGTCGTGTACATCTCTTCAAAATGATGCAACCAAAAAAGGGAAAACAACACAAAGCTATAGGAATTCAAATATGGAAATACTCGGGGCAATCTAGAGTTCCCTAGGATCATCATGGGCGGGGAGATGAGAACTGATACCCCATCGCCTTCATCAAGGTATGGCACCATCTTTGCCGCCTCTAACCACATCAGGCTAGAATTTTGCAGCAATATCTCCTCCCAAGCTTGTGATTGGCCAATGCACCTGGCCCACCTTCTCTTATTAAAGATTTTCGACCAATTTCTCTTAGTAAATAATGCATCTCTTACCTTGCCCACCTTGCCTTTCATCTCTAAGAAAGATAATGCATCTCTCATTAGTGACTTTTGACCCATTTCTCTTAGTAAGAACACCTTTAAGGTTCTTACAAAACTACCAATAGATTGTAGGTTGTCATCTTTCAATTGGTTCATGGTAACTAATATGGTTTCGTCAAACAAAGATAAAGCCAAGACTGCTTTTCATGGGACTTTGAAAATATTCATGATTTAAAAATAATATATATATGTATAAATCATAGTCAAATTTGTAATTTTATTGGCAAAAATCAAGAGAATCTTTATTTTTTTTTGATGTAGGGAGTATATGAAAAGAGGTATCACTTATTTCTACAGGCGAACCCTCCTTATATAGCAAGGTCCACCTTTGTCTTCCGGATCTCCTTGATTGACTCATTGTTCTGCACGTCATCCTCCTAGCGGTAGAGGTGATCTCGCCCTCCATCCTCCTTCTAGCGGATTTGTCAGCCATGCAATCTCCCAGTGAAAAGTTTGAAACGAGACATAAACATGATTAAAGAAGATAAACAAGGAGAATAAGAAATCAGATTTTGGATCTGCTGTATTGATGTCATTTTGAAAGGAATTCAGCTAGGTCTTCAACAATATCGAAGAACTTTCAAGGAGCAAATGTGTCTTGTCTTTCATTGAACAAAATTGGAAACCTATAGTGGTCTCAAGGATTGGATAGATTGTTTTGTTTTAAAATCTATACCTTGTGTTTTTAAATTCCCTATGGGCTGCCGGCTATTGCGTCCACACTTGCAATCCCATCACACCGAAGGAAGCTAGACTTGATTAGTGTGCTACGTGGTGTGTGGTGAGTGGACTCTAGGTCACCTACCTCGGCATTACCTAAAGGACCACCTTAATCAATATAAAGTACATGTGATGGTTTCAGTAAACAAATGTGACTACCTAGTTCGAAAACGATTTCTCGCAATTTAAATCATCGCGCTGATCGCGTGGATCTATATAAAGCGGTTGCGTACTAATCACATGGGGACCTATAGCTAATATAATTCCCGCCAGTTGCGGAATAACAAAGGTATCATTGTTATAGTTTATCCTAAATCGAGCAAAACGACACAGTGCCATCGACCGGAATGGCCATGCCGCTCCGAGTCAAGACAACGGCGGCTCTGCCGTGAGTTTTTTTTTTAACTAGCTCTGCCGTGAGCTAACTAGCTACATATTTTTTGACGCAAAAAAAGTGGGGAAGGACCCACTTCACATTTTTCATTTATATAAAAGAGGATAATTGCAAATGGAGAACAATACAAAAAGCAAGGCAAAGCTACATAGCTGGTCAATACGCAACTTCTCTCATGCGACAAAGATTTGAATTTTTTTCATCAATGCACACGCCCTTCTCTCGTGCGACAACTTCTCTCAACTTCTCTCGTGCGTATAACCTACCAAGTGGGATTGAATTGAACCTGATCCCGAAATGGAGGGCCATCTAAAAGAAGGAATATGTCCTATACCTCCATCGACATTTACACACAAAGCCGAATGCCATCACCATGTCCAAGATCTAGGCCGGCTCCATCCATATGACCACGACGTCCGCCACCGTCGAAGGCGTGGGCCATCGCCCGAATTCCAAATTCCAAAACTCATGCGCCGCCAATAGATTAGGGCATTTGATGCCACAACGCGGAACTCATATAACATGCATGGTGAGCGCCCATTGTTACCTAAAAGCTGCAACGAGATCGCAAAAGAAGCCGGTAGATCCGGAAGGCGTCCAAGATTCGTCACGCCTGTTCCCCTTCCTCGCCCGTGCAACCCATGGCCACGATAGGAGAGTCGCCGCCCTTGCCGTTGCTCCACCTCAGGAGCAGCGCGGGCGGCTATGCACCCTACCCTCCTGCATCTAAAAGTCTCAGCTAGTCGGCGAGGGGCTATAGGTGGTGACCTCCCGCTCTAACAGTCGATAGATGAGTTCCCACGTGGCTAGTTTGTCGTGTATTCCACGAGCAAACTGCACACATCCGGCATCTCAGGCCTATCCGCGTGCACAAAGTTTTGTTACGCCGGGTCTTTCTCGCCCCACATGGCGAGGTTACTGTCGTTACCGTCGAAGGCTGGAGTTTCCCATGCTATGTACTCCTCGACCGTCCAAAGGTTGTATACGCCATGCATGCCTATGTACTTGTATTTATAGGTTGGTCCACATGTGAGAGCGCATTTAGCAAGCCCAGATTTGTTAGTATATTATTACGGTGGCTATTTTAGTGTGTTAGACCGGAACAATTATTATAATATTTTGTTAGTACCGATATCTCCGAATACTTAGTGTGTTAAACCAGATGTGTGTGACTACTTCAATTTCTTAACCTGATATGAATTGTTAGAACATGTTATTTCTCTTCTAAAATTATGTTCATGCATTCATTCTAATTCTATAATATGTATCTTATTTTGGTCATATTGTACGAGAATCAAGAGAAGTAAGGTGTGTGAGGTCGTGCATGTTTCTCTTCTACCTCTTTATATACACCTCACATTCGTGGTAAGTCCAGTAATCATTCGAACTTGCATTTAATTAGATTATCTTTTATGGTGTTCAGATTCTTACATTGATGACAATTTGTGTCATTCTAACATTAAAACATCTAGTTGCATGGCTATAAGAATGAGGAGGCACACAAGTTGCAATGATGATCAAGACCTTCCTTTGCCTTCTCTTGCCACCGCCGTGCTGGTAAGAGACTAATCTTTTAAGTTTGCATTTATTAAAAAAAATTATGTTTATATTCATACATTAATGAATATTTTGTAATAAAAACTTGCAGGGTCTTTGAACAACACTTGAAAGTATGGAGGTGCGCATGCTGCAACACGGGTGGCGTCTACTCTTAAAATAGTAGGCCCATGATGCATAAGTCATCATCTTCCACATGGTGGTACATTGAAGAAGGCATTGCTTTTTCTAACATGATGATCGACGATGGCAACGAAAGGTATGAGAGAAATATCCAGCTTCCTTTATTAATCCTTCGGAACATACCATACCACACGGAGATAGAGACTTAACCAATAAAGCTATATTCTTCTTTTGTCTATCTTTCACATTTGTATAGCTTTTTTTTTGCATGGTAATACGATTCTCATTGATAAATAAAAGGCGAGATACAAAGTACGTATACACCGATCTTACAGATCTGGAAAGATAGGATAAACCTATGTGACAAACCAACGCCTATCCATCTTTTTCGGCACCACCGTAGTAGCCACCAAGGAAAAAATAGACAGATCACCTCTTCACCCGAGCTCGACGCGGCTCCATCGCTGATCATCAGCTTTTCGGACCTCCAATGTAGTTTGACATAGTACAAACCATTGCCGTTGAAAGAATCAGACCGGGGCAGCATGTCCCCGGACACGCCATCGAACTTCAGCACTGGCACCCACGCACGACGATGTCGAAGTAGGGAACCAGAACCATCAGCCTTCAACCACGAACCCACCACAAGGTGCACCATCTTCCAGCTGTCACCAGTGCAGACCACCGTCTGCACGTACTCCTGGACGAATCCTCTCTGCTCCACCTTGGCGCCGGAGACAACGCCGCAGCAACGGGGACAGAGCAGGAGGAAAAAACCATCTGATGGAGTCGTCGCCGCCGCCTCGCCGACACCATCAATGAACTCTAAAGCCGCCAATCTGAAAGATCGGCAAGCACACAGTGCCACCAACTCCGAGACACCGCCATTAAGGACAACGCCGGTGTGGGAGAAGAGTTGAGGCAGATTTATTTGCCCGGGCGCCGCTCCCACCACCCCAACGACGCGCCATGCCAGAGAACTCCTAACCCTAAGTACCATGCAAAAAACGGGGTCCCCCTCCTTCCTGCCGCCGGAGCAGCAAGCGGAAGGAGAGGGGCCTAGCACAATCACCGGAGATTGGAGTAGGAAAAAGCTTTTCCGCCGCCGCCGCCTGGGAGACGCGGAAGACCTAACGCACGAGCTAGATCTCCAATATAATCTAATAATGCAATCGATCTGTAGCAGTTGACACTTTTTCATAATGTACGAATACAAGGTGTATCCACGATGAAATATGATTGAGATTTTATACTGTTTTTGGTTGTAATATTCATGATATATGTGTTATTGTAGACATAAAGCAACTGGGGCAAAAACTACTAGCATATATCTTGCAGGTACTGCTAGTAGGTAATGCAAAAAACATGTGCGACCATAGTTCTACTAGCAGACACGATTGTATTCAATCAAACATTTGTGATAAACTTGAAATGCAAATGACAAAAGATGTTTGAGCGTGTGCTATCATGCTAAAACCAACACACGTTATTGTGGGACAAATGTGTGTGATGGTCTTCACCACCTCACACGTGTACAAATGGTGAACCCTATCGTCCACGATTTAGTGTCTATGTGCAATTTACCCCCATTGCCCCTAGTGTAGTGTCGGGGGGTTACCCCGAGGTAGGGTCAAGGTATGGTATAAACTATGTCCAAGAGTGGACCGGGGTACAGTGAAACCGACATAACCAGGCCCAGAAGGGGCCGAGATATGGTGCTGGTGCAAACCGACATATGCTGACCGACACTTGTAACCGACATATGCTGACCGACATATGAATGTCGGTATCTTCGTGTTTTCTCTTATGTGCATGGGAGGATAACCAAGGAAGGGGAATCCGGCATATCCATGCCGGGTTAAAGAGAAGAGGCGCGTTATGCCGGTTGGAAGTCAATGCAGAGGTCACATCCCGCCTGACACGGGAGCATGGCAGGCGGTATGGCGCGGGTACGAGGTGACCGGTCTCACCTACCGCTGACCACGGGCGTACCTGGGAACAGAGTGCGAGGCATGGGCAGGCCACGTCCTGTCCGTGGCAGAGGACACAATCATGACCGAGTTGCTGATGCAGACGAGCGTGGCTACAGCATAGCGTACGGCACCAATCCGGTGACCCGGGGTACCAGTATATAAGGTGCCCCAGGCCCTCCTGCGTGAGGGACGACGAGCAAGTGATGCATGTAAAATGTATACATGAACTTTGCACTTTAATTGCTTATATTCCAATCATATTTGCATCATATAAGGGTTATATCAATGTTTTATAATGATTTTGGGAATATTTCATAGTTTTCCCATTTATTTGAATTAACCTGCACAGGCAGAAAACCCTAGTTTTGTATTTTAATGTTTCAGGGACCCAAACGTCAACGAAATCACCTGGAAATTTACGGGCGTCAATATTTGGAAGGAAGAAGGACTACGGAAAAAGGAAGCAAGCAAACGGAGGCCCGAGGGCCAAACGGCATGGCCCACGCGGCCACAGTACCAGGCCGCGTGGGACCCACCCGTTCGGGCCTCGTGGCTCCGTTGCCTTCGATCTCTTCTCCACCGACATCGTCTTGACCTAAAAACGCCTATAAAAAAGGTCCCCGACGTTCTCTGGAAGGAGCGCCGCACAACACAGAAACACCGAAACGGAGATCAGGAGCTGCAGATTGGAGGGGGAAAACTCCGGCGGGGCGCTGCCGGCGTGGTCTCCATCTTCTCCATCGACTTCTCCACCGTCTCCATGATGAAGAGGGAGTAGTCCACCTCTGGACTATGGGTTTGTGGAAGTAACTTATGTATCTCTCCTCTCTTGAGCTTCACTAATTAGCACCGTATGAGCTGCTGAACATGATTACGGTCATTGTAATACCTTTGTGGTGGATCTTTATGAGTTAATATATGTTTGAGATTGCAATGTTTGTTTCAGTTATGAGTATAGATGCATATTATGTACCCCGTTCTTGTCTACTTGTTTTGATCAAGCATGTTTATGAGAGCGTGTGTGGGGAACGTGTGCATTAGTTGGAGTAACGGGGGGTGGCTAGTGCAGTGAACGTGAGAGAAAGTTCTGCGATCCACTTTGGTATCTTTACCTTACTTTGTTACCTCACTAGGGATAAACTAAAATACCATGCTACCGGGGATGTGGGGTGACCATTGCCACTACTCCATGACTAGATCTAGCATGTTCTTATTTTCACTTCATGTCATGATACTTAATGCTATACTCTGAGTTATCTTAATTACTGAGGTGTTATGATTTAGTTCGCATCTTGGTGGAGTATAAGAGAGGTTAATAACCAAAAGATCTCTATGTTAGGACGTGATGCCCATATATCTAAGTAACTTGTTATCAAACCCTGTGTTGCAATCTCATATGTTAACTTTGTGTGTTCCATTGTCTACCACTTTATAAAGAGAGAGTGCATTTGTGAAACCATGAACCCCAGTCCATTTTTAATCATAAGAAACACCTTTCCAACACCATATACCACTTTTCTATTTTCAGCCATCATTAAATCCGAAAATACAAAAATACTTTTCATCTTGCATACATCATTCAAAAACCCAAAAATATCATTTATCATTGCATCCACCATCATTGCATATTTATTTCTTGTTTGCATTGCATAACTATCCTGATATCATTCTTACACCTTGTGCTTGACAACCACAGGTGAGGTTGAGGACCAAAACATCTAACCTTGTTTTGTAGGTAACCAAAAGAAGGATAAGAAGATAAATCTACCACTTCAGATTCCCCGAGAGTTCGATATTAAACCCTCGAGTCACCCCTCGTGGGGAAAACTGTCTTCCACTTACTATACACTCTGCACTTGGAGTCTCAACCTAAATCCCGTTTATTTGTGCAGGCATCAAGACTTGCTCTTCGGGATCATCAAGACGTTTTCTGGCGCCGTTGCCGGGGAATCGTAGCTGAGAGATTTATCCAAGGGTGTGCATCATCGCATTCATCTCACAACAAAGTCAACGTCACCAACTTGTGCTAACACCTAAGCTTGGGGAGGTTGCACCTACGTGAGCACCATCTTATCCATCTTTACTTACAAAGCAATTTATTTGTTTTGTTAGTGTCATTGCATATCATATCATATTTATTTCAGTTTTGCATAAAAATCTAAAAACACAAAAAACTTGCTAAAATGGGAGAAAAGCCCATTGCCACACCTGAGAGAAAAGCCAAAAATTATTGATGCTTCGACTATGGCTTTTATGAATCATGCACCGCTGCACCTTGCTTTATATGAAAGTGCTTATGCCACTACTGCTAAAGTGGTTGAAACTACTGTGTCTGAGGTACCTAAAGTGGGATATAAAATTCCCATTGGCCATGTTAAAAGAGTTATGAAAAATCCATTTACAGGGGATGGAACTAAGTCTGCATGTGAACACATAGAAACAATTGATGAAATATGTGGTTTATTTAGGCTTCCTGGTATTTCTGATGATCAAATAAAAAGGAAGCTATTATATTTGTCTTTATCTGGTAATGCTCGTGATTGGTACATGTCTTTGGATGAAGAAGTGAAAACTGATTGGAGTATTTTGATGGAGGTTTTTCTTAAATATTTTACTCCCCAAGAAAGTACTAATATTTTGCAGGAAAAAGAAGATGAACAACTGGAGAATGATGAGTTGGATCTCCCAACTTCACCTTCAACAAATGATAGTAACACTCAAACTCAAAAATCCTTTGTTATTTATGAGAACCCATGTTATGATGAGTGTGAAACTGAAAATTCTATGGTCCTATATGATAACCCATGCTATTATGATGAAACTAATAATGCTACTAGTAAACTCATTGATGATAATGAGGAGTGTTGCTTAAATGAGCTATATGATAATGCTTTAGATGATGGTCCTATGCTTATTGATAATCCTACATGTTTGGAAGTTGTTACTTCTCTATGTGAGGATAAAAATGATATACTTGCTGTTTGTGACAATACTCTCACCCATGAGAGTCCCACTTTGTTCTTGAATTCTCCTAATAACACCATAGAGGAGAAATTTGCTTATGTTGAGAAATACTTATGTGGTTTGCAATTATCTCTAGTTCCAAATCTTTGTTGCAACCATGATATTAAACTTGATATTGATCTCAACAACTATTTTGAAAGAGGGAAGCATGCTAATGAATTCCAAAATAAATTTAATGATCCTCATCATGTTCCCAAATTATCTAAGTTGGAAGATTCTATTGGTTATATGGTTGAATACACTTTACTACTTGCAACTATTATGAAGAGGAGGTGATAAGAACCTCTTTATGCTACTAATAATTATGGGCTGCAAGTAACTTTGTTAATATGCATTGGAAAACTTCATTCATATACAAAATGCCAATGCATAGAAGAAAGTTAGACTTCGTTGTTATTACTTTTGTGTTCTATTTTTCTCTCAACCAGGTTTCAACTTGACTATTATTTTGATCGGTTTGAGAGCAACATGGGACCCTGGTATATGCATGGAACACTTCCAAGGAAGAGGGAACACCAAAGTTCAAGCTCCCTCATGAGCTTCGTCCACAATAAAACAACAAGTAAGAAGCCTAGCTATATGGCTATAAAGAAAGCGCTTTGCGGGAGGCAACCCGGTTATTTTTGTGTGTGATTTTTCTTTGTGTCCTCTTGCTGTAAC
Organism: Poa pratensis; assembly: GCA_947311845.1. Lineage (NCBI taxonomy): Eukaryota > Viridiplantae > Streptophyta > Magnoliopsida > Poales > Poaceae > Poa > Poa pratensis. The sequence continues at coordinate 37,571,006 of CAMZMU010000053.1, forward strand.
AAGAGATTTTGTGTCTAGTTAGGTTCTGGAGTTTTTAATAAAGTGCCAAGTTTTACCCTTTTTGGTTTGAAAAAGTTGCTTATAGCGTTCGGAGATTTTATTCCTGCACGAGTCAGTGCACGGTATGATTTTTAATTCTTATTCTGTAACTCCGAATGAGCTCATATTTGAACTGTAGTTGCAACTTTTCATCCTCTGTATGCATGAATTTTTTCGGAATTTTTCGAGAAAGTTTGGTAGGGTAGAAAAATACGTTTTGCTGCTGCTGTTTTTCTGGACAGATTCTGTCCCATTTTGTTTGATGCATGCTTTGAGCTTTTAAGTTGAATCTTTTTGATCCAATTGAGTTTATGAGTAGGCATACAACATTATATACTTTCTGGACATGTCATATGAATTTTTGTTCAAGGATTATATGCAGCAAGGAACCTATTTGTTTATCACTATTAATGCACCCCACAGAAAAGAGATGGGAGAAACGGTGTTTTGAAGTTTTTTCACAGGGATTGGAGGAGATGCACCAAGAGCTATCCAAGGATGGTGAAGACCATAAGCTTGGGGATGTGAAGACAACCCCGCTGGACCTACACACTCTCGGTTTGCACACGTCCAACTTCTGTTTTTCGATCGAAACACTTTATCGCATAAACTTGGAGCGTCGTTTTTGTTTTTGTTTGAGTCTTGAGAGACCACCACACTATCAATTATATATGAGAGAGCTACTGGAAATATGGGTTGAAATATGTTGGATGCTTTTATAAGATTGGGAAAAGGGATGTTTGACTTGATTTTTAATGATACATATAGTTGCATGATTCATGAGCTTGTTTATGAGTAATAGTTTGCAAATTCTTTTTGTAGAGCTATCACTTATTCATGTTTTGGTGCTGATTGTTATTTCACTTGGTTTAACATGGATTAGTTAGTTCTATGGACACTCATGCATGCATCTAGATGGTCAACTTTCTCCCTTTTGCTAGCCCAAAAACTCCAACAAGCAAAAACTTGTTTCCAACACCTTCAACCAAAGTTATTCCAGTGAGTCCACCATATCTACCTATTGGCTTTATGCTATTCCGAGTATGTTTAACATGTTGTTTGTGTTATCTTACCTCTGAATGAAAATGTTTATGTTATTGATTGCAATGGAAAAAATTGGTTATATAGCTCTCACGAACTTGATGCACAATGTTCTTTTATTTGCATAATAAAACTTGACCCATTGTGATTAAGATTATGATGTTTGTGGCTTGATGAATGTTTTGGGTTGGAGTTAGCCCATATGTGCTGTCACATGCAAGCTTTCAACATGCTCTTCATCTCATTTAGTTGATATCATGTACTTTTGTCTATGGATGCTTATCATGTTGAAATAAATGTGGAAATAAGTGAGTTTAAATGAGTTTGTGTAAATGGTTAGAGAGACGCCTGGGCCGCTAATCTAAGCCATGCATCATTCATGGTGGAAATTTACTTACATACTATGGTGAACCTTCTGTGATACACCTTGCAATAAAAAACTATTCCAAATGGTAAATAAAAAGGGTGTTGAGATTGTTCATTTTGTTTGTTTGTCTTGTCATTTTGATATGGGCTTGTTCCATATCTGGGACAAGAGGTACCCCAGTTGACGCTCTTGATGATACTATTATGCTTACAATGATATTTAATTGAACTTGCTTTGTTTCCCAAGTTGAGTAACACATGGTGTAAGTACTTGTATTCAAGGGGCATGAGACATCAACCTTCTTTATCAAGCACACTACTCATATTTGCTTTCACTTTAACCTTAATCATTCAAGATGCTATGATAGGGGCAATGAGAGCTTGACACCAATGAATACCTTATTGCAATCATTAACTTAAGTAGAAGAGTTTGGAAGTTGGATGAAACTTATGCATGCTTTACCTCTACTCACATATACATCTTTCCAAAGTGTACACCTATCATATTCAGATTTTCATCTACACTCTATGACCATTGTAGGATGTTCTACTTATCATTATGCATACATGTGTTCCATATTACTTGCTACTATGTTACACTTTGTGAACTATCAATGAACATCCTTGTCTTGAATACTTGATATCACTTCATAAACTATTTGCATATTGCTACTCCTTTGAAGAATGAATCATTTGACTATATGTAGCAATAGTAATCATCTTTGATATCCATTGTTAAGTATTAAATTGCAAAGTCCATGTTAGTTTTATCATCTTCATACTCGAGGACGAGCATGGATTAAGCTTGGGGATGTTGATGCATGTAAAATGCATACATGAACTTTGCACTTTAATTGCTTATATTCCAATCATATTTGCATCATATAAGGGTTATATCAATGTTTTATCATGATTTTGGGAATATTCATAGTTTTCCCATTTATTTGGAATTAACCCTGCACAGGCAGAAAACCCTAGTTTTGTATTTTAATGTTTCAGGGACCCAAACGTCAACGAAATCACCTGGAAATTTACGGGCGTCAATATTTGGAAGGAAGAAGGACTACGGAAAAAGGAAGCAAGCAAACGGAGGCCCGAGGGCCAAACGATGGCCCACGCGGCCACAGTACCAGGCCGCGTGGGACCCACCCGTTGGGCCTCGTGGCTCCGTTGCCGTCGATCTCTTCTCCACCGACATCGTCTTGACCTAAAAACGCCTATAAAAAAGGTCCCCCGACGTTCTCTGGAAGGAGCGCCGCACAAACACAGAAACACCGAAACGGAGATCAGGAGCTGCAGATTGGAGGGGGAAAACTCCGGCGGGGCGCTGCCGGCGTGGTCTCCATCTTCTCCATCGACTTCTCCACCGTCTCCATGATGAAGAGGGAGTAGTCCACCTCTGGACTATGGGTTTGTGGAAGTAACTTATGTATCTCTCCTCTCTTGAGCTTCACTAATTAGCACCGTATGAGCTGCTGAACATGATTACGGTCACCGTTGTAATACCTTTGTGGTGGATCTTTATGAGTTAATATATGTTTGAGATTGCAATGTTTGTTTCAGTTATGAGTATAGATGCATATTATGTACCCCGTTCTTGTCTACTTGTTTTGATCAAGCATGTTTATGAGAGCGTGTGTGGGGGAACGTGTGCATTAGTTGGAGTAACGGGGGGTGGCTAGTGCAGTGAACGTGAGAGAAAGTTCTGCGATCCACTTTGGTATCTTTACCTTACTTTGTTACCTCACTAGGGATAAACTAAAATACCATGCTACCGGGGATGTGGGCGTGACCATTGCCACTACTCCATGACTAGATCTAGCATGTTCTTATTTTCACTTCATGTCATGATACTTAATGCTATACTCTGAGTTATCTTAATTACTGAGGTGTTATGATTTAGTTCGCATCTTGGTGGAGTATAAGAGAGGTTAATAACCAAAAGATCTCTATGTTAGGACGTGATGCCCATATATCTAAGTAACTTGTTATCAAACCCTGTGTTGCAATCTCATATGTTAACTTGTGTGTTCCATTGTCTACCACTTTATAAAGAGAGAGTGCATTTGTGAAACCATGAACCCCAGTCCATTTTTAATCATAAGAAACACCTTTCCAACACCATATACCACTTTTCTATTTTCAGCCATCATTAAATCCGAAAATACAAAAATACTTTTCATCTTGCATACATCATTCAAAAACCCAAAAATATCATTTATCATTGCATCCACCATCATTGCATATTTATTTCTTGTTTGCATTGCATAACTATCCTGATATCATTCTTACACCTTGTGCTTGACAACCACAGGTGAGGTTGAGGACCAAAACATCTAACCTTGTTTTGTAGGTAACCAAAAGAAGGATAAGAAGATAAATCTACCACTTCAGATTCCCCGAGAGTTCGATATTAAACCCTCGAGTCACCCCTCGTGGGGAAAACTGTCTTCCACTTACTATACACTCTGCACTTGGAGTCTCAACCTAAATCCCGTTTATTTGTGCAGGCATCAAGACTTGCTCTTCGGGATCATCAGCAAGACACTGAGTAACACTGAGAGAGACAAAGAGAGAGGTGCTTAGAGATCTTTTCCCTCATAGCTTCATTCTTCTTCCTTGAGAGCTTCACCATAGCTGAGAGCATACAGCTCGAGGAGCACCTTTGTATTCATGATATCCTGATATACTGAGACAGACAGGCAGGAGTAGGGTTTTACCTCCTCACGAGGGCCCTGAACCTGGTAGATTGTGGTGTGTTTTGTGTCTTCCGTGTGCGCTCCTTAGCGCGCTATCCCTCCCCGGTTCCACCAGCGTCCATCGGCCCCAACTTAAGCCATCCTATGGCATCTGCCGTGATACCACCACGACATGCAGTGATGGCAATTTTAATCGTGTGTAATTGTTTGATCCGTACTAGTGTAAAGACGTGCTCGCGTCCATGTGTTTCTATGTAGTATGTATCCATTCGAGCAGTTCATGGGTATAATTACTATGTTTAGAACATGTATTGGTCCAATGCTGTGGATGGGGTTTCTGCAAGTCAAGTGAAGAACTCACAAACTATTGATGTGCTTGTACCTCGACTTGTGGAGGGGCTATCTAGGAAAAAGGATAATGGGAATGGAATAATGTTGGGAGGATAATTCCTGCTTTGGAGATCATCGTGTTTTGTACAATAACTTCAATATAGGTATACAGAAACTTGGCCCGCCATTTTTAAGAATGTGATCAATTTTTGGCACACAATGCATTCATAAATGTTTAGTTCTAATTCTAGACGCATGGGTGCGCAATACGGAATCGTGTGCATACAAAAGCAAATCTAAATTACAATTTAGTTCCCCTCTGAAAGTTCTAAGCTTAAAAAAATATCTATGTAGAATTTTCACCGTAATAGGAACAATAGAATATTAATTCTTATAGGCCTAGTTAAGACCATGGACAAAAAAGTCATCGTCGTATGAGAGGCACTAGGTCCACCTTTTGAAGTTAAAAAGTCATCAAGTTTTAGCATGCCAAGAAGCACCAGATGTGTACATGACAATGTTGGCCGTAGCATCAGACATGCATGTGAGCGCGTCCTGATCGATCCACACCTCTATGGGCGAGCGGCAATATGTCGGTACTTGTCGATCAAGTTTGATCTTCATATAGCGCATGAACTAATTTGAATTGTTGTGTGCATGCGAGAAGTCTACCCCGTTACCTAGAAATATTTTGGCTAGCTGCAAGGTGAAATTTACAAGTTGGAGGTGATCTTACCACTACCTTGTCCAACCATATAAGTTTTTTTATCGGTTTGCATGGTCACGTGGTACTGGTTGTTGCTTGGACGGAATTTTATAGAGTTAAGCCGTGCAAAATGATGTATGTGTTTTTTTACAATTTGATTTGAATGGATTGTTTGAAATTATACCAAAAATAAAATAATGTTATAGATCCTAAAATGATGCACACATGCTATAACATTGCGTACAAACTACGAGTGGGCATTAACCAACCACATGCCCACTCTAGTATACCTAGATAAGTTTTATAACCGCCGAACCAATCAACCATATCCACTGAGCAATGTGGGGTCCATCATACCAAAACCAACGCGGATGGACTCCACCTGTCCTTTATAATCTATGATATTTGTGAGAGGTCGCACATCTTTGTCTTGTTATCATTGGCTACGAGGTTGAATTCTTTGCACTACTTTCTAGAGTATTTATATAGATTTTTATTGGCACGACTGTTAGTGCACTCAAACAATCATACGACGTGTAATAAACAATACAACAATACCATAAGTTGTAATTTATCTAATTAAATTAAGTATATGAGTATAGAAATTGCACGATAGCTCATGAAATCACAAATTATCTCGTAGCTCGGCCAACTGCCCATGAACTGTTGGTGCAGAGATCGATCGAAATTCGGAATCAAACTACGGATGGCCATACGCCCAATGGGAATGGCTCGGGCATCTCCTGCGGTGTCGTCTATGGATCTACATGGTACTTACTTGCATTTTGCAGCGTAGCAAAAAAGCTTAGGACGCACCCTTCCCATGTGGTAAGCAGCAGCACGTACATACAAGTACTGATTATAGAAGCACAACTTGGCTTTTTCGGGAGCGGTTATCTTTTAGGCGTGCTAAGGCCTTGAGCATTCCAAGTGTCAATCATCTTATACATGCAACAAGGTAAAAGCAAGATCCTGTCCAGCAAAAGTAATCATCGTTTAAGGTTTAGTTGAGCTATGCATTGGTCCAAAGTACGTACGACAATGAATATTGTTTGTTTTCCCATGTTGGATTCCGTTATTTCTGGTCCTCGTCTTGGGAGATTAAACCTAGAAAATTAACATATAGAAATTTGCCAATTAAATAACTCATCATCTTTCCTAGTTAACCTAATTTATTCTTCGATATACTAGCGGGCTCATATTGTTTTTGTAGGTGGGGATAAGCTTTGGACTCTCCGCCTACCGTTCAACCATACATATTCAACAAGATGGCGTGAATGAGAAAAAAGTCTTTGAATGATAACCGCTACGCATGTGTCCCCTACCAGACGTGATAAGAATGATAACATAAATATTAGCACGAATCTGTTCAAGCGCGTGTTGGAGATTCGAGTTGTCGGTATTTTAAGGAAACATGTTTTATAATTTTATCAATAAGAATCATGGTCATCTCCATTTAAGGAGATTAAAATAGAACATAAAGTGGATTGTTTTCCTCTTTGCACCACTGGCTAGCCTTCCTTCGTTCTTTTGAATATACATTATAATGAAACCAAAAGGACTATATATATCACTTGGTGGCTACCTGTTCAAGTCGATCACACATTTTATTGTTTCCTGATAATCATATCTATTGCTTGCCCCGCCATCGAGCACTGCAATAGTAATAGGCTATAGAGGAGAGAAGTGTTTTGCTTTCCGAGTGCATATACACCCTGCATTTAAAACAAATTTCGAAATGTCACAAAATTATTAAAAAATAATTATGCATACATCTAAAAATCGTCCTTTTTGTGAGATGTGTAAAAAGGAAAAAAAATCGGTTCTAAAAGAAGGCTTTTCACGGGATTTTCTTTTGTCCAAAAATAACCTTTTCACAAAACTTTATGTACGCACATAGAATATGGAGATGTATGTACGGAATTTTTTTCTTAATTTTTCACACTTCGAAATGTGTTTCTTCGGTAAAGGGAGCATATGCACTAGTGAGCCAAAATGAATTTGCCTATAAAGATGTTTTATTGGTTGGTAGAGACATAACACAGTTGTCTCTATGTAAGTGTAGAGACGATCTCTACATAAGTGTAGAGACGATTGGTCAAGTGTCACATACTTGCAAATTGTCTATGCATGTAGGCCACTGCTCATTTAACCTCGATTATGTACCACACAAATGTGCTTTGTTTTCTTGGTGTTATAACATGATAATACTAAATAAATATGTGTGTGTGTAACTTTGACAACTATTCGATGGTCAATTTGGAAAATAGTCTAGTCTACCATGTTTCTTTTTCTGAAAGGATCGTGTCGAGAAGACCACAATGAGTTTTTAAATTACTAAGAAACCAAATATGCGTCCGGAAGGAGTTAACAAATAATATTAATATGGGAAAATTGTGAGGTACCTAAAATAATTATTATTTAGTGTAAATTCTTACCAGAAGGGTAACTAGTCCAAGCTGATTCTTGATCTCTCCGACACTTCTCGGCAGTAACACAATGGGTAAACATCACGCACTAAAAGTTCTCTCGCGAGTCTATCAATGTTCTCTCACCGTGCCAACAGCCAATCGCAAGTCTAAATCCCAACCGTCCATCCTATCCGTCGAGCTAACCAATCTCAAGTGTAAGTCCAACCGTCGAGCCTATCCGTGTGGTTAAATGTATCTAAATTCCTAGACAAAAATATTTGATCCCTACATTTACATCAATAGATACGTGCAAATACTTGTGCTACTTGCTGAATAAAAAATATAGGTGTGGTATGCCGAATTACGGTCCGTGCTAACTCCGTAATATGCAGACCACACGGCGCTACCAGCCACACTACTACCCGTGGTGAGCTGACTCAGCCGCCGCCACCACACACCCCCCCCCCCCCCCCCCCCCCCCCCCCACAGAAAAGAAAGCAAAAAAAACCAAAGCTGTCCAACGTCTCCCTCGAAGTTCCAGTAGTTTAATCGCCGCAGCTCACAAGTGTCAATCATCGGATGGTCGAAAAAAGGCAAGATGACGAGATTGAGGCCGTGCAGGACATTTCCAAATGGGGTTACGTCGGTAGCTTCGTACTTTTCAGGTACATATCTCGTTCTATACTGACACAAAAAAGGCTCTGCTCCCTGAAAATTTCGGTGGAAAGTTCATGGGATTATCTATTTCCAAGTTGCAAGTTAAAGATCGAATCTCCTATTTCGAGTAGACAAAGTGGGCGAGCATGTTACTCCCTCCGTTCTAAATTAGTTGTCTTTCATTTGTACAAAAGTGGGTGTATCTATACTTGTAACATGTCTAGATACATCCACTTTTGTAAAAATGAAAGACAACTAATTTGGAACGGAGGGAGTACTTTGTTACTCGGCAATATTTGAGGAGGTGCGATTTTTCAAGCCAATCGGCCAGCCGCGCGCTGCACTACTCAATCAGAAGGAGCTAAACAAATATGGTTCCGTACTCTCATAGGGATGTACAACTCGTACGTTCATGTGCTTGCCCTTGGTCTCGATGATAAGAGTGTCAGATGTGCTTCCTACACTTTTGAACAGCGGAGACCTAACCTAGCTGTGGTGGGTGGTGGGTGGTGTGGTATGTTGTTTCTCGGCTAAGAGCATCTTTAACTGGACAAATTTGATCGTCTATATGTCCGCGGACGGGTTTGGAGTTTGGACGTTTCCGCGGATAGGACATGTACGCTACCATTTTCCTGCTCGGTCAATCGGACCTCTCATATCCAAATATTAAACATGCAAGCACATGCGTACTTGTCCTACGGGAAGCTATCCTGGATGCCCGACCACTCGGTGGCGGAGTCAGGAATGTAAAGTTGTGAAGTCAATTTAAATTGTGATATCAAATACATTTATTTGTATGAATTTTATTTTTTTACTTGATTTTTTATTATATATGAAGTTTTTATCAAAATATTGTTTAGTCAATTGACTACATAGCTGGCCCGTGGTGACGTGGTCAAGGACATGGCCCTTCTCGCTGGCGCGGACGAAGCGAACTTCATGTGGACGGGCGGAGCCGCTCTTCGCAACTTCCTTGTCCGCCTTCTTGTGGGCACTCTACCAGACGTGCCCCTTCCTCTGGGCGATGGTCTTCGGCTTGTTGGACACAACCCCGGTCCCCCCCTTGTTCGGCCCCACGGAATCCGACAAGCCGTCATCCTTCTCTGTAGCGTCCTTCTCCATGTAGCGTGTGGACGCTCGAGTGGGCGTCAACGGCTAGGATGGAGGAGGGGCACGAATGTGGAGGAGGTCCACGACATGGTCATGGGAAATGGAAGCGGGGGCTGGAGAGGTAGTCGATTTGTAACAATTTGGTCAATAGAAGGATATTTGTGGTGGGTCCAGCCTGTCGGATCTGATGTGGCGGACATGTCTTGGCGCATCCGGGCAACACCAAATCCACGCCAGATATGGGCTGGATATGAGGGTTTTCAGATAGACCGTACATTTGGGCTAGGTATAGGGGGTCCGGTTGAGTACGTGTTGTTTGTCGAGACCATGTCCAGACTGTCCTATTGGCATATAGGGAGGAAGTGGGGGAGGATGGGGATGCTTTGCAACATGTAAACATCAAGATAATACCCTTAACAATAGGCCTCCACAACAACATGCTACTCATTGCTGTCTTCGGGAAGCTGGTTGACGAGGTGTACCCTCATCAAATCCCATGGTTAAGGACCTAGGATTGAGATTATAGGGAGAGAACGTGGTAGTACTGGTAGTTTCGTCGCCTGACAAGCAGAGACAAAGATTTTACCCAGGTTCAGGCCCCTCGGTGGAGGTAAAGACCCTACTTACTGCTTGTCTGGTATTGATTGTGGATTATGCGATTACATGGGAGCTCCGGCGAGGTATCGATCTCGCTAGAGCTTTTGGTGGTTCGAGTATGGCTTGGTCCTAGATCGGCATCCCTCCCAGCCTTTAAATAGGCTGGGTCTCGGGAATACGTAACCGACCTAGTTTACACGTAAGGAAAGTCCAAACCGACTATGCGTATGTCTAATCTTGAAGGATACTCCGTCTTGTTGGGCCTCTTGTCTTGGGCTTCGAGTAGGTTCTTCGCTATTGGGGCTTAGTCGTTACGTGCACCAGGTACCCTCATGGTAGGGTACCCGAGATGTATACCCATGTCAGTAGCCCCGAGTACTTGTCTTACTCGAAGAATCAGGCATGGACTCTTTCGCGAGTGCACGTCATATGCTTTGTATTCTGTATATATATAATTTGAAATTCATGTATGAATAGCACACGTTTGGCTATGTCGAGTATCTCATCGACTGTATTTTATGATGATCAAGGGATAATAGCTTAGCAGGCCCAGTACACTCGACGGATCGGGTCTGGTTAACTACACATTCGGATAAAACCTTACTAGCTTTCAATCAAACTCGAGTCTCTGGACTCGAATCTGGAACAAACTGGTCAGATTCGACTAGGCCGCTGAGGTCTTACTGAGTCGATCTGCAGTATAATTTTGAATTTTACCCAACGCGTCCGTCAGGATTTTTCATCATGTCTGTTGACACGGAAGATATAAGGATTGACGTTGCTGGAACGGTCCTTAGCCCAGCTCGAAAGTTCGGCGGGTCTTACCTTTGCACTATGCGTGCAGCATCCGAGGTATTTGCGACGGACGCAACTCGGGAATGTTTCGAGTATGTTTTCTGAACTTTGTTGGACGAGTCGTGCCCTTTGTCGACTGTTATTTGCTGTTATGCTATCGGGTGCGCGACAGCGCTCCCGATGGGAGTAGCCCTCGAGATTGTGCTTCATTGCTTTGCAATGGAGGATAATCTAAAAAATCCTCTTACTCTGCATATATTAATCGAATAATTTTGTGCCGTAATTCTATCGGGTGCACGACAGTGCTCCCGATGGGAGTAGCCCCCGAGATTATGCTGTATTACTTGTAAATGGAGGATAATCTCAGTCATTGTCTTGAGCATCTTTAGTCGAAGAATTTTTTGAATATGCTCCCGATGGGAGTAATATGACTCAGTCGAAGGAACGTTCGAATGACCAATTTTGCCTTAAGAAGTATTTGTCACAGCCGAACTAAACAAAACAATCGGGTGACCAATATGCATTGGGCAGACTCTAATGTATTTCTGAACAGATGCTTTAATGACGTCAGGGATGACGTTTATCTCGACTGCGATTCCTGACACGCGTGGCGTGCGTTATGCTGCGATGGATGGGACGTGACACAGGTGGGCCCATTTGTGCAGAGCTGACCGAACAACGGCGTAGTTTGGACTTGATTTGACCGCGCTCTGGCCCACTTTTGACGGAGAGGTGATTATGGCTCCTCTTTTTGCGTGCGTAGTGGGCGGAATGGCCGGCGACGGTTGCTCTCCGCGTTTGACACGTGTATGGTGAGATTGCATGCGTAACGCACGATTTGGATCTGGATGGCGATGATTTCTTTTGATTTGTGGTAAATAGGGGAACGGCGCTGGCATTGTTTTTTACCTGCCATTTGCTCTGCGCGCCGCCCCTGTTCCATCGTCTTCCTTGCGCTCTGCCTCCATTGCTCACATGCAATCTCCCAGCTGGGTGGCAGCATCCCTCGCCCAAGGAGGTACTTCCCGAGCCTCGCGCTAACGAGGGTGCGCGGACGAGGAGTTGGTCCGAGGGTGGCAGCATCCCTCGCCCAAGGAGGTACTTCCCGAGCCTCGCGCTAACGAGCGCGTCTGTTTCGCGGAGTTTCTGCCTAGAGGTCTTTCGTTTCCTCTCCACGACTTCGTTCGTGGACTTATGTACGCATACGGGGTGCAAATCCATGATTTCACCCCGAATGGCATTATGCACATTGCCTGTTTTATGGTCTTGTGCGAGTGCTTCTTGGGTGTTTCTCCCAGCTGGGCTCTCTGGAAGTCGATCTTTATGGTCAGACCCAACAATCGAGGCGGCCGCACGTATCCTGTTGGCGGCTTCCAGATCCAGGTGCGCAGCGACACCCGCTACTTCGCCCTGAAGCCAGTCGACTCGGCGCAAGGGTGGAGGAAGAGATGGTTCTATGTGCGCGTCGACCAAGAAGGAGTCCCAGCATTTTCGACTGCTGGTATAGCCGCGAGGACGAAGGCCTGGGACCATGAGCTTTCAACTGAAGAGATGGCGGAAGCAGCGCCTCTGCTGGAGACGATTGGAGGGCTGCTAAACAGCATCACGGGTGTGCATCTAATTGCCACCTTTGTGAAGATGCGGGTGTGGCCGCTCCGCGCTCGCGCCCACCCAATGTGGGAGTACGAGGGTGCACTCGACGCCACCCGAATGGGCAAGGAGGAGCTGTCGAAGAGCGAGCTAGTGTCGCACGTGCGGTCCATCACCAGCACAAAGTCCAGCGAGCCCTGCAACGTCGACTGCCCGTCGATCCTTATGGGGCTGAAAAGCCTTTGCCAGAGGTTAGTGAATCTATCGATTTTATGATCTCCTGCTTTTGTTATTCTGCTATGCATCTTTGTGACATTCGACTGCTGTTTTCTGTGTGCAGGGCCACTCGACCACCTCAACCCTTCCTCCTCTTCCTGAAGATGGCCCAACTCCTGAAACAGAGGTGACAGTAGAAGCGAAGGGAGGAGATGAATCGCCTCTTCCTTTGGCTACTACATCTCCTACAGAAGAGGTTGAAGAAGAAGAGGTTGAAGAAGCACATGACAAGGAGCGTGCCACGACTGATGATGTGAGCGAGATCCCCACTCGCAAGCGCCGTCGGGCAGCTCACGTTGTGTCTTCCTCCATGAGTTCACCAGCCAAGGGATCAGATGTGAGAGATGATGGAGACTCAGGCTCGTCTCCTACGACCACACCTGCTCCTTTGGATGTGAGCCCGTTGAGCTCGGCTCCTTCTCCTCCTCAGTCGGGTGGGGAGCTACTTTTTGGAGGCCCAAACTTTGAAGAGCTCGACACTGATGATGAAGAAGAGCACAGGTTTGCTCCTTTTTGTACTACAATTTTTGTGAGTTGAGTACTGTTTCTTATGTTGTATGTCTTTCGGTCACTCGCAGTGCTGAGACTGTGCAACCTCCAACCCCTCCAACCGAGAGAGATTCGACTCCAGATCAGTCAGAAGCTTCCCCTGTTGCGGCTGAGGTTGTGAAAACAGTAGCCACGGCTACTACCTTTGAAGCCGTCAAGATCGCAAGTGCGTCAACTCCGCAAATTGGGACTTCTGCTGCCAAGCCTGCGCCTTGGGTTGAACACGTAAGTGTCATTTGTCGAGTCCTCATTCTAGGACTATTTGTGTATAGCTTATGCTGGTTCCATTGTGCATGCAACCTTCTACCTCAACCTGGTTGAATCAGGCAAGGCGTTTGTCCAGGTTGAACAGGAGAGGGACAACCTACGCGCTGCTATGGAGCAACTCAGCCGTAAGTGTGTTTGACTTCTGTATGTCTTTGCTTTGTCGATTGTGAATGACATATGTCCATCTATCTCAGGTGACAAGGCAACCGCTGAGTCTCGGGTTAAAGAGCTAGAAGAGGCACTCGCCAAACAGTGCGCTGAGTCAAAGAAGGCCTTGGATGATACCAAGGACTCCGCTGCTTTGCGCGAGAAAAATTATGCTGAGCGCCTGGCGAGCCTCACCCGAGACGTAGGCGGTGAGTTGAATCTTTCACTTTTTGTCTACTTCTTTTTGCCACTGAATGTTATGTAAAATTTTCTGTTCTTTCTGCTTTTTTGAAGGAGGTGTAGGCGCACCGGCACCTGTAGACCAATCGAGTGGCGATTTGTCCCTTGACCGCGCGATCGGTGACCTGGATGTCGTCTCCACCCAAGCCAAGGATGCACTCGCCAATTCCACGAGCACGCTCGGCACCGTGTACAAGGACGTGTTCCCGTCTAGCCAACCTCCTTCGACTGTGGATGGCTTCGCCGACGTCCTGGGCCCGGAAACTTCGACTATGACGAACTTTGCTCGCGCTTTGACGGTACGCGGCTCAGAGACCACCCTCAAACTCCTTTTAGGTCATGGGATAGAGGGTGACTTCAAAGCCGCTCTGTCTGACTTTCGTCGCAAGCGGGCGGGAAGCTGGTGTCCCTAAAGCATGTGAACGAGCCAGCCGCAAAGTTGGCTGAAACATTTATGGCTACCATGGAGCGCCGGGCAGCAGAGGTCGCCCCGTGCGAGTAGGCTAGGTCGGAGTCGATGTCTGAGAAGTAGGGCAGCCGCGCCTTTTTATGCCTTGTAATTAAACTTATGACCATGCGAGTATGCATGTGCTTCTGCTACCTTTGTATGAACTTCCTCGTTATGATTCTGCTTGTAAAGCTGTGTGTTGTTACTCGCCTAAGCTTTGTGATGAGTTTCTTATGAAACTTTTATGATGTTTGGAATAGAAACAGCCAGCCGCCGCCGTATCCAGCTCGTCGCGGCATCGTGCCCCTACTCGATCTCGAGCTCAGGTGGCAAACGATGTAGCAGTAATACGTTATATGAAGGCTCGACTCGCGAGACTGGAGCAAGAGCTGGAGAATACCCGCAGTGAGCTGGAAAGGATGAGGGCGAGGCCTGCCTTACCCACTCAATGGGAGGAGTATGTTCTTGGCAAGATGGAGATCGTGAACAGACAGCTCGAGTGTAAGCATGACTGCTTTGATCTTGTGAGTTCACAACTTGTTCCTTTTTGTTCACCCAACTTGTGTTGCTGCAGTTTTTGTTCAAGATTTCCAAGCAGAGCAGGCTCGCGTAGATGAGCAATTGAACATGGCGACTGACGAACCCACTACTGGCCGTCAGCACATTCGCTTGGATAGACACCGAGCACGCATACTTACGACTCTGCAGGATCGAGTGTGGCGGAGCACTATGCTGCTTGAGTTATGCAGGTCGGCCTTCAGTCGAATCAACCAGACGCTTTTCCCGACAGGGCCGCAACCTCAAGGAATCCACGCTTTACTCGAGCTCTTCCGGTCGACAGGTTCCATTCGAGGCTTTATCACCAGAAGCTTGTGGATGGCTGATGGTCCGAAGAGCAAGGCTTTGATACCTGCAAAAATAAACGGGATTAGGTTGAGACTCCAAGTGCAGAGTGTATAGTAAGTGGAAGACAGTTTTCCCCACGAGGGGTGACTCGAGGGTTTAATATCGAACTCTCGGGGAATCTGAAGTGGTAGATTTATCTTCTTATCCTTCTTTTGGTTACCTACAAAACAAGGTTAGATGTTTTGGTCCTCAACCTCACCTGTGGTTGTCAAGCACAAGGTGTAAGAATGATATCAGGATAGTTATGCAATGCAAACAAGAAATAAATATGCAATGATGGTGGATGCAATGATAAATGATATTTTTGGGTTTTTGAATGATGTATGCAAGATGAAAAGTATTTTTGTATTTTCGGATTTAATGATGGCTGAAAATAGAAAAGTGGTATATGGTGTTGGAAAGGTGTTTCTTATGATTAAAAATGGACTGGGGTTCATGGTTTCACAAATGCACTCTCTCTTTATAAAGTGGTAGACAATGGAACACACAAAGTTAACATATGAGATTGCAACACAGGGTTTGATAACAAGTTACTTAGATATATGGGCATCACGTCCTAACATAGAGATCTTTTGGTTATTAACCTCTCTTATACTCCACCAAGATGCGAACTAAATCATAACACCTCAGTAATTAAGATAACTCAGAGTATAGCATTAAGTATCATGACATGAAGTGAAAATAAGAACATGCTAGATCTAGTCATGGAGTAGTGGCAATGGTCACGCCCACATCCCCGGTAGCATGGTATTTTAGTTTATCCCTAGTGAGGTAACAAAGTAAGGTAAAGATACCAAAGTGGATCGCAGAACTTTCTCTCACGTTCACTGCACTAGCCACCCCCCGTTACTCCAACTAATGCACACGTTCCCCCACACACGCTCTCATAAACATGCTTGATCAAAACAAGTAGACAAGAACGGGGTACATAATATGCATCTATACTCATAACTGAAACAAACATTGCAATCTCAAACATATATTAACTCATAAAGATCCACCACAAAGGTATTACAACGGTGACCGTAATCATGTTCAGCAGCTCATACGGTGCTAATTAGTGAAGCTCAAGAGAGGAGAGATACATAAGTTACTTCCACAAACCCATAGTCCAGAGGTGGACTACTCCCTCTTCATCATGGAGACGGTGGAGAAGTCGATGGAGAAGATGGAGACCACGCCGGCAGCGCCCCGCCGGAGTTTTCCCCCTCCAATCTGCAGCTCCTGATCTCCGTTTCGGTGTTTCTGTGTTTGTGCGGCGCTCCTTCCAGAGAACGTCGGGGGACCTTTTTTATAGGCGTTTTTAGGTCAAGAATGTCGGTGGAGCGAAGATCGACGGCAACGGAGCCACGAGGCCAAACGGGTGGGCCCACGCGGCCACAGTACCTGGCCGCGTGGGCCACCCCCGTTTGGCCTCGGCCTCCGTTTGTTCGCTTCCTTCGCCCACAGTCTTCTTCCTTCCAAATATTGACGCCCGTAAATTTCCAGGTGATTTCGTTGACGTTTGGGTCCCTGAAACATTAAAATAAGAAAACGGGTTTTCTGCCTGTGCAGGGTTAATTCCATAAAAATAGGAAATAAATGAATATTCCCAAAATCATTATAAAACATTGATATAACCCTTATATGATGCAAATATGATTGGAATATAAGCAATTAAAGTGCAAAGTTCATGTATGCATTTTACATGCATCAACATCCCCAAGCTTAATCCATGCTCGTCCTCGAGTATGAAGATGATAAAACTAACATGGACTTTGCAATTTAATACTTAACAATGGATATCAAAGATGATTACTATTGCTACATATAGTCAAATGATTCATTCTTCAAAGGAGTAGCAATATGCAAATAGTTTATGAAGTGATATCAAGTATTCAAGACAAGGATGTTCATTGATAGTTCACAAAGTGTAACATGGTAGCAAGTAATATGGAACACATGTATGCATAATGATAAGTAGAACATCCTACAATGGTCATAGAGTGTAGATGAAAATCTGAATATGATAGGTGTACACTTTGGAAAGATGTATATGTGAGTAGAGGTAAAGCATGCATAAGTTTCATCCAACTTCCAAACTCTTCTACTTAAGTTAATGATTGCAATAAGGTATTCATTGGTGTCAAGCTCTCATTGCCCCTATCATAGCATCTTGAATGATTAAGGTTAAAGTGAAAGCAAATATGAGTAGTGTGCTTGATAAAGAATGGGTTGAATGTCTCATGCCCCTTGAATACAAGTACTTACACCATGTGTTACTCAACTTGGGAAACAAAGCAAGTTCAATTAAATATCATTGTAAGCATAATAGTATCATCAAGAGCGTCAACTGGGGTACCTCTTGTCCCAAGATATGGAACAAGCCCATATCAAAATGACAAGACAAACAAACAAAATGAACAATCTCAACACCCTTTTTATTTACCATTTGGAATAGTTTTTTATTGCAAGGTGTATCACAGAAGGTTCACCATAGTATGTAAGTAAATTTCCACCATGAATGATGCATGGCTTAGATTAGCGGCCCAGGCGTCTCTCTAACCATTTACACAAACTCATTTAAACTCACTCTATTTCCACATTTATTTCAACATGATAAGCATCCATAGACAAAAGCACATGATATCAACTAAATGAGATGAAGAGCGTGTTGAAAGCTTGCCATGTGACAGCACATATGGGCTAACTTCCAACCCAAAACATTCATCAAGCCACAAACATCATAATCTTAATCACAATGGGTCAAGTTTTATTATGCAAATAAAAGAACATTGTGCATCAAGTTCGTGAGAGCTATATAACCAATTTTTTCCATTGCAATCAATAACATAAACATTTTCATTCAGAGGTAAGATAACACAAACAACATGTTAAACATACTCGGAATAGCATAAAGCCAATAGGTAGATATGGTGGACTCACTGGAATAACTTTGGTTGAAGGTGTTGGAAACAAGTTTTTGCTTGTTGGAGTTTTTGGGCTAGCAAAAGGGAGAAAGTTGACCATCTAGATGCATGCATGAGTGTCCATAGAACTAACTAATCCATGTTAAACCAAGTAAATAACAATCAGCACCAAAACATGAATAAGTGATAGCTCTACAAAAAGAATTTGCAAACTATTACTCATAAACAAGCTCATGAATCATGCAACTATATGTATCATTAAAAATCAAGTCAAACATCCCTTTTCCCAATCTTATAAAAGCATCCAACATATTTCAACCCATATTTCCAGTAGCTCTCTCATATATAATTGATAGTGTGGTGGTCTCTCAAGACTCAAACAAAAACAAAAAACGACGCTCCAAGTTTATGCGATAAAGTGTTTCGATCGAAAAACAGAAGTTGGACGTGTGCAAACCGAGAGTGTGTAGGTCCAGGGGTTGTCTTCACATCCCCAAGCTTATGGTCTTCACCATCCTTGGATAGCTCTTGGTGCATCTCCTCCAATCCCTGTGAAAAAACTTCAAAACACCGTTTCTCCCATCTCTTTTCTGTGGGGTGCATTAATAGTGATAAACAAATAGGTTCCTTGCTGCATATAATCCTTGAACAAAAATTCATATGACATGTCCAGAAAGTGTATAATGTTGTATGCCTACTCATAAACTCAATTGGATCAAAAAGATTCAACTTAAAAGCTCAAAGCATGCATCAAACAAAATGGGACAGAATCTGTCCAGAAAAACAGCAGCAGCAAAACGTATTTTTCTACCCTACCAAACTTTCTCGAAAAATTCCGAAAAATTCATGCATACAGAGGATGAAAAGTTGCAACTACAGTTCAAATATGAGCTCATTCGGAGTTACAGAATAAGAATTAAAAATCATACCGTGCACTGACTCGTGCAGGAATAAAATCTCCGAACGCTATAAGCAACTTTTTCAAACCAAAAAGGGTAAAACTTGGCACTTTATTAAAAACTCCAGAACCTAACTAGACACAAAATCTCTTGTTACAGCAAGAGGACACAAAGAAAAATCACACACAAAAATAACCGGGTTGCCTCCCGCAAAGCGCTTTCTTTATAGCCATATAGCTAGGCTTCTTACTTGTTGTTTTATTGTGGACGAAGCTCATGAGGGAGCTTGAACTTTGGTGGTTCCCTCTTCCTTGGAAAGTGTTCCATGCACTTCTTGTGTGGAAACTGAAACTTTACATTCCCTTCCTTTGAATCAATGATAGCACCTGTGGTACGAAGAAAAGGTCTTCCAAGAATAATAGGACTAGAGGTTTTATTCCCCATATCCATGATTAGAAAATCCACAGGCACAAAAGTCATATGTAACTCTACCATAACATCACTTACTTTTCCCAAAGCATGTTTAATAGAGTCATCAGCAAGTGCTAGTTCAATAGAGCATTTTTCAAGATTTTTCAATTCAAGCACTTCATATAGTTCTTTAGATAAAACAGAGACACTAGATCCTAGATCAAGTATGGCATGGTGTGTCTCTTTTCCAATAGTTACTAGTACCTTAGGTATCCACATATCCCCAAGCTTAGGTGGTATCATAGCCTCTTGGTTGTACCTAGCAATCTTTTCTTTCAAGACATGATTAGCAATATAAGAACCAAAACCTGCTTGGTTAGTGTTGATGGAAGGATCACTTGCAAATTTTTGTAAGATAGATATTAATTCATGCAAGCTACAATTTTCTAAGTCAAGCAAAGGATCCTTGACTTCATTAAGCATTTTAACTTCCTCAACTTTCTTTTCCTTTTTAACCCATACTTGTTGCCTACAGGAACCTCTTTCACATGTTTAAGAGATGAATCTTTTCTCAATGAATCACTAACTCGAACCAATTTTTCCTCAATATTGTTCAGGTAAACATCTTTTTCCAGAAATTCTTTCTCACAAATTCTCAACTTATGCATGACATTAACCAATTCATTGTTTATCTTTGGAATAATGTTTTCAGAATAAGAAACTAGTTGTTCAAAATCTTCCTTACTAGGTAGCTTTTCTAACTTAGTTTCAAATTTATCCTTTGATGAAGCAAGTGCTATTGTGGTGTCTTCCAACTTTTTCTTGCTACCCACAAAGCTACCAAAAATCCTTCTAAGTGTCATGGCTGCACAAGGTGGTGTTGACAAGACAAAACTTCCACCTGTAGCCCCATCTAAAGCATTTTGATACCAAGGATCTATTCCATAATAGAAATAAAGATTTAGCTTTTCATCTTCACAAGGTGTAGGATCTTCATAATGCATCCTATTAATTCTTACCCAAGCATCTTTTAATGTTTCTCCATGATATTGTTTAAAACTAGAAACAGAATTCCCTAGAGAACTCCCTCCTTGTTTGTTTCCAAGCACCATGATAGCAAGTTTTTTTTGGTATTTTTATTTTTTATGCAAAACTGAAATAAATATGATATGATATGCAATGACACTAACAAAACAAATAAATTGCTTTGTAAGTAAAGATGGATAAGATGGTGCTCACGTAGGTGCAACCTCCCCAAGCTTAGGTGTTAGCACAAGTTGGTGACGTTGACTTTGTTGTGAGATGAATGCGATGATGCACACCCTTGGATAAATCTCTCAGCTACGATTCCCCGGCAACGGCGCCAGAAAACGTCTTGATGTCCCGAAGAGCAAGCTTGATACCTGCAAAATAAACGGGATTAGGTTGAGACTCCAAGTGCAGAGTGTATAGTAAGTGGAAGACAGTTTTCCCCACGAGGGGTGACTCGAGGGTTTAATATCGAACTCTCGGGGAATCTGAAGTGGTAGATTTATCTTCTTATCCTTCTTTTGGTTACCTACAAAACAAGGTTAGATGTTTTGGTCCTCAACCTCACCTGTGGTTGTCAAGCACAAGGTGTAAGAATGATATCAGGATAGTTATGCAATGCAAACAAGAAATAAATATGCAATGATGGTGGATGCAATGATAAATGATATTTTTGGGTTTTTGAATGATGTATGCAAGATGAAAAGTATTTTTGTATTTTCGGATTTAATGATGGCTGAAAATAGAAAAGTGGTATATGGTGTTGGAAAGGTGTTTCTTATGATTAAAAATGGACTGGGGTTCATGGTTTCACAAATGCACTCTCTCTTTATAAAGTGGTAGACAATGGAACACACAAAGTTAACATATGAGATTGCAACACAGGGTTTGATAACAAGTTACTTAGATATATGGGCATCACGTCCTAACATAGAGATCTTTTGGTTATTAACCTCTCTTATACTCCACCAAGATGCGAACTAAATCATAACACCTCAGTAATTAAGATAACTCAGAGTATAGCATTAAGTATCATGACATGAAGTGAAAATAAGAACATGCTAGATCTAGTCATGGAGTAGTGGCAATGGTCACGCCCACATCCCCGGTAGCATGGTATTTTAGTTTATCCCTAGTGAGGTAACAAAGTAAGGTAAAGATACCAAAGTGGATCGCAGAACTTTCTCTCACGTTCACTGCACTAGCCACCCCCCGTTACTCCAACTAATGCACACGTTCCCCCACACACGCTCTCATAAACATGCTTGATCAAAACAAGTAGACAAGAACGGGGTACATAATATGCATCTATACTCATAACTGAAACAAACATTGCAATCTCAAACATATATTAACTCATAAAGATCCACCACAAAGGTATTACAACGGTGACCGTAATCATGTTCAGCAGCTCATACGGTGCTAATTAGTGAAGCTCAAGAGAGGAGAGATACATAAGTTACTTCCACAAACCCATAGTCCAGAGGTGGACTACTCCCTCTTCATCATGGAGACGGTGGAGAAGTCGATGGAGAAGATGGAGACCACGCCGGCAGCGCCCCGCCGGAGTTTTCCCCCTCCAATCTGCAGCTCCTGATCTCCGTTTCGGTGTTTCTGTGTTTGTGCGGCGCTCCTTCCAGAGAACGTCGGGGGACCTTTTTTATAGGCGTTTTTAGGTCAAGACAATGTCGGTGGAGCGAAGATCGACGGCAACGGAGCCACGAGGCCAAACGGGTGGGCCCACGCGGCCACAGTACCTGGCCGCGTGGGCCACCCCGTTTGGCCTCGGCCTCCGTTTGTTCGCTTCCTTCGCCCACAGGTCTTCTTCCTTCCAAATATTGACGCCCGTAAATTTCCAGGTGATTTCGTTGACGTTTGGGTCCCTGAAACATTAAAATAAGAAAACGGGGTTTTCTGCCTGTGCAGGGTTAATTCCATAAAAATAGGAAATAAATGAATATTCCCAAAATCATTATAAAACATTGATATAACCCTTATATGATGCAAATATGATTGGAATATAAGCAATTAAAGTGCAAAGTTCATGTATGCATTTTACATGCATCAATGGCGCCAACGCAACCATGGCATATCTCCGAAGTCAACGTCCAATTTGCAGCTACGTCCACCGCGCCTGGATCATCTTTGTCCAGTCGATCTTGACGATCATTCGATCATGCGAGGACATTGGTTGATTGCTATCATGCGCAACTTATGGGCCCCGTTCTTCCAGCAAAGGACGAACCGAAGATTAGGGTTTTTCTGTATGGGAAATAGCCCCTGAGTGTAAATTTTGCCAATTGTATTTAGTACTTATTTGTTCACTTGTATGTACGCAGCCCGAGTGAATCGAGTGGGGTTTATAAAACACTTTGTATAAAATGATTCTACAGCCCGAGTGCTCGATGAGTGAGCTGTGAATTTTTTACGGTGTTGAAGCTTCAACTCGTGTTATTAAGCAAGCCTTGTGGTTTATGTATGATTTTGTGACCAGCCCCCGAGTATTCGAGTGCGCCTAGGTATTCTGTTTGAAGGAGCGATAGCTCACGTTTTGAAGTAGCGCAGCCCCCGAGTGTATCGGTGAGGCTAAGGTTGTGCGAGTAGTAAACAGGAGAAATATGAGGAATTTATTGACTATATTCCATTTATGAATGTTAGGCTGCAGGCCGCCTCATTAAAAACCTTCCAGTCCCCTTAGGTACCCTGGTAAGGAAAGAGCGTCTGAAACCTGCAGCCATCCGACATATGGCCTATTACATTATGCGACTGAGCAATCTAAGCATAGAAACGGCGCAGCTGCGCAACGTTCCAAGGATTGTGGAGAGTTCGCCGGTCTTCGCGTGCTTCAGTCTGTATGCTCCACCACCAATGACCTCGGTGATGATGAAGGGTCCTTCCCATGGAGAAGCAAGTTTATGCACCTTCTTTTGCTTCAGTCGAAGTACCAAGTCACCCACCTCGAAGGACCTGGTACGCAGTCGACGGCTGTGTAGTTGCGTAGATCTTGCTGGTAGACAGCTGTGCGTGCTAGCGCGTGTTGCGTGCTTCTTCGAGCAAGTCGACTGCATCTTCGAGTGCTTCATCTGCATCGTCTTCATTGTATGCTTCGACTCTTGGTGCGTTGAACCTTACGTCTGATGGCAGGATTGCCTCTGCGCCGTAGACCATGAAGAATGGAGTGAATTGCGTTGAGGGTTGGGTGTTGTGCGTAGGCTCCATAGCACAGACGGGAGTTCTTCTACCCAAGCACCCGCAGCCCTTTTGAGTGGCACCAGGAGGCGTTTCTTGATTCCACTCGTCACAAGCCCATTGGCCTTTTCGACTTGGCCGTTTGATTGCGGGTGCGCCACAGATGCATAATTGAGCGTGATATCTTGCTCTTTGCAGAAGGATTTGAATTCCTCAGCCGTGAAGTTTGTACCGTTGTCAGTGATGATGCTACTTGGCACACCAAAGCGGTATATGATGGATTTTATGAAATTGACTGCTGTAGTGGCAGTCGAACTTGTGATGGGTACTGCTTCAATCCACTTGGTGAACTTGTCGACCGCCACCAGAAGGTGAGTATGCCCTCCATGGGAGGATTTTTTGAGTGGCCCAACCATATCGAGCCCCCACTGGGCGAAGGGCCAGGCCAATGGTATTGTCTTCAACGCCGATGCGGGTGCGTGCGGCTTTGTGGCGAATTTTTGACAGCCGATGCACCTTTTGACTATGTCCTCCGCGTCTTTGAGTGCTGTGGGCCAGTAGAAGCCTGCGCGAAAGGCTTTGGCTACGAGTGATCGACTGCTGGCGTGATGCCCGCAGTACCTGCATGAATATCACGAAGGATGGCTTGGCCATCTTCAAATGCTATGCAACTGGAACATACCTGATATGCTGCGTTTGTAAGTTCACGTTGATGACAGTGTATGCTTTAGATCGTCGAGTGACGCGTCTTGACTCTGTATGTCTTCGGGTACCTCGCCGCGGAGTATGTATGCGAGGAAGGTTGAGTCCAAGTTGGCTCGATGAGGAGTACCTCGACTGGGGGTCCTCTGTGCTAGGTGCTTTGCTCTTGGCTGGTGCGGCTGATGTAGGAGTTGCTCGCTTCTTTTTGATGATCTGTGCTCGATGCGCTCGAAGAAGACACCAGGTGGCACTGGTGCTTTGGTCGCACCAATGTTGGCTAACTTATCTGCTTCTTCTTTGCTCTCTCGCCCTCATGATGTTGTAAGGTCACGGTAGGCGATCATGTTATCTGCGATTGCGTCGCAGGCCTTCATTGTTTGCTGCACCACCAGATTCGAGTCGCCGTAGATCATCAGTCGAGTGCACCCGAGGGCTTTGGCCATCCTCATGCCATGGATCAGAGCCTCATATTCTGCTTCGTTATTGGATGGGAACTCGAACCCCATTTGTAGGATGTAGCGGAGCTTGTCGCCTTTTGGTGATATGAGGATGACACCTGCGCCTGCGCCTTCGTTTTTCTTTGAGCCGTCAAGTACATAGTCCATGAGTTGGACACATCTGGTGCTCCTGGGAGCTGAGCTTCAATCCACTCGGTGTGGAAGTCAGGTAAAACTTGTGCTTTGATGGCCTTCGGGTAATCATACTTGATGTCTCTTGGTGCTAGCTCGATGAGCCATTTTGCTACTCGCCCAGTTGCGTTGGGGTTTGTGAGGATGTCCCCGATCCCTGAGGTGCTGATTACAGTGATCGGGTGCTCGGAGAAGTAATGCGTCAGCTTCCTTGAGGACATGAACACGGCGTAGCCAGCTTCTGATAGTGCGGGTACCGCTGCTTTGATGTGGAGAGCACTTCACTCAAGTAATAGACTGGACGTTGTATGCTTTGGGCTGTCCCTCCTCCTTCGTTCGACTACAGTACGGTGCTACCACCCTGTTAGTTGCAGAGACATATAGGTACAAGTGGCTCGCGTTCCCTTGGTGCGACGAGGATTGGAGGGCTTGTGAGGACTCGCTTGAGGTCCGTAAAGGCTGCTTCGGCTTCTGGCGTCCACTCGAATTTATCTGCTTTCTTCATCAGTCGATAGAACGGGAGTGCTTTTTCGCCTAGCTTGCTGATGAATCGACTGAGCGCTGCACTCGACCCGCTAACTTTTGCACGTCATGGAGCTTTGAAGGCCTTTGCATCGTCAAGATGGCCTGTATTTTCTCCGGGTCGCCTCGATTCCTCGAGCTGAGACTAGATACCCGAGGAGTTGCCCGGCTGGCACGCCGAACGTGCACTTCTTCGGGTTGAGCTTGATGTGGAAGCGTTTGAGGTTTGCGAATGTCTCTCGCAAGTCATCGAGTAGTGTGTTTTTTTGTCTTGGGTAGACCTGGACGTTTCGCCCAATTTGCTTCTTGAGGCAATCTTGCATCATGCGCTGGTAGGTTGCGCCTGCGTTCTTGAGCCCGAAAGGCATTGTGGTGTAGCAGTAGACCCGAGTGGGGTTATGAACGCCGTTTTCTCTTCATCTCTTCCTTCATCCTTATCTGGTGGTAACCCGAGTAAGCATCCAGGAAGGACAAGCGAGCGCACCGGCGGTGGAGTCGACGATCTGGTCGATTCGAGGTAGTGGAAAGTGATCCTTTGGACACATTTATTGAGTGCTGTAAAATCTACGCACATCCGAAGGATATCTGTGTGCTTCTTCTCTACGAGTACGGGGTTGGCCACCCATTGTGATTTCTTGATCTCTCTGATGAATCCTGCTGCGAGTAGCCTGTCGACTTCGGCTTCGACTGGTTCTTTTTGGGCCGGATATGCGGCGCATTGTTTGCTTGACTGGTTTAGCATCTGGAATATTGGAGAGAGTGCTCGGCGAATTCCCTGGGAATACCTGGCATGTCGGCTGGACACCATGCAAATATATCCCAGTTCTCACGGAGGAATTCGACGAGCGCGCTTTCCTATGCGATAGGCAGACTCGACGAGACATTGACTGTCTTGGTCGGGTCAGTCGGGTGCACCTGATGCGATCTTGTGTCATTGGTGGCATTGAATGCTCTGTCGACTGCCACCTTTTTTGTTCTGGCATAAGTGTTCGATCGTTGGAGACCGCTAGATCAGCGAGTGTTGCTTCCATGCCAAACATCTCAGAGATTTTGCTGAATTCTCGGTCGCAAGAGTCAGACTTTTGGAAGTTCCCTTGACTGTGATTACTCCTTTTGGTCCAGGCATCTTCAGCTGGAGGTATGCGTAATGTGGCACCGCCATGAATCGAGCGAACGTCGGGCGTCCAAGTATAGCATGGTATTGTGACTTCCAGTCGACACTTCGAACTCAATCGACTCTGTCCTGAAGTGGTGCTTGTCCCCGAACGTTACGTCGAGTTGTATGGTGCCTTCTGGGCTTATTGCTTTCCCTGGACGATACCGTGGAAGGTATTTGAGATCTTGGCAGGTTTTCGACTGACCTGTTCATTTTGCGGAGCGTATCTGCGAAGATGATGTTTATGCCGCTCCCACCATCCATGAAGACCTTGGACATGGCGTAGCCTCCAATTTGCGCGTCGAGTACCAGAGCAGAGTGCCCTGGCGAACAACCGATGGAGGGTGGTCCTCTTGCTGAAGCTTATTGTAGTTTCGGATCCCTTCAAGTATTCAGTTACGCAGGAGGTGACATGACCGCCATGTTTACTTGTCGAGTGCGAAGTTTTTGCTCCCTGTTGGAAGGTCGACCTTTCTGTATCATGTACATCTGCCCTTGGGGCGGAGGGTACTGTGGTTCGTCCACCCGAGGTATGCTGTATGGCACCCGCGAGTTTCCGCCTGCGGCAGGCTGTGGTGGTGGAGGTGGTGCCATCAGAACAGGCACATTGTTTGGCTGAGGCAGGGTGCAGGTGCTTGTGCGGCTGCTGCCTTTCTGCGATTTACGTAATCAGTCGCCATTTGGTCGAACTCCCTGCAGTTTCTCATCGAGTGATTGGATCGCAGTTTTCCGTCGTCCCCCTTGTACAGGTGGAATCTGCAATCAGCGTCCATCTTTTCTTCGAATGATCGCTCAGATTGTGCCCGTGACTTGCGCCAGTCCTTCCTCTTGTAGCTATCACTGCGTTGGCCGCGGTCTCGCTGTCCGCGATCATCTCGACTGTCTCGCCGATCATCTCGACTGTCTCCGATCTTCCGAGTCGGTCGCTTCTGTCTGGTCATTGCGGGGTGTGGAGAACCCAGCCGCCATGAATTCGGGTCTGTCATCGTCGTAGTGACGTTTTGAACGTTTGCGCCTTCGGTCGTCTCTGTACGAGTCTCTGTGGCTTCGACTGCTTTCATGATTGTCACGGGGTGAGGACCCGCGTGTGGTGCGGCCATATCTTCTCCATCTGCCCACTCAGTCGCGTCATCAAGAGGTTAGCACAGAGGTTGGCTTTTGCGACCAAGTGCTTCTTTGAGGTCTCGCCTGGCGGACCATGAAAGCATCCATGGCCATATCTTCTGAAATTACTCCGACTGAGTTGCGTATCTCAGTCCATCGTCTGATGTATGACCTCAACGTTTCGTCTGACGTTGAACGCAGGCCGCAGCTCCTCGAATGTTTTGGGCGCTCACATAGAGGCTCGAAGTTTTTGATGAAATCTGCGGAAGTGATCCCACGAGTCGTTTTGATGGAGGTAGGGCCTTGAGCCAGTCGCGGGCTGTGCCTTCGAGCATGAGTCGTATGTATTGCATGGCTGTGGTGTTTGTGCCTCGCTGGCACGCGACAGCCAGCCTGTATCTTCCAGCCACCCGGAAGGTTCCTGTCGACCCGTGTACTTGGGCTGTTCAGATGTGAGTTTGAACCCTTTGGGCATCCGTGTCTCGCGGACGCGTCGAGTGAAGCACAGAGCTCCATGTGGCTCAGGCTCTCGATCAGAGTATGAGTCGCTACTGTAAGATCTGCGTGATCTGCTCCTGGACCTGCGCCTACGCGAGCCGCTTCTTTCCTTCGAGTGGTGGCGGCGACCACTGTGATTATGCTCTTCCCGACGCGCGTCGACTAGGGCACGGTCTCGACTCCCACCTGGAGTTTTGGAATTTGGCGTATGGCCTTCGCCGCTAAGGCGAGTGATTTGATCTGCTGGCGATGCAGTTTTGCATTGGGGTCATCAGCTGGAGGCTTGATTGCCTCTAGGTATGCTGCAGCGGTGAAGAGGGCACCCGCAGCTGTTTTGGGTACTGGCACTCCTCTCGTCGTATGTCATGAAAGAGTTGCCTAAGTTGCGGGTGAGTGCCGCCCTTTCGTCTGGCGAGAGGTGTGACAACCTTGATCTGGGTCTTGTGTCTGCTCGCCCGGTGGAGCTCAGGGAGAGCTGTCTTCTTCGCGCACTCGACAAGCTAGCTTGCTTTTTGCGTTCTTCGAGTGTTGCTCTGACCTGCCGCAGTCGAAGTGATTCCTGCCAGTTGAAGTACTGGAAGGTCAACATCTCCTCTTGTGTTGCGTCTGCTGGCATCATTGTGCACTCCTTGATGACTTTATCTGCTTTTGCTGCCATCTCAGCAGTGATTGTGAGAGTTGTGACTCCGTCGGCATAGTAACTGTGCACGGAATTCTGTAGGCCTGCGGCTGGCCGCAGCATCTGATGATTCTGCGGCGATGGCGACGTAGACCTGCTGGGGTATCACCGAGGGTATGTATGTGTGTCTTCGAGTCCGTCATGGACTCGACATCATCATCAAGGCTCATGTCGGAGTCGATGCCATCGAGTGGTCCGTCTGGACGGATCTCGCTGTCGATGCCATCGTCTATGCTCATCTCGGCGTCGCAAGTTGTTATGAATCTCGAAGTCGAGGTTGTTGTTGTTGGTGCAGATCTCGGAGTCGACGTGGTTGTCGATATGAGTTTCAGTTCGTCGAAGTCGCTGAGGGAGATCCCGCAGTCGAAACTATCCTCGAGTGGGAGATCAGCTCGGGATCGTTTGTGCGATATGCTGATTCGGCCTCCTCGCCCTGAGTTCTTCAATGAGCTCGCGCATCTCTCGTGTGGACATGGTTGTTGCAGACGAACAAGCTTGGAGGATCGACGATGGTATGGACACAGTTGAGGGATCCGCAGTCGAAGGAGCCGCAACCGATGGAGCCTCGGGTGCGGAAGTCGCGAGTTGGCGTGGATCCGTCAAGTCCTGCACACCAAGCTTGTTGACGAAAAAATTGAACGAACCAACGGTTAAACCCAAACCTGACTCGAGATCGGAGAAGGCCTCCTGGAATCTGGCGAGTGTGGCTCGAAATCCATCAGAGGATCCGATGCGCTTTTTGCGGTGAAGT